>JAZDUA010000618.1:600000-825815 GCA_038098605.1 Gryllus longicercus
TGTTCTACAGCAAAATGAGAGATGCCAACATGAAATTAAAATGATATCTAAAGTGAGCAATTCATTAATTAAAATATCCAGGTATATTGTTCAAATAAGTACCAAAGAGTATGCGCAGAGTACTTAGTAATTTCTTAGTAATTGTAGTGTGTTCTACGAAAAAGTTTCAAGGCTGTGTGTAAATTGGGCTGGGTTAGTAATTAAACGTCTCAAACGTTCCCTTTTCAAGAAATATCCCGATTTTAATTATATTGATGCATATTATATATTCAGTAGAGACATATTATTTAAATTACTTTTGCAATGCTTTGTACTGTATATCGAAGCCTAGGAAAGCACTTCATCACACATAACAACATTGTACCCATCTGTACGCTACAATTTACTTTTTATGTAACTTAAATATTTCTGTTATTGAGTTCTAGTTCACCAGCAGTTCACAGGAATTGAAAAAAATATACATATTTTCAAATGTATAGAAGAGCTCTTGTTATCACCTTCCATGTCAATGGATTTTGGATTCTCATTTGGATTTTTTGTTCAGCTCGTCCTCTAAGGAAATGATGAGATAGCTCCTTGCTTTGCTTCTGGACAGTGATTGTAGCTACCATCCCTTCAAAATGCCATGTCATTGCCATAATAACGCCAAATGCCAAATGTTTTAGGTTAAATAAAAAAAGAAAGCTACTTCATCAAAACTCACGAAAAAATAACAATCAAAATGTAATTTTCAAGCATTTGAATTTGATTTTGAACGTTCCGGGAATATCGGTGTGCTAAAGAAAAACATCATCAGCGTTACAACAGGTGAATTATTCGAATCGATAATTACTTGGGAATAGAGAATTTTCCTGTGTGGATTTTTATTAGGTTTTTTAAATCAATTATTTGTTATCACAAAGTATTAAGTCATTGCAGTTACTGGGACAGACACGCAGATAAATGCAAAGTGTGTTTTAGCTAGCCACAATCTTTACACGTCTGATTCTCCGATATTGAGCAGAATCTGTATTTTTCCTACAGCGATTCAAATCACTTCACATGACATCCTACTTCTATCGTAGCGGAATCTTTCTAGATTAGACGGAATGAGCCATAGGAGGATAGCAGTTCCTCGTTGACCGGCTCTAGGATAAGTTAATGAGACTGGATATCTGAGAATGAGCCGCGTGCGACATAAGTTTTGTTTCTTATCTCACTTATGCTTTTTTCCAAGAAATTGGACAGCCACCGTCGACTATTCTTCTCAAATGTTTTATATTGTGAATTTTATAATGTGTAAAAATGTACACATTCCAAAGTAACCACACGATCATGTTGCAAAATTTAAAAATGATGTATTGATTTAGCCGACTTCGCGAAATTATGATGTGCTTATAAGGAGGGTTGACTTGCCACGGTCTAAATCTTCTTGTAAAACCGGGCTTAACGCTATACACTTGTGATTTCCGCCTATCAATTCGGAAGGAGAGGTCCCTGATGAACAAGCTTACGGTGGTTGTTCCACACCTTTGCTAATGGCCACTGTTGCATATCCACCTGAATATAACAGTTTTACTACCGTTTTATATAGTAAGAATCGCTAATACATCAACATTTTGGCACTTTAGGGCGCTCAGGGCCGTTAAGTTTTGCCACTTAAAATAGATTGCAGGAAATCACAAACACGACAGCCTAGGAGGCTCTGGAGTTGGCATCCAAGCAATATCATCACACAATGTCCTTATAATCTCTCACTTGTACGTTATAAACTTAGAAATCATTGCTTATAACCTAACCGAAACGCCTGGTTGAGCCTTGAATGTCTTCATGCCGGCTTCAATGAAGGCACACGTTTAGGATTTGACAGTCCGTTGTTACAAAAACAATCAAAACAAACGTGATGTATGGACCAATGACGTGAGAGTTTTCTTCTACTTCACGAAAAGTTATTTAATTTTTCTTTGAGTTTTCTTAAAAGATGGTGTTACGAAAAGTATTAAACGATACATGGCCGATATCACACCTAACGGACTGGTTAGTTATAAAACTCGGCTATGGCCAGGGTTTTCAAACTTTAACAGAGTCCGTTGTTTGATCTATATCAATTTAATGATGTTAATAACTATAACAAGAAATAAATTTCTAAACCGAAGGTTGCACTACAGACTGATTATTTCTTGTCAAAAACGAACTAAATAATTGATTACCGAGCTGTATTTAATAAGACACATCAATATATATGAAGGAACCAAAACTATCATGTGAGGTATTTGGATTGAAATAGTAGTAACTGAATTTTTGGGTGAAATTAAGATTATGCGCTTGTATAATGAGAGGGAATAGTTCTCTCTATACTCCAAGGTTGTCGATAACAGGCCACAAAACTCATTCATCTGTACGATACAACAAAATCGTGGAACAAAATGCATGTTTCCAATGAAAAGTGATAAGTCAGATCCCATTATTTCGTCCCGCGCGTCTGTTTTAATTGTGAGGCAAGACTCCGCCGACGAGGTCCTCTGCCCGGAGCCTCTGTAGCGGCAGCTGGGGGCGGGGGGGGGGAGCGAGGAAGTGCAGAGGGGGCGTTTTCGAGGCCGCTTGCGCTGCAGCTCATTAACGCCGGCGCGAGGGGGCGCTATTCACGGCCTCCTTGGCTCACCCCCCCCCCCCCCGCCCGCCCGCCTAGTTCGCGTCTCCACCACTCGCCAGCGCTGCGCCTCCACACAACTTCGTGTCCCCGAGAAAGCTCCCGGAGCTGAAAGTGCTATACAATTTATGCTAAAACGTTTGCATCATGTATGTAGATGCTAATATGCTGACATTCAATAGTTATTTGTATAAGAAAACATTTAAGTGTTTTTTTTCGCTAGGAAGGAAGATTAGCTTCCGAGCGCAATAGCCGGAGGCAGAAAATTCTTTCGAGTGAATAGAGCTCATTAAAACTCTGGCATATATGAAACTGTTTTTAAACTATATTTATTTCATTTTTTATTTGGATTCACACATGCATACATTAGCTAGAGACTGTGATTATCAATAATTGCACTGTCAATCACTACCTCCTCCACTTACACCACATGTTGCAGACCGACATAGTTCCACTTCTCTGAGAGGACAAGTGCAAAATGGAGGCTCATTCTGTTCACTCGGATATTACTTCAATCCCTTCGGATTAAAGTGCCATTATTATCGGCGACAATAGAAACAACTTTTAGCAAATATGTGATTCGAGTCGCGCTTAAAACAGTGTTAAAAACTGTTGGTGCTACAACACCACTTACTTTCTCGCATTATTTGTAAGTTTTACAATTTTCAAAAATTTACATAGTAGAGCAAAAATCGTATACTTTTGCAATTTTCAAAAATTCACAGTCGTATACTCGTATACCTGTGTGTTTTGTAAGTATACTTCTTCCAATTCGAGAAAATAAATTATAGAAAAAATTGGAGCCGTTTAAAAGAAAGGTTTGTTTTTTAAATTACGTTTGTTTCATGCAAAAATTGTTCATATTTTTAAAATAAAATATACATAACGTCATTTAAAGACCTAATTTTGGAAAAAACAGGTTCCATTTCAAAAATGCATATTTAATATTGTAGATACAGGCCGACAATGTTAAACTTTTGCAGTTGTCAAAAATAGGGTGTGCGCCATTTTTATCAGTGAACTGTGTTCCATCTGAGAAAGAATAGTGGAGCGATTGTTGAGAACGTTTTGAAAACGTTCATGGGAGTTGATGTAAAGTAATTCCAAAAATCACAATATCGGTTTTCAATTTAAAGATCCGCCAGATGGGGAATATCAATCTTGATGAAAATTCTACCTACGGTTTAGCCGCTAGCGTTGTCGACTGACGTACACAAGTTTGCCAGAAACCAATTTTTCGGTATGAAGGTCTAACAAAACGTTAATTACGACTACACAACGTGACAAACGAAGTTATTTTCTAGGTGTAGGCCAAATAATTATCTATTTTTGATATGAGAGACCCACAAACCTTTCACCAATACTCTGCATGAAGGGCTTGCTTTCTGGTTACTCAGGTGGGCGACGCGCAATGGTTCTGCCTTCTTTCCTCCCGCGAGGGATGCGAAAGTTGGTAGTCCTGGGCTGCACCGCGTCGAGCAGACCTGCCCCCCCCCCCCCCCGCTCGGCGCCTTATTAGCCTCCGCGCTGGGCCACTTGGCTGGCCGCGCGCTCGAGTCCCTGGCGCCCCCAGGCCCGCTCGCCGCCCGGGTGCTCATCCGGGCTGGATGGCCCGAGGAACACGGACGACTTCTTGTTTTCTAATTTTTCTTCTTGTTTGACCCTGACGTTTTTTCAGGAGTTACGCCAATGTAGTGTAATATCAGGTGCTTGAGCACATACAGACGAGAGGCCGTAATTAAACCTTCGTAGCCAGGGAGGCTCTACGTTCGAACGTCGACCGTGTCGGTTTTCACACGGGTTTTGTACCGGCATATGTGCAACGCTCGGGCCCATACCCTTCCCCATTGAACCCTAAACTAAATTGGGCATGAATGTATAGTTTCTATATGCATTAAAATAAGGTAATAAACTTAAATGAAACTACAATGGTCATAAATTGATCTTGTTCTCCGATAAACACCGAAGAAAACAATGAAGTTTCGTAACACGATAGCTACTTCATAAGTGCGCTGGATGTAATGACTCTCATTCACAGCGCAGGCGAGGCGGCACTTCAGAGCGAGTCGTTCATCCACGTGAAGAATCGAATCCTCAACGGCGCGATGTGTGAAATAGGAATGGAACAGAACGTAATACATAAAAGTAACAAATTGACAATTTACAATTACTTTAAAATATAAATGGCTGATATTAGGGTATGTAACACATCACCCACATCCATGGACGCTACGCTCCTGGATGGGATACCCCAAGGAATGATCCCCAATGGTAAACCCTTCCTGGCGATTGCATCAGTAAAACGATTAGGTGGATATCTGGTCAGTGTCCGATGAGTACTCAGCATCATTGGAGATTTACTCAAATATCATTGAACAGAATAATTCAAAATTGCTTTCGTACCGGAGAGATAGAGCGTCTTATATTTACGATGAAAGCATTTCCTGAAAATTTGTGTGGGAATCTCTCCTCCTCTGAAATTATCATAGATGGGTTATTCTGTTTATTAGAGATTAACGAAACTTTAACGTATGATAGAACATAGTGTATGATAGAACGTATGATAGAACATAATAAATATGCTGAGGCTTCCGCGGCCGGAGCCAGTAGGTTCTAGGCTGCCCGGGTGCCTCGAAATGGGACATTTCGCTCTGAGAAAGGTCATGAATGGCGGCCGATACGTTGGCACCTGTGCCTAGAACTCTGCGTCTCCCGAACAACCAAGTAGCTAATGCTCAATTCCGTCGTAGCACGATAACATGTGTATGCATCAAGTACTGACTGTCACTTTATATGCTAAGTGCATGCGAATGTGAACCAAAAGACGAAACGGTCGGTGCCGCGCTGCAGCAGCACTGCGTGCGTCGCCTTCGTCGACCCAGGGTCATCACTTTGGTACGAGGAAGGCTTCTTCTCTGTGGAGGTGCCTCCGGCAGTTCGGAGAGAAAGTTTTATCATCATGGAGTGTGAAATTATTCTTCGCTGAGAGGAATATGCTTACAATTTTTCAAGAACTGACTTATCGTATACTGAAGTCTGGCACTTAGATGGCCAAAGGCAATTTTGAATCATCTTGTATAAATGACATTTTTCCTCCTTCAACTACTATATATTTATTATATTATATTCAGTTCAGTATATTTTGAATGGTTATAAACACGTCTGTATAAGAAGTTTTGTATAACGCGGAAAGTTATGATGGGCAAAATAGGCTTGTTGAAATAATGTATGGGACAAGTATTTGGCTCTGCCTATCATTCCGATTTCGATTTTATTATTTCACTCGTTTTCTGGTACTTCTCATCCTCAGGTATTCTTGAACGAAAGATAGTCGAGTAAAACGTCAGGCAAAATGCCCTAAACTAATAATTACTCGCGAAACATTTGGGCGAATTTCATTTTGAAGTAGCATGGCATTTTTCGAAAACAAAAAACATAAATTCTTGTTGCATACTAGATGTCAGATCGATGTGAGCACATGCGTTATTTATTGCAAAACCCGCAATGTCACCAATACCCATTAAATTGCACATACCGTACTTTGGGACTTTTAATTTCATGTCATCCTCTACAATTTTAAATGTTTCAATTTAAATAGGATTTTAACACAAGATAAATGTGCTCCTCTGGACTCCAAACAGTTTACACTTTATAATATTTTTACTTTTTATACCATAATTATGTTTTAACTTTTTGCGTTTTTGTACAAGGTTTCTTTTCAATAGCGAACTGACATTCCTACAGACTAAGGCGTAATTTAAGTCTTAATGTGGAATCTAAATCGTACTTGGACTTCACATTCTTAATATAAACTAATGAACTTTTTCACAAATGACATTTCATTGTCATGAATATTGTTATTTATTAGTTTTTTGCATATTCAGTAGACTCTTTGGCAAAGTTTTCCTTCTAACATTCAATCAAATGGTCATTAAACAAAATAATTATAGCTCAAAATAATAACTCAATAATCTAAAGAAGTATTGGCTCAACTTTTCTCGGCTTTGGGTATGCAAGTATGTGAGGAAAATATTTCCACAAATACAACTTTTTTGTTTCAATTATTAATATGACTTTTGACACAGTAAGTTAATATTCTAAGTAAATTTGTTATTTTGAGTCGATTTATGTTAAAAAATTGAGAAATCTTTTGGAGGACAGTTTTCTTCACATTATGACAATTTTCGAAATTTAAAATTTTAAGGCCAAAAGTTCTCATTTCATGAATGAAACCTGAATGATTAATTTTCTCTGGAATTTCCTTAAAATTTTTTATTCATATCAGCAATATAACTCGAAGGCCCTTTGACCGGAAGTGGTAAAGAGATCTGCATTGCCTCACACGGGAAGTTGGAAGGCGACATATTGGTATTTCCTTGTGGTTGCAATACATTACATCACTACAGGGCTAGGCCATAAGATATGACATATATCTTACGCATGGATCATGTAGGTGTTAGTTGGGGTCAAATTAAAATTCTTTTGAAGTTTAGCCCGTAATATTAAATGTATGTGGTTTAGGAAATTATTCTTCCTCTTCTGGAAACGCGTACATGTGTGAGTGTTGTTCTTATTTAAAATAAATGAGCCAGTGAGGCTCATGTGCTTTAAGATATATTAATTTAATTATGTCATTGTTTGTTAACAATAAACATATATTAAGGTAATGTAGATCTCTATTTCTTTTCAGGCGTACACGTTTGCTCAATATATACGTTAAATATAAATTTGGCAAAGGAGAAAAATGCTATTGGAGAAGAACATACAAATTCACTAATTTAATCGAGGGAGCTTGTGACCTGTCAATAAAACAGAGGCCAGATGTTATAGTATTTTTACTTGTTAAATATTTCTGGAGTATGACTTGTGAAGAAGACATCTAGAGAGATGTCAAGCTGACTCAATTCTTGAAGCAGAATTAAAATTCCAAATATTCTGTGCAAAATTTGCACTCGTGAAGGAAGTTAGCGGGAGATTTTCGATGAAATGCTCCTGTTAACCGAGATTAATTTTGCTTTTCAAATTCTAGCTTTAAAATTGTATTTCTTTATCTCCCTTTTTTCAACATGTACTTTTTATTATTATTATTTTGTTTTGGAAAGCATAGTGTTCGATGGTAGAGAAACTTTACAATACTGCATTTCGGTCGCAGTGATATCAGAATTACAGAAACGCATTCAAACGAAACAGATTTTGATACGGATTATTGTTTAGAAATATATAGTTTAGAAATATATTGTTTAGAAATATGAAGTCAACTAAAATGGCATACTTTATGAGAGAACTTGTTACTTTAATTCTCAATTTTCCCACTATAAAATAAGTTCTGAACGTATGGCTACCATATCGCTTGTAATTTTCGTGCAGATGTGTGTGATTTAGTGCCAATGCTTCGATGGTTCTGCAGGGTCTAATTCAGGGGCTGTCACGGTTATGAAAGGAATAACGAACACGGTAAAGACTAAACATCTGCACTACTGATAAAAACATAAAGGCGGGAAAGTAAAATCTACAAAAATACGTGATTACTACTTCAATATTTCCGTCTGGCGTAATTATTGTTCCTTCATCAACAAATTTTTAAGTCGTAAAAAATTAAATGTCTCTAAAAAACGAAAATGTAAGATTACATGTACGATGAAATGTAGGATGTAACGTTATATGGTAACAATGAGGCTGGTTAGCTTATTGGCCTCTCTTCCTCCAAAGTGTGTGTTTGATTCCAGTTAAGGTGCATGGATTTTCGAAGGACGGAAGATCCACAGTGACCGTAAAAGAGCACCGGCTAAGTGCCCGATAGAATTAAATTCTCTTATAATTTCCGTCCCAGTTGGATACAATATTCACTCGTCGCAGGACCCTTCAAGTATTGAACATTACTGGATTCGATATTCTGGCACTCCCTAGCGGCAAATATGAGAGTCAAAATATTGTGACAACGCCATATATTGTAAGAGCCAACTAAAAAATTCCCAATTTCAGTGTGTATTGTGGATGGGCCAATGGATCAAACGCCATGTACAAGTAAAGAAACAATGCTACGTCAATTTTCAAGGGAATTATGAATAAATCATATTTAAAATACTAGGTGTAGCCTGTAAAATATGACGAAACGAATTCAAACCCCCAAATAAATTGTAAGGGAATTAATTGCATTGTAATGGATAGTAGAACTCAATTCTATTTCTTTAATATTAATTTGTTTCCATTTCAAAATTCCCATTACTAACAGTAATCTGTTCTAATCGCGGTCCTCTAGGAGGCCACGAAGTGAACACTGAAGGGGTCGGCAAGTAAAATGATTATATTAGATACAAAAGTTTAAATCCCAAGTAAAATATTTTCTGCTGCACAACTGCTTCTATACAATTAGATACTATAGGACAAAAGGGATGTGATATTAATTTTAACAATGACATTTAATGTATTATATACCATTTGGATTGTATAATTGTAAAAAACCTGTAATAAGTACTGTATTTGAACTTCTGGGTCAAAAACCCCCATCTCGGTCAGGTTTTCGTCCAGTTTCCCTGATCCTCGAGGAAATGCTGAGATGGCCCCTAGTTTTGCTTCTGAACATAAATATAACTTCAAATTAACTTCTCCCCTTAGCACGTCACACACAGTTTTTAACTGTTTTTGACGAATATAAATAAATCAATAAATAAATAAATAAATAAATAAAACGTTGTCCCATGAAGGAATTTAATTTAGTCCTGCTGATATTTGTTTCTATGGTCGCTTAGACACATTGCACTTGGAATCCAACAACGTCTGTAGATTAAAATTTCTATGCTTAGAAATAGCACGTTTGTGAGCCCAGCCCGCCTATACGGACATATTTTATTTTTCTGTATCTCTTATCCTGATATCTCTTCCGGATTATCTATCCCTATCGGTTCATTATATTCATTTTTCGTTTGCTTTACAAAATTATACCATATTAAGACTTTTTTTGTAATAAATATGTTTGATTTATTTAACTGATTCTAATTGAGCTCGACAGTCCCGTTACAATCGAGGTCCTGTAGCTTTTCTCTTAACGTTGAACATCGCCAGCGGGCCTCGCGACCAGAGATGTTCAATGTATTTACCTCCGCAGATCTCCAGAAGAGCGCTGTTGCGGCGCCAACTGTCTGCATAAACGCGCGAGAGGAATTCGCCTCCTCAGTCTCCCAAACTTCCAAACCGAATCGTGCGCCGCCAAAACTAGGCAAGTGTCCCTCAGCACAGCACCGCAGTTCATAGTGACCCGGCCGGCTTTTAATGTTTTAGTGCTTATGGGGCGGAATTTCCGAAAAACATTTTTGACAGAGTATCCTTAAACCATAAGTAAAAATATATGCAAAAAGCCTGAAGTATCTACCTTTCTTCAGTTCCTCAAACTTCACAATAGAATCTCGGAGACTTAGAACATTATGTTTCGTATAGTCTTAGATAGCACGGATACCTAACCTTAATAAAGAAATCCGCACCTGCTCGGATTTTACGAACCCTCGGGTGTCTCAAATCACTGGCAGATCCAGGGGGAGGGGGGCATGGACCCCTCCCAAAAGGCCTAGAGTTTTTATGTTCCATTATTTGGCAAAATTGGTATAAATATTTATGTCCTAATTATGTAAGTTTTTAAACAATAATATTGTGTAGTATGATATCTACAGTGCATAAATAATATACAATAAAAAACAAATATTTTTATAACTATTGAAGAGAGAGACAGAGAGAGAGACAGAGAGAGAAAGACACAGACAGAGAAAGAGAGATAGAGAGAGAGAAAGAGAGAGATATAGAGAGACAGAGAGAGAAAGAGAGAGAGACAGAGAAAGACAGAGAGACAGAGAGAGAGAGAGAGAGAGAGGGAGGTGGTGGGTGGGTGGCTCACCGGAAGTCCTTGTCGAAGCGCTGGATCTGGATGTCGTCGGCGCTCTGGCCGGCGTCCGAGCTCTCGCCCGACACGCCCTGCTTCTTGCTGGCCGCCGTGCAGGGCGGCGGCTGCGCCTGCCCGGCCATGCCGTGGTGCTCCTGCAGCGTGGCCAGCAGGTCGCCATCCTGCGCGAAGCTCGTCGCCTGCTGCAGCACGCTCTGCGGGCGCAAACCACACCCGGTTACACTCGGCACGCGGCAGTACGCACTTTTTTTTTTGGTATTTAAGGTGGCATCAACTACTACGACACTATTGCTTGTTACGGTATGGTAACTGTGCGGGTGACACGATATGATGATGATAGGGGGGGTGAAAGGACGAACACAATACAATCATGCACGAGGCGGGACTCGAACCCGCGATCCTTCGGTCCGAGATCGCTACGGCACTACTGCCCTACCGATCTAGGCCATCCGGAGCGGCATTTCCCCACTTTGCACACTTTTTAACAAGTGAATATAGAATCCAACAAGGTTTCTGACAATTCGTGCTACGAAACAGGAGTACCCTTCAAAAATGTAATAGAAAGTTTAAAAAATGATTCAGATTGTGACATGTGAAACAACTAGAGTCCCGTCGCCTCATGAAAACCAGATTTTAATTGTCATTGTTTTCCAGTTATATGGACAATGGTCAATTACTGCGTTGCAGTCTAATGTGAATATGTGAATGCGCATATTCCATGTTATGTCAAGTTGCATTCGCTGGATTTTATTTTGTTTAACGACGGTCAAGTGGATTTAATTCCCTATCCGGCAGTAACGTACTTCCGGGATTTTGTGTCAATCGTTTCTAATAAATATGGGTACAAAATGTTTTAAAATGCTAACCTTACCTTATTGCCTAAGGGCTTGATAGTACTTTCTCGTAGTTCATAATTGAAGAGAGACTTTAAACAGGATTTTTGCTTTTCCTTTGACTATTAAAAATATAAAAAGTGATGTGACATTACAACACACAACAAAAGCCTATTAGAGGAATTTTCCTCCCGCAACCAACACGTTTTACTCCGTTTACAAAATTATAATGTTTTTAAATGAAAAACATGTTTTTCTAAAAATATAAACGACGTTTAGTTCATTTTGATGCGTTATTTGTGAAAAAAGAAATCTGGAGTTATTCTGTAAAGATTCTAGTTGTGGTAAGCTTAGTAGACGAATGGGACAAATGCTAAGTTCGTTCTAGGTGGTTTAGGGGACGCACTGAACCAGCATGGACCGAAACTTTTCTTTTCTCTTCCTCCTCCACAACTGGGTCAGGGGCGCTTGTCCCATTGTTAGACTGCCGCTTCCGTCACCGTAATCAAAATTTTCAGCTTAATTTTTAAGTATAAACCTTTAAATCGGTGTCCGTTAAATTCGACTTTGGAAGATACGATGTACTGAACAATTCAAAGAAATACCACGTCTCCTTGAAATTAAGCCGTATTTCGCTGAGTGATTGAAAAATTATACGTCAAGGACTTCACAAAAAGCCAAATGGTTTCATCTCCGCTGGGGTAATCGTAGATAGGCCTCTCGTGCTTTCAAACAACATGGCAAAGGGCCGCACCCCAAAGTCGACTTCCGTTTCAACAAAAATTTGCAGCAACGACGAACATCCATGCGTGGCCTTATTCAACTTCTGGAAAAGGTTAGTTCGAGGACACGACTAAATATAGATTGTAAACAATTAGTACACCCAGAACTCTTTATTAGTGAAATAATTGTAAACGTTACTCTCTCTACTACGTAACGTACTCTTCATTAGTACCAATTGTTTCAAAACCAAAGTTTCTAAAAGCGTGAATGATGAGATTGAATGGCGAGAAGTGAATGAAGTGGAGAGGTCGGGGATTGTGTGGGTAGGGAGTATAGCAAGGTCGACCGCCTGTGCAAAGGGAAGGTGATCGAGGAGTCGGGCGAGAGGGGGCGGGGCCGGGCAGATGCGGAGGACGCGGAGGCCGCGTGGGTGGGCGGAGGGGAGAACGCGCTAACCGCTGGCCCTCCGCCGCAGCGCCGTGTGCGGAGACGCGCGCTAGCAAAATCATTAAAACGAGCGCAGCAATCAGGAAATTGCCACCGACCCGCTGACCCGCTTCCGCGCCTCGCGCCGCTATTAATTACCGCTCTGCCCGAGGACGAAGCGCGCCTCACCGCCCGCCAGACACGCTCCGCGCCGCATCGCTCCCCGTCGCCCTCGACGCTCTTTGGCGTCCGCCCTTTGCGGCCCTTCAAGGGCGACGCAGATTAGGCAGCCCCGTGACCGGCGTGCTGAAAGTCGTAATATGTTTGCAGTCTCTCTACCGCACACATTACGACTCAGCCCCTTCCTATCCCGGCCTCGGCCTCCGCCACGCCACCGACCCCCCCCCCCCCGTCACTGCCACCGCCCCCGGCTCGGCCCCGGCCTCGCCTCTGGCCCTGCCTCTCGCCACGCCCCCCGACTCCGGCCCCCGCGCCTCTCTCCAGACCCGCTCTCGTCCCCGCTCCCATCCCCGCCAGAGCTTCGCCCTTGCCACCGGCCCCTGCCCCGCCCCCGGCCCCACCAGCGATCCTACGTCTGACCTCCCCCGCCCGGTCGCCTTCGAACCTCGTCTCCACCCTTCACCCCACTTCTAGCCCCGCACAACCCCCGTCTGTTTCCGACCCCGGACCCGCCCGTCCCACACTCAGTTCATCATCAACACCCTTTGGTGTTGGCCCGCGTGGCCATCAAGGCTGACAGGGAAGCCGGTGCTTTCAAATGGTTGTTTGTGCTTGCCCTAGGGCGAGAGCGTGGCTTCCGCATCATAGCCTTGATAGGTTTTGTGACGGAGTAACATCATTCTATTGGAATCAAAAATTCTATTGGAAGGGTTGCAGAACTTAGTTCTGTTCCACGTGCAATAATTTTTACCTCTTAAAAATGTTTCGCGAATACAATTATAAAATTTATTGGAAAAAGTTATACCAATTTGAATCTCATTTTACTTGCATATAAGCAATTTTATTTTCCAATAACATTACTAAACCGAAATTAATATGAATATTCTACATCTATCCCATTACAGATCTGTACTTAACTTTTCGTTACATATTGAAAACATAATATAATATAAAATAATTGCATAACAATGAGATAAGGTAATCGAAACTCAAGATTACAGAAAATACAAAGAAATTGAAAATGATAACTACAGTCTTTATGGAACAAGTACTCTAGACTATATCCCAAGCAAGACCTAAGTCTTCACACTGATGAACCTGGCATAATTCACCAATGCAATGGCGTGTGGTCGTGTCACCTTCAAGATTCCAAATTACCAGACATAACTAAAAAACGACGCTGAAACTTCTGGGACAGGGAAATTATCATCGAACAGCTCCACAAAACCGATAAGACGTGCTTCTGACTGAGTGCGACTGCGAGGAAAGTAAAAGAAAATAATAATAATAATAATAATAATAATAATAATAATAATAATAATAATAATAATAATAATAATAATAATAATAACTAGCGGTGCTACAGAATGGCACAGACGTTCCTGAATTATTTTTCTGTTTCCTTTGTGTTCAGCTAGCTATGCGAACTTGCCACATACTCTTGCCAGCTGCCATCTCGTCACCCAAACACATGTTTTTCAAATCTTTATTTTTCGTTTTACTAATAGTAGAAGGGAAATATTAAAATAATATTAAAGAACCGTAAAACCGAGCGAAGTGGCTCAGTGCGTAGCGCATTGACTTCGTAATCGGGAGGTCCGGGTTCGATTCCCGGGCCGGCCATCCTGACCGGGGTTTTCGTGGTTTCCCTCGGTCATAAAAGGCGAATGCTGGGATGGTTCCAAAAGTCCACGATCACCTATCACCTCCTAATCCATTCCTATCATCTTTCATCTTTCATACCCCCGGGCTAACAACCATGGAGGATAAAAATCGGATCCAGCTAAATGCTGGTCCCCCTAAGAATTGATGCAAGCACCTGCTACCGCGATAATAAATAAAAAAACTGAGCCACGGTAAATGCAGGATGTTTGCTTGCGTGGTCCTAGTTGGCCGATTAACGAAAAAAAAGGCCGTTTCTAAGAAATTGCACTTAAGCCTTACTGAAACTTTGGAATTTGAAGCTCTTTTTCACAGAAAATTGCTGAGTTTTCGAAAAACTTCATTAGAAGTCATTTGAAGCATTTTAACTTACATACACAATAGTGTTTAAGAATTGCTCTCAAATAAATTACATTTGGGTAATTTTAAAAAAAAACAAAAAAAAGTACCCTGAAATGAACTTTACGTCATAATAAGGAGTGCAATTAGTACTGTTCATTCGAAAAGTGTGAAGAAAAATTTTGGAGCCATTTATGAAAAAAAGGCGTTTGAGCGTTTCCGAAAATGCGGAATTTTGAGCTAGTCAGAGCTTCACAGAAAACGAGTGAGTTTTCGAGTAATTTTATATGACACTATTTAAAGCTCACATATTCATACATATATACTAATGTGAACAAATTGGCGTCAATACGTATTAACGACATTAGGTTCAATTCAAACATTTTTTATCAAAGAAAAACCTCTATTTTCAACATTGGAGTTGCAAGAAGAAGCGGAAAAATTAAAACTTTTGCAATTTTTAAAAATTTAGAAGTAACTGTGAAAATCGGACCTATGCCACTTTTATAAGTGTATTTTACACTATTCTTACATGAAATTTACAGAAAAAATTAGGTGCAGTTTTTGAGAACATTTTGAATATGTCCAAGTGGCTTTATGTAATGTACCCCCAAATTTCAAAGGAACTTTCTCAAAATCGTGGTGCTTTGAGTGGAGCTATATCAATTTGGGAATATACATTTTGGAAAAGGTCGTACGTATAGCGAAGTTCACGGACGGACAGACAGACAGATCTAATTTTTCTAGCATTTAGAAGTTCATTATTTCATCTCCAATGCTAATGGCTCCTAAGGGATCCAAAACACCTACGAGATAAAATAAATTTCTGAGATTTACAGCCAAATGTCGACAATATGACAAGTAATAGATTTTTCAAATAAAAGATTAGGAGAAAGGTAAAATAACAAGTGTATACAATATTCTCAGAGAGAAAATCATGAGAAATATTCTCATGAGAAAATAAATCCTAGGATCTAAATTCTCCCACGCAACCCCTTACGGGTTAAGATCACCGTACCCAGGGCAGGGCCGCTTATCCACCTTGACGTTTACCATTTTTTCATATTTATACCATAGTTCTATCAAGAGAAGTAGCTCAGGGCGTAGCGCGCAGACTTCGCAATCAGGAGGTCCAGGTTTAATCCCCGTGCCGGCGCTTCTGACGGCATTTCATGTTTTTTCGCGGTCATCCAGGCGGACGCTGGGATGATTCTACTGAAAGGCCACGTCCGCGAAACCGGCCTCGCTAACCGCATTCGTTAATTCGCATCCAAGACGTGAAGTCATGGAGGTTAAGCGAATTCGAGACACCGCGGATTGCTGCTTGGGTGGCAGACTCGGAACCACGGGATCTAACGGCGCGGCGGCCAATTGCCGCTTACGGCACATTGAAAACAATGAGTACCGAAAAGGAAATTCCCAGAGGTATGGTATAAGCCACCCATGCGTGGGATAAATCCCTCCTCAATTTTCCCTGAGTGAAGACTCTTCTCGGCCAAAGTCGAGACTCAACTACGACACCCGGCTCAGGAATCCAAGGGTTCCCACCCGATCTCTCACTCAGCACTGTTGATGTGACACCAGAGCTTGGAGGGAAGTTACCTATCCCTCGCCAGAGTTCATATTCAGGTGTCTAAATAAATGTAACAAACTTCTATAACGTGCAGAGGCGTTGAAAATGAAAACATTTTGCCAATGGTTATGTTGTGTATGTGTAAAATTTCATTTAACCCGAATACATAGATGCCTAACCCGAATACCTAGATATTAGGTTCCTGAAATCTCCTTGTAACCTGAAAAAGCAATCTGAAACTCATCTGTGCACAAGAAGTTGCCTTCCGTCCAGAGACGTGTGTGACTCCGTCATATGAAATTTATCTCTACAAGTTCATTGGCAGGAAGTGATAATATTTCCACTCCGCTACCTGCTGCTTATTCTGAGACACCTGATCGGGGGGCCAAAGAGCCACCGCGGCCGCGGGTGGGGCGCTTGTTATGCAGCGGCGCAGGCGCAGTGCAGAGCGGCGAGCGCGCCCGGCCCGGCGCAATATCCCGGTCCATCCATCCTCCCGCGGCGCCGCGGCCGCACGCACAGCGCGCGCGGGGCACGGCGGAAGGCGGGGTGGGGGAGGGGCAGGGAGAGAGGCAACGGGAAGGAGGAGGAAGGAATGGGGGCGAGAGAAAGGTAGAAAGGAAGGAGGCGGATGTGCGTTTGCAATAGCGTATGTTAAGCCGTCAGTTAGACCGACAGTTAGGCTGACATACCGACATTTAGACCGAGAGTTCGGCCGTCAGTTAGGACGACAGTTCGGCCGTCCCTTCGGCCGTCAGAACGACAGTTCGGCCGTCCCTTCGGCCGTCAGGACGACAGTTCGGCCGTCAGTTAGGACGACAGTTCGGCCGTCCCTTCGGCCGCCAGGACAACAGTTCGGCCGTCCCTTGGGCCGTTAGTTAGGACGACAGTTCGGCCGTCAGGACGGCAGTTAGGATGACAGAAAACAGTTAGGACGGCAGTTAGGACGAGAATTAGGCCGTTAGTTGTATCAATAGTTAAGCCGTCAGATTAGAGGTGAGTTTAGCCGATAGTTAGGGCCTAAGGTTGTTAGCCGACAGCTTCCCTGACAGTTGGTTTTGATAAAGGTTTCTGACAATGATTAAGCAAACTCTTTGCTACAATTGACAGTACAGTTCCAGATATTTGTTAATCACCCATGGAAGTTGTTAAAAAAATAGATTCGACGGTGTATTGCGAGTATTTTGGAGAGAGTTTGCGGAATGGTACTCGCGATTTCATTGACAGAAAAAATGATATATTCCCGGCAATTACGAAGGCTATTTACAGAAGGATTGACGGGACCTTAAGTGTATTGCCTGGTGACCACATTAACATGCGCCATTTTTCTGAAGATTTGTGAGGTAGATAGTCGTGAAATTTAGGATTGTTTATAAATGATTTGCCAGGGAAATAGCTTTGGCGGTTGGTAATGAAGTTAGATTGTGTAGACGACGGTTAGGAAATCATATACATTTTTATCATGTTTTGTGCTTGTCCTTATCGCGGGGACATATTTCCACGTCCATACTTTTACTAGCTGCACATTCAATTGATTCGATTGTGAAACATGTCCACAATGACAAATACTATAATAAAATATGGTAAATTAAAGGTGTTGTCTGGCATTAAAAATTTATTTTGCTAACGATCGTTTCGATCACGTAGCAATTATCCTCAGAGCTTGCACCTTCCGGGCCGAAAACTAAGGTCTTTAGAACCAGACTACGCCTTTAATTTACCATATTTAATTATTAGAAGGTATCTACCTCACCAGCGACCTAATTACTAATATAAAATTAAAACGCGTCAATGGTCAACTCTTGCTTCGAGAGAATAACAGAATTATATCTTAGGGCTAGGAAAGGGTGTATACAATTCTAAACGAGGAAAGTTTATCTCCTTACCTACGCAAAGATAGAGAAAACAATCTACGCTAGGCCCTGTTATTGATTTCCCCATTGGTATGCGAATGTTGGAGGGTGGTTCGCTTAATGATACGCGCGTGATTTTTACTCCCACTTTAGATACAATCGACAGACAATGAGGATATCCAAAGGTTTTTTGAACTGATTGGCTGATGTTTTACGGTCAGTTTGGCCAACGTTTTAGTACATGATTCTGCGGAAAGTTTCCTGGAGGATGTTGCTTGCTTTACAGTTTGGATCGATGTTCGCAGATGGTTTGCTGGGGTCCTTGGTGGACGGTGTGGTAGGCGATTTGATGGTTTTAGAGCGGGCGGAGAGAGATCAATTTTGGAGGAGAAGTGCTCAACTATACCTACAGTGAATACATTGAGATTGGTTGATATAGGAATTGGCTTTTGGCTGGACAGTTTCCTGGACAATTCGACGGGCAGTTAGTTGATGAGGTTGCCAGCTGGAGGGCAAGCAGTTTGCCAGGAGCAAGCGCGCTATTTCCCCATCACTTTGAGATAAATCGTTGGGCTATTCGGCGACTGTTTTATGGAAGGTGTGACAAGCAGTTTGACAGTTGGTTAGGTGGGTAATTAGAGAATAGTTTGGCGGCAGAAGATCGAGTAGTTCGAAGTGGTTCGTAAAGGATTTTAGCAGCAATTCGGAACGCGTCGCAGGCGGTTGGGCAAACGGGCGTGTGGGAGGTTTCGGGCGGTTTGGCGGGCGCGGTTTGGCGGTGCCTTTCCGGGCTCGTCTGGGGGGGCGGGGCGTGCATGCGGGCTGGGCGATGGGGTGGGCGGTGGGCGATGGGGTGGGGGAGGGAGGGAAACCGCGACGCGGCGTGGCGGCTAGGGCCATTGATTTTCGCGACTGCACCGGCAGAGCGCGGCGCGGCGAAGTGGTGGGGGCGGGGGGCGGGGGCGGAGGCGGGGGCGGTGCGGAACACATGTAGCAGACGCTGGGGTGGGAGCAGCGCACCGCAACAATAACGGACGCCTCTGGGGTTGCACACCAACGGAGAAGAATGCACGCGAGGTAAAAACAATATGATATCGAGGAATATATTCAGCAAATACAGAAGGCAATCATAAAGTAAAGTACGATGAGTATTATTCCTTATCTGTCTGAATGTAAAAAATAATAATTACACTATTGTACAATTAAAAAAATGTTCTCAAATTTTTGAAATGCACATTCTGACGTAGTGTTCATTCATTGTATTTAAAATGTACACATGACGACATTTTACTAAATAAATATGCTTACCAAACCCGGGATGGGCGTAGGCGTGAGTTAAAAAACAGAAGAACGACGTCATCACTTCTTAATAATCATCAATTCACAGAATATGAGAGAGCAATCATTGTGTAAACAGTAAACCGTTTAAAAATGACTTTCGGCGAAACAAACAGACATGATGCAAGTCGTAGAATAACCACTACGGGCTCCTAGGTATACTAGTGAAGATGAACTTCAAGGCT
The DNA here is from genome assembly GCA_038098605.1 of Gryllus longicercus. NCBI lineage: Eukaryota > Metazoa > Arthropoda > Insecta > Orthoptera > Gryllidae > Gryllus > Gryllus longicercus. The sequence continues at coordinate 619,633 of JAZDUA010000618.1, forward strand.
GAACACCATGCGCTTGCAACGGAGTGTTTTTACAGATAAAGCAGATATGTTTTCTTTCTAGGTGGTTGAAATCAAATAATCAGTAGCATTTTCATACATCAACAATATCGAGTAAATATTTTAATGTCACCCGAATTCTTCTATATGATATTGGTTCATGGCTCGAAGAGATTGGGCCGATTGCGACGTATGGGGAAAAGGAGGTAAGACGAGAGAGGTTGAGTTCGATGTAGATTACCTTTGTACTAAGCGACTCCTATGTTAATCATATTCATATTTTGTACCTCTATTAGACAAGTATGTAAGCGGCAATGATCGGATGTCAAATATCGACTTTCTATTGGCTTGTTCTGAAATTATTACAAACAGATTCAACAAAAAATAAGTAATGTAAATGAGAAGAGGTTAGAATTATGTGATAATACCTTATTGAAAAGAAATGAAGTTTCTACTGACACACTTGTCACATAATGTGGCGTAGTGTAATATGAATTTGACTTAGTATAATATTAACATGGGGTAGTGTAATAAAATAGCGTGTTCTACAATAGTAAAGTTAGAGACTTCAATAGTAACTTATTATTCACTATTTTATGCTTCACTTTAAGTACGACATTTTAACTTATAAGTAAAACATGATAAGTAAGACATATTCAAAAGGACAAGGTTTAAAGAAAGACAAAGTTTAAATAAGACAAGTTTTAAGAGAGACAGTAATTTTATTCTAGGTAAATCACTTACAAGCAGAAAGTTTGTTCTCCAATCATGAAAATACGATGCCTGGATGCAATATTTTGAAGGCAAGAAGAAAATTCAATTTTCCTTCCTTTGGTCATTGCGATAAATATTTATATTTGGCATCGTTCTTAGGGGAATGATCAACGAAAAATTGGCCAACGCCCTTTGAACGCCCCATCCCCGTGCAAGGGCAACTGTAGAGTGAGAGAACTGCCCTGCGCAAAGGGCGGACGTGAAGGCAGGAATGTGCGGGGGCGGGAATGAATAATGAGCTCGTGTGGTGCTCGCAGACCCTGCAGGTGCACCGCCCATTACAGGTCAGCCGGTCCCCGCCCCGCAACGCCCAGCGCGTGTCCTCCTCCTCCCACCCCGCCTGCCCCGCCCTCCACACCCTCCTCCGGCCTGCCTGGCGCCGCCGCCACCTCCGCTCCGCCCTCGCCCGCTCCGCCCTCGCCCGCTCCGCCCTCGCCCGCTCCGCCCTCGCCCGCTCCGCCCTCGCCCGCTCCGCCCTCGCCCGCTCCGCCCTCGCCCGCTCCGCCCTCGCCCGCTCCGCCCTCGCCCGCTCCGCCCTCGCCCGCTCCGCCCTCGCCCGCTCCGCCCTCGCCCGCTCCGCCCTCGCCCGCTCCGCCCTCGCCCGCTCCGCCCTCGCCCGCTCCGCCCTCGCCCGCTCCGCCCTCGCCCGCTCCGCCCTCGCCCGCTCCGCCCTCGCCCGCTCCGCCCTCGCCCGCTCCGCCCTCGCCCGCTCCGCCCTCGCCCGCTCCGCCCTTGCCCGCTCCGCCCTTGCCCGCCCTTGCCCGCTCCGCCCCGATTTCTCCGCTCTGCCCCACTCCTCCCTGCGCTGCCCAGTCCCAACCCCCTCTCTGCTCCGCTCTCCCATGCTCCACTGCACCCGCCTCATTTCGCCCTGCTCTCTCCTGCTTCCCCCCTCCCACATCCCACCGATGTTCTCTCCGCTCCGACTCACCCGTCTCTGTCCCTCCTACCCCACCCCGTGCCACGCCGCGTTCCACAGGCGGTGGCCAGACGACAAAATGTACGAAATTAACTTCACTTTGGAAAATGCGATTAACAGTAGAGATGGAAAGCACCATTAACTTTTCCCTGAGAAATTTCTGAAAGGTTTTGGCTGATCGACCCTATTTACCTAATGTAGCCTTGCAGTTAGATGTTTTTCAGATCTCTTTAAATCACGCTCTCTGATAATTCAATTGACAAATTGTTGGTAAGCGGAAACTTAAGAAATTGCAGAACCTCATCTGAATTTTAGTAGAGGGAGGTCATCGTTCCGAGACACAACACTGACGCAATCTTCCAAGAAAATTTTCACACGATTTTCTTTCGGTGAAACTAAAGGAAATTATTCTAGTTGTTCGTGATTTTGGGTCAATACAATAACCTAGTATAACAACTTTACATTGCCGACGTTTCAGCCATATTAGTGGCCTTTATCAGGGGCTACAAAACAGAGACAACAGAGTATATATAAAAGAATATGTATAATGCACATTTCATTGCACCTAAATACAATTTTAGGTTGTTGACATATATTGATTGCCTGTAGGGTTATCAATAAAGTATATTGTACGTTTTATAAATTACGGTTTTTTGTAGGTCCACCTCACATAACTCATATTCAATTTCCACACTATTCTAAACCTTGTCCCGAACTCAAGAACCACTAGAATAATTACAACGGGTCAACAATACTTGTATATGAATACCAAAGGAGATTGTACAGTTCGAAAATGACATAAAATTATCTTAACAAAATAAAGTCCGTGTCACAGGGGTATCCTAACCACGTTTGCTAAGAATGGCTTGCTAAGGATATCTTTGAAATAGTCTGTAGTTTTGTTCTGAACCAGAAGACACAGATATTTTTGTCTGAATCTATATGATTCTATTTTACCCGCAAATGCGGATAGTTGATTAAATGTTTAATGTTTTGTGATTCACTCATCTCAGAACCAAGAATTTACAAATTCATATACTATATAACTTCGACCTAATATTGTGCAACTGCAAGAGACTTTTATCAATGTCATACTCTGAGCCAAGTGAATTACATTACCCTGGTTATTGGTTCGTTGACATTTTGCTTGGTTCCGTATTAATTCTTATTGTCCAAACAAAATTTCAATTAGTGCTCGCAATTGTATTATCTTTCATTTCAGTTTGGCCACGAAAGTCAGTCTCTGCGACGTTTTCAGCAAACTGGTTTTATCTCGAGAGCCAGCACTTATAGTTTCCATTTCTATCCCAGTGAAAAGTGGAAGAGCTTTTTGTAAATCTCATCTCTCTTTATTGAGGAGGTGAAGTGGCTGCAAAAAGGATGAATATTTTTACAAACTGTTCATTTTATGACGTTTATGGTAGGTCTTTCGGTTTACACTAAAGGTTGCAGATTTTTATACAAACATAAGACTCGCATTTACTAAGTATTCGACCATATCCCAAGGATCTCTCTGAACATTCTCCTAATTAACAAGAAATTTATTAGGTTCTGACCATTAATTATGAGCTCCGGTACAGTACTTTAGCTGTACATTTTCTATTGACGACTGAAACACATTTTTTTATTTTATCTGTTTTTTATGTACGGCAAACGAGAGATGCATTCTATTTGGCTGTATTCAGACACAATTGTTTTATTGATTAAGACTTCATTGGTATCTAGCAACAAACATTTGAACCCTTTATGTGACATTATGACAGAAACAATTACAACCTATTTCATGTTGTGCGTCTATTAGCCTCGTGTCTCTAAATGCACCTCCTCGAATGAGATAACACAGAGAAAAACTATTACTCTCGTGAATTGTAGCGACTGACATGGCAAAACACACAGCGTATCAGCCCATGTTCTTACAAACGCAATGAGGGATCTAGTTTAACAAAATTTTACGTTTGGGGGTAAGGTCGTTCTTCCCAACTGATATTTTAAATTCCTGTATTGGTGCAAAAAAACGTACAGAGCAACATTCCGATCAATTTTCAGAAAAATTTCAAAACGTCACAGGAACTTAATGAAAAGTCACACCTAAAGTAAAATACCTTACCGATCTCCAGAATGGTACAACTAGATATTCAATCTCACGCGCTCAAAAGTTTCGAATCTGCCAGAGTTATGCGTGACACACATCCATACACACAATAGGGATTTTACGACCAAAAATTCGATATTATGTTGGTGAAACAATTCCAAAACTTCCCCTCTGTATTCTTTTAAGTGCGACTATGAAGAGATCCAAGAAGGGGCTGTTTGTATAACCCCTGCATGTTTGGAAAACATTCTCGCCGTATTATGAGGATGAGTTAATCCGAACATGAAGAATCTCGACCTCACGGACAATCTAAACATAGAAAAACTGCACGAATACAATATGAGCTCCGTCTTTTCTTTAGAATATCCTTTATTGACTAGCCTTTTTCTCCATACGCCAGATAAATGTTTTAAGGGTCTCCCGAGTGTATTTGCGCATAAACTTCACAGTTTTCTTCGATCTATGGAAGAGAATATTGTTGCGCAGTTAATCTTGGCGGGTGCAATCTAGTGTCTGTGGGCGTATTGGTACGGGTAAGCACGACTGATGACAGGTGCGCCCAGGTACAATTGGCTTCAGGGTCGGCGATTGGTGATACGTTCGAGTGGGTAGTTGACCTGAGTGGGGATCCCCCCTCCATCTCCCACCAAACACGTAGACGAAGGGAAAAATACAAAACATAATTTCATCAAATTGTCATGTTTATTATCAAAAATTGTTATCTCATCTATTTTATGTGTCATCAAGGTTCGAATTTTGCAGTGCAAGAACAGAGCTGCGCGTTGCATTTTTTATATAAACCGGTTTAACAATTTTTGCAGATCGATTTTGTCGTTCATGTCACTATATACATTTAAAATGGCATTACTGTTGAGCCAATACAGCAACATAATTGATTGAATGAAGTACGTTTTGAGTCGACGGAATGTCGAGATGTTTCGATAATTTCTGGAATTTTACTCGGAATTCGCCGTGTGGGTTAGCCTGGCTGGCCCGTCTCCTGAGCGCGCGCTGCAGTGTCGTCCCAACGAAGCGGAGCTCCGGCCCCGACGGAGAGGCGGAAGAGGGCGCGGAGCGCGTGCGGGTGGGCCGGGGGGGGAGCAGGTGCGCGGGCCGCCTCTATTCACGAGCGCCGCCGCCCCCGCTGCCCACGGCGCCGCATGAAGAATTCACGCGACAGGCTGGCCACCCACCTCCAAAAAAAAACAAATTCCCAGACTTCTCCGTTAATTTACCTGACATGTAAGTTTTCTCCCGACATAAATTCCAATGTATTTATAAGATTTGATTCAACACATTTTTACTTTATGAATTTTTATTTTGTAATAGGCATTGTAAATCAGTTTTAGAGCCAGGTGAATATTTAAAAAAAAGTACGTAGAGAGTCATTGGAATATTTCATTATTTAAATGAGATGGATATATAAGAAATTATTCAACATTATATCAATTAACTCTTATAGAATATAAACAATACGGCGTAATTAAGAGGAATGTGTATTCATTGTTTAATTACGTATTTAAAAAATATTTTCCTGACAATCAATAAATTCTCTAACATTACCCCAAATTTCCTAGGCAATTCTAAATTTCTCCGACTTTTTCCGTCTGGTGGCTTCCACTCTCTTTTCCCGTTCTAAGGGCTGAGAGTTGGGGTAATTCTCCTCCACACACGGTCCATTTCACCGCGATTGAAAAAGCAACAAGCTTAGCAGATTCAAGTGATAAACTTCTGACGTGGGACAAGATACATTTCTAAGTCTCTTCACTACTCGTTCACATTGCATACGTTTTTTCACCTTCCCTGTCGAGCAGAGTAGAAAAATCTTTTAACTTTCGCGTGTGTCTATTATAACAGAAGTATGCGTTCGTTACCACAAAGAAGCGGCTGCAAATGTGTTAACGGACAAAACTGTGTCACTGTCGAAAGAAAGGTTGAATTAAAACTCAAAGATCACATTCAAAATAAATTTTCAAAAATATATTACATAAATTCACAAATTATACATCTATCATTTCCCACCGTACTTACAATTATTGTTTAAGTATGATTTAATTATGAACCTTTCCAAGAGAAGCACTCGCCTCCCAAGTCTCCTCCATGGAGTCGCCCTTAACTCGACCCTCCGACATCTTTACGAATCTCGCAACTTCGCACGCTACTTTCGAGACTCCAATCACAACCTTCCCTACGCACAAAACTTTCGCTACTGAGTGGCAACTACACGTCTAAAGCACCCTGCATGTCACATTATATTGACGAAACGAAACCTTCCATGGAGCGCACGCGCTTCTCTGTTCGTCCCTCCGCACTCGCAAAGGCAAAGCACGCGTGAATCACGGGCGGCGAGCGGAGCGCGGCCGGCAAATCACGACCAATTCGGGCGGAGGCGGCGGCGCATGCGTGCGGGTGCGGGGCGGGGGCGGGGGCGGGGGCGGGGGCGGGGGCGGGGGAGGGGCGCGCGAGGCGTCAGCTGTGCAGCTAATTGAACGTTGCGAAACCGCGCGGCGGCGGCGGCGGCGGAGGGCGAGGCTTCCCGGCCGATCCGCCCCCCGCCCCCGCCCCCGCCCCCGCCGCCGCGGTCGCTGGTCGTGGCGCACGCCGCACGTGCCGCGCTCGTGCGGGTTCTGTCTCCGGCCGCTGTGCGCGCCCGTTCGGAAGGAAACGTCTGTGGTCATCCGGATCTCATGATTGCGTCGCGGCAGCCGGGATCGAAAAACAAATAAGTAGTGATCAAGAATCCTCGGGCAGCTACGCCTAAAGGAGCCCTTTTACCGTCAGTGTACTACCGTTTTACCGGTTCCGACCAACATAAGGGACCGTGGTTGCATCGTGGTGGGGAAATCTGTCAGTCGCGTCTCGAGATTGTCTTTGACACTGACTTTCACACGGACGTTCAGTAATGAGAGCGGAAAAGGGCGTGAAAATTATCCAGAGAGGTTTTTTGAAGATATGAATATAAAGCTGTCTCATTAAAATAATTATTTAATGGAAGTATCCATTTTCATTTCTGGCAATGAACTTTTTTATTCAAAAATAAAAAAAAGGTTGTTATTGTCTATGGCGGTCGCTGGGAGCGGAGACGAATTGGGCGACGGGAGCCTCAAGAAGCGGGAATCAATATCGATGCTTTCATAATATCGATGTATTTATAACATCGACGAATTTAACAGGTATCTATAACTTGAATATACTTCAGATCAAGTAATCAATAGTGACAAATAAATGAAATCGATTTTTCGTCAACGATGAAGCTTATATACTTTTTGAATTTTCGAATCAGGTAATCCGAATTTTGATAATTTTCCTGGTCATTTTTAAAATATTTTAACAGTTAAATGTCAATTAAAAAATTAATAAATGATATCCTTTTATTTAGCGCTGTATTTAACAACACTTTTTTGAAGCCGATGTTTAATAACATCAAAGTTTTGATTTTGAGCTGCACTGCATAGAAACATCGGTGTTTTGTTGCCTTCCTGATGTCACATTCCCACCAGGGAGTAGGACAACGGGATTGAAAGCCGGGATCGACAGATAAATAAGTACAAATAAAGAATTCTTGGGAAGCTATGTCTTAAGGAGCGCTTACTCCCTCCGAGTAGTACTTTTTTTCCCGTCTCGACCAACATGAGGGACAGTGGCTGCATTACGAGGCCGAAAACTGGGTCTCTCCTGCTCGTCTTCGACACGGGCTTGAAATTAAGTATTGTGAACCGCATAGCGGATGAAACTATTCCAGACACGTTAAAAATTGTTAAACTTGTAAAGGTGAAAGTTACTTTGTTAAGCACAGACGCGGTACACCAGGGCGGATAGAAGCTCGAGTGAGTTTATGACCCTCTTGCACCTAGAAATGCTGAAATGTGAATGAGGTGAAATTTATAGTTTGAATGCAATATTATATTATTTTAATTTAGAATATTATGTTATTAAATATGTATATATTACTTAGATAATTTACTTAAGGTACTTTCATAAAAGAGGAACTCATACGAGACCATCCTCTTACAAATATTTTAATCGATCGCCAGCTAAGGCGAAAGGCCCATTCTCAGAAGGACTAAATATTTTTTTAAAGAAAAAAAGAATCTATCTAGCAATAAAGTTTACTATAAGATTCCCTCAGTCATCTAGTATGTAATGTAAAGGTAGTCTCTTTGCCTCTTCATTTTCGCTCTTCTGTAGGAGTAAGCCAGATTATTAACGAGCATTTCGAATTGCACAAACTCTTAACACCACTGAATCTAAAGGATCATGCGTTGGTAGGAAAATAAGAAGTTGACCTGTAATAAACTGAGAACTAAAAAAATAAACGATGAAAATAATAATGAATGAAATAAATGATAAAATATTGATGAAAAATAGGGATTTGTCGACTATATTATTTTCTATCCTTATTATTGCAGATTTACAAATAATGTTCAAAATAAAGAATACTTTACAGTAAGTTAGAAAGCAAAGTATTAAGAATGACATAGTATCTTCAGATTTGCTAATGTATGCTTTTTTCACTGGGAATAAAAAACACAAATTTCTGCTTTAAGTTGGCTGAATTGCAGCAGCGATGGTAGTTAAATATTCAACAACCGAAAGTTTCGCAGCACGATTAGTGATCAACGCGAATGTTAAATATCTACAAAGAATAAGGCCTTTGTTTGGAGAAAACATTAGAAATTGATGGATCTTACCGATGGGACCAGAGTTTGTTGTTATTTTTAGAACGATCCAGACGAAGCAAACAGTTGTTTCACAGTCACATGTGCTATTTCTTTTTCTCTCATATAATTTTCTTTCATGACAGAGGTGACATTCCGAATTCTGCATTTCATGATGAAAACAGAGTGATACCCCATATCACGCATTTATGAATGACATGAAAGCATAAGGTGATTATACGACCCACATTGACATATATTAAGTTTCTTTAAATCCCGATAATATTATACTGAAACACTGAGAGTAGGTACTGAATTTCTTTTTTTAGAAGATTACATAGCAAAACTACAGAATAACTGCTGGAAATGTAAAAAAATAACGTTACAATGTTAAAATTAATATAAAAATCTTTAAAATATTAATTAAGGTTTAAAATAAAATATTAACCGAACAAAAATTAAAGTTAATTATAGTACGTTGTTTCACGATCCCTCCACGAATGGAAATTAGTAGGTATACAGATAAGGTTTAGGCGGAACAAGATGAATGGTATCTCTTTTTTATGAATAACCACTTTACGATACAACTAACCGTTAAGAGAATAGAATGTAGGCATGTAACAGTTGAATATTGCACTACCTGACAAATGATACCCAGCGAACAAGAGGAAAACAAAGCGCAGACCATAAACACATTCGAGGCTGCACCAACGCTCTGCGCGTTGACCTACTTCGGCCCCGGTCGAACGTGGTGTGACGAGGCTCGAGAAGTATTTCAAGGCCGCACTGCCAACAGATTGCAATTATCAGCACACATGGATTACTCTATAGAAAACCTGACGAATGGAATAAGAAAAAAGTAGTAAACTGTTTACCTGAAGTGCGATACTCAACAAAGGTGTACAGTTAACTCTTGAATTAATCACTTCAACACGAACATGAATACAAATATTACATTCGTCGAAAACGAGTTCGTTCATTCAAAATACAGATTCGTTCATTCAAATATTTTGTTAACTATTCGTCACGACAGAAATATGAGATTCAAGTTATGTAATTAAAAGCTATCATATGAGTTATATTCTACAGAGAAAAAACTGGTATCTGGGTTAAACTACAGATATAATTAACGGTCTTTAGGCCATCACAACGCAACAAAACAGATTTATTTTGTGGATAAGTCTATATTAGAATTTAGATTATATTTAGAATCTCCAATGAGATCAACGTTAACAAAATCGCAAAACAGAATGAACAATTTAAAAAGCGGGGCGCAGAAATGCTGATATGCTCATGACCTCATCGAAGCGACTGTGTGTTGCCTTACGCGGGCAGGCAAGAGCCGTCCGCATTTGTCAGGCCGGCGGCAGGGGCCAGGCACTTTTAATATCGCGCTCAATGGCTGGGGAACTATTGTTACCTGTAGTACGTGTGTTTTCTTTCACTCATGATTTACGAAGGAAACGGCTTTTGGGTGAATGTGCACCTCTCTTTAATTCCCATCCCCTCAAAGAATAATAACAATAACAATAATAATAATAATAATAATAATAATAATAATAATAATAAATTGTGATGGTAAAACTACAAGCAAAAATCTCATAGCCAAAATCGTTTTACGGGAAATCAAACACTCCTGGGTTCCGCGCTTACAATTTAGTCAAAGCCACCAACATAGTAGTGGCCTACAGTGTTAGATCGACCGACCCTAAACATTAAGAAGAACTAAAATATCAAAGATTTGAGCCCCAAAAGCACGATTTGCAATTAAAACAACACGTAAGATTTAATTAAATATTTTCAACGATTCTTGTAAAAGAATCAATGCCATTATCACAAACTTAATACCTCGATGATATTGACTCTTAAACAAGAAAAAGGTAAATAAATAATATTTTCTCAATAAAAAAACTACTGCTTCATTTGCCTTTTCTATTTTTCACAACTGCAGTCTTCACTTTTCGCAGGGTGACTTACGCAACGAGAGGTGATTCTCACAGGCCGTTTACGCCGCGTCCTATTTAAATAGGCCTACACCAAAGGTTCCTATGGGGGTTGGCTTAGTCCACCTTCAGATCGATGAAATTTTGAAGAGGGTCAGTGATGATTAAGGGGTCGATTGAGAGTCAACAGCAGAATATGAACTGGCGCTGGATTAGGATAATCAAGATGCCATTGATTACAAAACAATATCAAGTTAATTAGGTAACTGTTTTCTGATATAAAACAACAAACTGTATGATAATATATTACAAATTATGTCCCCTCCTTTTCTATCTGTCGGGAATTACTGTTTAAAAAACTCAAGAAATTATAACTGTGCATTCACATCGCTACTCTAGTCGCGCATGGAAGTATTCTCCGCAATGAGCACAGGAGAAATGTAATGTCATGTAAAATGAGGCCAGTCCAAAGAAACCCTCAACAATTTATAACCATTGAATTTCAATGAAATTTGAAAAGCCACTCCTCGAAAGCGGAAGAATCTTCGATTATTGAAAAACCGAGATATCTACGAGAATATTGGTGTACGTAATTGTTATCTTTAAGACGTTCATGTGCAATTCTTCGTGTAATTGTTATGGATGCTTTAAATTATAGAGAAAACGTGAGGGGGATAGATGAGGTATACAATTTGTTTGCAAGGGACGATGAAAGTAAAAGGTTGGGTCTACACAAGACAGACCCGCGACACGAGCTCAATCTTCATGATCCAAATAGCGAGTTCAAACAATGGAGCAAGTTGCAGCGGTCAGAGACTTAGAACTAATATGAGTAGCGACAGCTAGGCTTGTGAGCCACGTTTGACGGTTAACAGTAATTTTAAGCGGCCCAGACACGGGCAAGCCAGCCTCACAAGTTTGGATCTCCCCGGTTGTAAAACTACTGCGATCCATTGCGCAATTAATCAAGCTGGTATATTTACTATCGGGGCGCTTGTGACAGGGCGTCCCACACACCGGCGAGCGCGGCCTGAAAGACTGACTTGCCTGTGCGTGGGCCGCTCGGGTGCCACCGTGCACGCGCGTACCCAGCGAGCGAGCACTCCTTAGAGAGCTCGTTACAGGGCCGCTTAAAGCGGTCCACACACCCGCGAGTGCGACTTGAAATACTGGCTAGCATGTGCGTGAATCGCTCGCGGTGTCACCACGCCCGCTCCTTTTAGAGGTCGTGACAGGGCCGCTTAAAGCGTCCCACACACCGGCGAGCGCGGCTGGCAGGTCGGGCTTGCCTGTGCGTGCCGCTCGGGTGCTGCTGTGCGCGCGCGTGCCCGTGCGCGAGCGCTCCTACCGTCCAGGCGGCGGCGACGGCGGCGGCGAGCGAGCGCGGGGTCCGCGGCGGCGGCGTGGGCGACGCGGGCGGCGGCGTGGGCGGCGGCGGCGGCGTGGGCGGCGCGGCGGGCATGGCGCGGAGGCGCGAGCGGCCGACCCGGCGCGTGCCGCTCCGGGGAATGGCCTAGGGCGCGCTGCGCCGCCGCCGCCGCCGCCGCCGCCGAAGACTCGGGGGTGGGGGTGGGGGTGGGGCGGGGGGCGGGGGAGAGGCGGCAGCCTGCGTGCGCCCGACCGCGGCACGCGATCCCCCGCCCCCGCCCTCAAGCCCGTTCTACTTTCTGTGTTTGGGTGTGCTTCCGCCGAATTTCGCCGTCCGATTCATTGCTGCAACTGACTTCTCGCTGTCATTGAACCTTCGTACGTTTCAGACGCACAATTGCTCGTACCGTACTGCGCACGTGTTAAAGAGTTCGATTGGAGCGATTTAAATTTAGAGCGAGGGCAAATCATTCGTATGACTTTCGTCGGAAGGGAAAGAAAGTGAGCAATTTCATGTCGTAGATTTTCGAATAGAAAATAACAGCTCTATCATTTCGTTTGATAGTTACACTGCCTGTTAAATACATTCGGCATGCGATCCCGCATCGCCACTCAGCGCAGAGGGCGACGCGCCAGTCTCTGCCTGGCCATGAAACTAACGCTATCCTCAGTGTTTGGGCTGCACTCGCACACTTTCTGCGTCCGATTGTCAACGTACTCTTCTTACCTTATTGACTTTTTATAATCAGATTAAATTTCACATTTACGTCGTGATTGGGGCGTTGGATAATTGCAGAATGTTGGAAATTACTAAGGCTTTCTTCTTCAGAAGTAGATTTACGACATAAAACAAATTGTCTGTATTTGCCCAATATTTTGGTTCTGTTGCTCTTCCTCTACATAATTCTCCTTCTGGCATACTGTATTCTTACAACTAAGTCTCAAAGAGAAAAGTTTTTGTATTGTAGTGTTTTTTTAAAAAGACAATGGATATTATGAATTCGGATTTTCTTGCAAGGGAACAAAAGACACTAATCCTACGTCGTAGGATCAAGTATTTCAGACAAAAGAACGTGCAATGATATTGTTTGGGGAAATAGCGACTGCGAATTTCAAATTAATTGGTTATGCTGAAGGGAAGAATTTAATGGTCTGCTTCCCCATTAATACTACCTCTATTTATAGAAAAATAAATAACAATTTACGGTTTTTCAGCGAATCTTTACTTCATAGGAGTAAGAAGTAGGAGTGTTGTGCCACTTACTTTTTTATTCACTTTACTTTGTTATATAATCCTGTTTACCTTCTTGATAAATACCACATTCCAACCTAACACTCAGTTATCAGATTCGCTCTTCACCTATCTTTCAGTTTTAACCACATTCGTCATTCTTTATTTACCAATACATCCGTTATTCTTCTGTAGACTTCTGAAGTTTTAATCTGTACTAGATCACTCCCTTAAAAGTGAAATGTATTTATTTCTCCTTTCGAATTCTAATATGATAACCGACATTATTTTCACCGCGTACTAGCTATTTCCTTGCAATTTGACATTGCTTGATGAAATTAATTGATTCCCCCTACACTTTGCTCTTCATTTTCAAGAACCCACTTCTTTTAAACGACTTTCGTGGATTCCTTAACAGTTTTTCTATTTGTATTTTATTCTAACTTACGACCCAATTACTCCCTATAGCACTTTTTTGTCAGGGCTCTTCGTGATACAAATAATTTTCGTGAGTCCTACTGAGGGAAAGTGCGTAGTGGAAAATAGGCATTAATCTCCACGGCCGCAATTTCGCCCCTGACAAAGGGCTGTGGCGTTCGCTGCGATTAGTTTGAAGTGTTGTTGCCTGTCAGTACTGTTTACGTCATCGCTTTCCACAATTTAGATCTTGCGATGCGCTTGCAGTTTGGCGCCGTAAAGTTGGCGGCTTTGTGCCTCCTGCCCTCTACAGTGTGCTTCTTCCTTTCTATCCATTATATATTCCATCACTTCCAAGTGAATTGAGATCTTTCATTGTTTTTAATGTCTTCTGCAGATGCCATCAGTACAAACAACGTTATTTCCTTTCAATTGTTTAGAATGGCACCTTCATATTGAACTCCGAATTACGTCTTCAGAATAGACGTTGTTTGTTTCACAGTACTTAGTCTTTGTTTTCACAGATTGCTTTTCGCAGAAGCCCTCCTGTTATTCCTCGAGTTCCCTCGCCAATATTCTCACTATCTCAAATAAATGCCCTTGCCATTGCTTCCGTATCATCTACGTCTTTAATTTCCAACTCTACTGTTGACATGTTAATTTACAATATGACCATCCCCACATCATATCATCCCTACGATCAAAGCGTTGCCAGCCGCTCCCCCACCATAATTTCCACCTCCAAATCCCTTGAACCACAAACTTTCATTACCTCCATCACTAAAACTACCCCCAATACCATTCCCACTCGAACAGCAGACCTCTCCCACCGTCGTCACGTCTTCCAGAAATTTTTCCTCCCTCCCCCTCCGCCTTCATCACGCACACGGTGCGCCCCGCCGCCGGCGCCCTCCCCCGCCCGCGAGGCGCCGTGCCCCACTGCCACTTCCGGTTCGGCGGCGGAGGCGGTCGATGGCGGCGGGCGGCGCGCCCTTCACGGAAGCGGTGCATCAATGGGCCCTGGCGCCTCGCCTCCTGCCCCCGTCCCTGCCCCTGCCCCTGCCCCCACCCCCGCCCCCGCCCCTGCCCCTGTCCCTGCCCCATCCCCGCCCACGGCCTTGCCCACGCCTCCACCCCCGCCCCCGCCCTTGCCCCTGTCTCCACCCCGCCCCTGCCCATGCCCCCGCGCCTGCCCCTGCCACCGCCCCCATCCCCGTACCCGCCCTGCCCCTGGCCCTGCCTCCGTCCCCGCCCCTGCCCCTGTCGGCGATAGTACTTGCAGATAGCCGGATTAGATACCCTCGCCCAGGCTGATGCAACGATCAATAACCTAATCGACACGCAATAACCAGCACGTGTCTGCAAGAACCGACTGTGATCAACTGAACTACATCAAAATTTGGCCATCTGAAGGTTAACAACGCGCAATGATGGAAATAAGATGCTATGTTTTGTATTCTACAGAGAGGGTGTTCAAGGGTGGAGAAACGGTGAGAAGGGTGTCGGGTCCGGAGGGCAAATGAAGCTCTACGAATAAGTACTCTATAATGATATGAAGCCGACCAACGGATGAGTGATTTTGTTTGTAAATGATTTGCAATGTAATAGTGTTCGTTCAAAATAAATTGTTATGCATAAACTTGTATCTTAACTGAGTTAGATTTCTAGTAAAAGTGGTTAGTTGTAATGTAACAAGGTACGTATTCGGTCATATATAAGTACTACAAAGTATTTACTGATTAGTAGTTTTGAAATTTTACTGCCTTGGGATTTTTTATTCATGGTTACCACTGTCAGTTAGTATGTTGATGCTAATTAAATTGAGCTTAAAGCACGTAGCAACAAAAACTCTTTCTCTAACTAAATATTTGCCATTACTCTCTCACATTGAGTAATAGATCATTTTATATTAATCTAAAAATATTGGCAGTTTGTTATCATGAAGGTGTCATCAGTTACGGTCTGGAAATAAAAATTATTTTCATGATTATCATCTATGCTGTATATTTAATTTTTTAGGAAATATGAAATGCAATATTCTTACTTTATAACAGATACGCTTGTTTACTTAAAGATTCACGATATGCCAATTCGTTTTCATCTGTTTTTGTGGCACGTTCAGTCCTGATATTAACGTTCTCTTATGTTCCTTTTCGGAAGCAATGATTCTTCGACTGTTTTGACGAGCATAAATGTATTTCAGTGCCAAGCCGGCGTCCTGTGATGTGTATTATTGCAGCTTTCAACGACAGAGCAATCCGTCCGCAATAATAAACTTAACTTTGCAAGGACGCGCTCACTATAGCTTTAAACCGTGACCTTCTGGCACTACGTCAAGCCTTGCAGTAAGTTCTTTCTAGATACTTCATGACATGTGAGTCCAGAATATGGAGATTTCTTCCATCATGTTTCTGCATTAAGAAAATACTTTTCAGCACCAGTGCACAGAAAGTAGTAATTATCTTTACCTTTTATTGATTGAAAAGTGTTTCTTTGCGGTATAGGTACATCTACCTGTATATACTTTGCTCTACGTGGACCACAAAGTAATACTTTTAAATGCTGAGCCATGTTTTTCTTGTATAAGGCCAAGATTTCTTTCGATAAGCGAACGTCAGTTTATTTTGCCGTACAGTACGCGACAAGCAGTCCTAACCACATAAAACAACAGCTTACTGCAAAGTAAATAAAACACTGCGGCATCATAAGTCAACATGGCTACCGACTCGCATATTAAAAATGATTCCAATAGTTTATACTCGTATGCTTCCACGAATTCCTAAAAGAATTACTGTACGCCCCTAGTAGGCAAGTACACAGTATTAAATGTATTGCGAGAGATACTGTATAAAAGTCCGTTTTCCTGAAGACTAAAGACATGAGGGTAGTTTACACATTACAGCAATACAACCATTTTTCACTGTGGACACATGCCCCAACATGTTTCTGAAAATATAATGTAAGTGTTTCATATTTACCAAGATCTGAATCTGTATATTGCAGGGAAATATAGCACACAAATCCTGCTGTCTTGTTCTTAAAATCGTAATGCACCACATAATTATAACTCCTGAATAGTTTTGTGTGAAAGGTCACATTGTCTGAGGACTGCTGAACATTGCGACTTCCACACTCACAAATGTTTGCATGAAAAAACACTATTGGAACTTTAAAAAATTCGTTATATTAACTTCTCTAACTACAACCTTGCACTCACATGTTTTCTCGAAGAGGAAATTCCAAATGTTTCAATAGATCGAGTACAACTCACATAATAGATAATAAACAAATGACGACTGATAGGCATTCATTCGATTAATTTCATGATTTCCTTAATATTCGGTTTTCATTCTGTAATGCCGGATAATAATAGCAAACGATAAAACATTAAGAGCTCACTGCCTTTTATTTAAAGCAAATATCAAGAAATTTGGTTGTGTGTAATGCTCAAACTTTTTTCTCAAACCAAAACCCTTCCTGTTATAAATATAAAGATTTTTACAATTTTCTAAACCTAAGAGGTTTTAAAGAAAATCTACATTAACTTACTACTATACATTACTTATAAATGCACTTTTTTCCATTCGAGAAAAAAGAAAAAAGTTTTAGAAGTTACTCCTAGTAAGTTCTAGAACTTACTCCTTCATTATTTATTAATTTTCAGCTCAAACGCTTATTTAATGTCAGAGTTACACGTGATACATACTCCATTCATTCACATATATATCCATATAATTATAAAAATTTATTTTGGGGACAAAATTTCAAAAATTCCCTATCCTTATTCACTTATCTTAACCATCTTTGGAAAAGCACCGAAACACTAATTCTGACTTGTGTGCGAAGTTAAATCTGAAAAGAACCAACACGGATTATATGACCAATATTCGATTTCATTTTGTTGTCGTGATTCCAATGTAGAAATATAAATGACATTTTGCCCATATGTATGGTTAAATTCCTTTTCAACTGCAACGTAAGTGAATAACGTAATACAGTCGAATCAATAGCACTTTGTACACACGTCATACAGGTGACAATAAAACAGGGTCAAACGTGGTTTTTAATTTAACGTCGTTTTCTGTCGAGAAAATTAATAATTGATTGAAAGACTTACTTGAATATTCATTTTTATTGACACAGCCTTTCTTTGTTCTCACAGAATTTCGTCTTAACTCGCACGTATGGCAATTCGACCTCACACACGAACCTGGATGTTTCCAGGTCATTAAGCGTAGAGTTGAGAAACCGAAAGTTATGTTATTTTTCTGCCCCCCCCCCCCCCACTGATAAAATCCAATTTTCATTATATTTACCGCGGGCCGGTTTTGCACTTTCATTGTATTGCGATGTACTAGATGGATATTTTGAAAAACAAATTGCCGCCCTAGGGATGGTCCTCCCTCATGCAAGGCAGCCGGGGCTTAATCAATGCCTCGTTGGGGCTCGCAGTGAACTCTGTCCGTGTTGTGGCGCGGCACGGCGTGGCGTGCACACGTGCCAGCTCAGGAGACGCGGTGATAGGCCTCGCACACGCTCTCGCGTCGCGTCGCGTCGCGTCGCGTCGCGTCGCGTCGCGTCGCGTCGCATCGCATCGCATCGCACGCCACTGCGGCAGCCGCGCCGCGCCGCGCCTCTGCCCATGCAACCCAGAGCGTGCGCTAGCCTAGAGCAGCTCTAGCCCAGTCGATACGGACAAGCCTCTGACCAGCAGGCTCGCTATTCTAAACCAGGAAATTCAAATCCCGGAAACTCGGATCCTGCTACTAGCTCATTTTGAGGTGGTAACCCAAATATGGGTTTTCAGTTCAATTATAGGTACTAACTCAAATACAGGTAATTACTATGTCAAAGCCTGCTACTAAATTAAATCCAACTGAAAAGTTAATTCATATTGACTTGTACAGACTCAATGTAAAAAAATTAAAAAAAATAACTTCGCCGATACATGTTTTATTCTAGAAAAAGCATTTTACAGAAATACTAATAAATTATAATGTGCTGTTTGGGGTAGGACGTTTGCGGAGAAACAGAGACGCTATAATGAACCGTAACCAAACAGTCACGAGGGTTTTGTTTCATTTTCTGTGATATGGGATGGTTCACAAACGAGTTTCAGAAGTAAAGGTCACAATTTGAAATATTATAGGGAACAATTAAGTTTAGAAATCGGTAAAATGCATAAGCCCATAAAAAATAATCGGAGAAGTATTTCGGGAAGTATTTACAAATATTATTCGACCTGGACGAGTTTCGTTCGAAAATCAAAGCTGCAGAGCCTCTGACCTGGAGGTTCTAAGGTTGGAGTCCCGACGGTGGCAAGATTTTCGACACCAGATGAATAATACCACCAAATAAATAAAGGTCGACTAGGTAAATAGGGCGGGTAGGTTAGCGCCGGATCTCACCATCCCGCGGGGGAACATTGCCGCCTTCTCCCGCGATAAAACCACGTACTACACTTTCGGGACCAATGAGAGCTGTTGACTCTCCCGGAATCATCAAGCATTAAAAATAAAACATGCTTGGAAAAAGTTACAGAGTATTCAGGAGAAATGATCAAATAATTATTATTGACCAATTACTTTAATTGATATTAAAAGCGTTTTCGAGGATTTTTGTTTCTATTAAAATCACTTTTATGAAGACAAAAACATGTTTTCAGCACAACATTTGCATTAGAAATTTATTTTCCTCAATACTATCTAAATCTACTCATGATAGCAAATCATAAACTTCAGAGATTATCACCAGTTTTTGTAAATAATTAATACGGATTCATTGTAAATGCACTAATTCCAAAATGTCTGATTGAATAATCTACCTACAGGCAAGCATTGCAAGAATTTCCAGATAACACGAAACCAGACATCTGAGGCAACAAAGTTGTTCTTTCAGAGTGAGAGACCCTTCGTACAGCCTGAAGTTTCCGAATTCTTGTCGAGGAGGAGCCATGAAATTCCAAATCCCGCTGGAGGAGTTACAGAACAACTCTAAGCTGAAACTAAGAGCCCTGAAACTTTATGAAATTCTTGTAGAAGTTCAAAAATAACGCAGTGGAACGTGAGACAAGGAAAACACTCTTCTGCAATGGCATTGGGCTCATGATAGAAGGAGGCAGACATGGCTTCTCCTATTTCACTCAGTGAGTATTAATATTTAATTACATTTGAAGCATGCTTTTCTGGCTGTTATCGGAAGGATAATGTATACTAAAAGTAATTTACAAAAATAGACGAAATCTTAGTGATAAATAAACGTGTTCTTAAATATTTTCAAACTAGAAAAATTGTATAATGAAATCTACAAAAAAACTATTCTTGGAATAGAATGGCTATTGCTAATGAAACCTTTTATGTTCGAAGCTTTCAGTTTCTTGAGAAAATGTCTTATTTGAATGAATATTCAAAACAAATTAAGGGTTTTCTCTCTTCTAGGTGTACTCACTAACTTCTTTATGCACATCTACGGCTTTCCATGCGATCAGCTGAGAATTCTGTAGTAAACCGAAAAGGAAACACTAATGGAGAATAGAAAGTTGCAAGAGTGAAGTGATGCAAAAGTCAAAGGGATAGATGTCATTGTTCATTACAAATAGCTGAAGTCACTTTTATAGCTTGACACAAAAATTAACTTCAAAGAGTAGGGACAACTCATTTTGCGTAATCTTAAATCACAGTAATAACAGAGTCATGTGCAAATACAAACATTTTTCAGTTTGTGTATTCACTTCCTCCTTTCTTCCCTCGTGTTATAGGGCAACGAACACGTTTTTACAACGTCTGGAGTATACAGTTTGTTATTTGGGGAAATTATAAGATCTTTATTGTCGATGACTCAAAGGTGGGTTGCGGGAGCCAGAGGGGGAACCGCCTGTAATTGCACGACGGGAGTCACCGAGCAGACGCCATTAGAATTCCCATGCAGGCAGAATCCCCGTCAGACCTGGATATTGAAGAGGTGATGAAAACCCGGATCTCAGACGTAGTCCTCTCGGACCACGAATACCGTTGTGGATTTAGAACAAAATAACGCATCACCAAGTTTTTTTTTAACAAAATCGAACAACTTTGATTATCAATACATTCCACAATTTGGATACTTATGTTAGATTCGCCGATCGCAAACGCTCTCTGAGCAAAATTAACCTTCAGAACATTACTTAAAAACAGCCACAATGCTTACTGGCGTATTTAAAAGAACCACAACGGGGTCTCGGCGTTTTTGAGAGCGCTTTCGACCGTCAAGCCTGCCACTTGGCATGAATAGCTGGACCGTCGCCTGGAGACTGCAATGAACGGCGAGGGGTAGAGGCGAAGGGAGCGGGTCAGAAGCAAGGGGTGCCGCCCACCGCCATAGGTAGCGCGGCGTAGGCCGCGATCTGAATGGCTCGCGGCGTTCGCACTGAACGGCGGGCCCGAGCTCTTGCTTTAATGGAAGCGAGGCCTCGGGTGGGGCAGCCGGTAATTGACGCTTTCCGTGATGTAATTACACCGCAACGCAGCCAGCCCTTACTCACGTCCAGCGCACTCGCTTCTGAATGGCGAGCGGAGCGCACGGTGGGCTGGCCGGTCAAAGGAACAAGGAAGGGGGCACGGAAGGACATTTGCGTTCCAAACCGGAACGAGGGTGCTTCGAGGGGAAAGAAATATGTCTTCTATTGACATGTGCTTCCACAATCAAGGAGTCCTGAAGTAACAATGCAAGAATGAAACCGTCAACTTAGTCATGAATTTAGATTCGAGAAAAGACGCAAAGAATAAGTAGATAAAATACCAGACATATCTACTTTCGATGAAGTAAGGAGAAATATGTGTGATAATTTTAATAATAATATTCTAATGAAAATTTCCTGCGTGATTTTACCCAGTTAAATAAATACGTTTTGTGATACATATGTTCCAAAAATTACGTTACTGCTGATATGGTTGTAATCGGCACACATTATAAGAGACAAAACGTCAGAAACGTCTTTCGCTAACTGCTTTCCTTTTGAAACGAAAGCATTTATTGCATTTATTATCGCATGTGTTGCACTCTTCTTTCACTCCTTTTCTCATCCAATTTTCCGTCCGCAAAACTTTCACAAAGCTTCCATTTCATACGCTAAAGTTTAATGTCAATGAATTTCTCCGTCAATGACGCCCATTTAGATGAGGATTTTCGCCCTCCTGCTCATTAATTGTGAAAATGCTGATATTTACTGCACTATGCACTTCACTATGAGACATGTCGTCGATAAAACACGCATTACACTTAAGGAAGTAATGAACTTCACAATTGACGCGCTTGAAATCACTTATTAATCAATAGAAAACCGCCCCCTCCTGGCTCAGTGCTCATTGTCTAGCAATGACTCCCCTCTACATTTCATCACGTTCCCATTTATCTCCATTCGCTGTCTAACCCTAAGTAGTGTAAAACTTTTCGCAAATTATATGCAATTTCGTATCAGTGTCTTACATTGGGAATTCGTCATTGCTTACGTGAGTTTACATAAATTACTTTTTAACACTTTTTTAAAACAATCTCATTGTTTAACATTAACAGGGGCGACAACATTTTCATTCAGCATACGGATTATTTAATGGCTGGTAAGATTTTTTGAGCTTTGTTCCTTTGCCGTTTTGGCATTGCTAGTGCCCTGAGAGTACGCATGATTTCTCTGCCGCATTCCATACATATGACCTTTTAGCTCATAAATGCACAAAACATTTTAGATAAATACTGTTCTTATTAATGATCTCATTTGCGACTAATTTCTTGACAATTCTAGGTATTAAATATGTAATATATTATATTTACCATAATAATAATAGACCATAACGTCTGCTGTTTTACCTAACTAATTAAACATCATTACATTTACATGTTCACAATTGCGGAATTCGGGCGCAAATAATGATAACTGCCGTTTAACGTTACATAGAAAAGTATAATGATCACATAAACTGAACGGAGTGGGCTGCGAGCATGAAGGTATTTTCGTTGTCATTTTTCTGAACTCAAAAACTAAAGTGATTGAACGAAAGCCTTTGCATCTCATTGATAAGAAAGGTATAAAAAAGTCAATACTCTTAATGTCGCAAAAAGTAAGAGACGTCATCTCTTACTCTCGAATACTTCAACTACAAACAATTGCAAAAAGGGAGGGCAGATTTTACATTTGACATTATTGTCATTATATTGATTTGTAATATCGTGATTATTAGCAATGCCGCCCTATTTAGGATTCCTGTACCCTCGGCGTTACCAGTCTCTCCTCTTAGCTTGTGGTACCCCTCCTTCTGTTAACACTACACCGCCTTCCTGCGTGTTCCACGCGCCGCCTGCGGCCTGCATCACAGGGGGGTCCGCTGCGCCGCCGCCGCCGCCGCCGCCACCCGCGCCCGCGGGGATTTGTGGGCGTCGCGTCGCATAGCGTCGCGGGCACCATAATCGGCCTGAGTGGCCTCCACGGGGGGGGGGAGGTGGAGGGGGAGGGGCAGGGGAGGCATCAGCGCGAGTACGGCATCCCCTCCGCCTAGGCTGGAGGACATTCGGACGCACGCGGAAATCAGGGTAATGAGGTCTTCGGATATTCATGATTCGCAGCCTCTGCTTATCCTGATGGCAAAAGGAAGCTGTTTCCCCATTGGATCAGTTTAATGTGATTGCAGGGATTACAGACAGTTGGGTTCATGGAATATGAACCTACATCAATTAAAAATTTCCCTTTCGTCAACCCGTTTGTAGGTTAATAAGCTGCGTACATTTGTCAATAGTGTTACGCTAATTGTGATGCATTTCTTGGACAAAAATGACAATCTTTTTCACTATCATTTTGCATATTATTAAGATTTAATAGAATGAGTGTTACGAGATATGAAGAATTATTTTGCAATATTATGATCTGAATAATTTACACAAGGTTATACCGCAAGATTTTGGATTGAATTCAATCGCAAAGAATGAAGAATGCAGGGGTGTTTTGCTGCATGCAAAAGTACTGCAATGAGAATACTATGATTAGGGGTGCTATTTTAATGATTTGTACCTACTAAATAATAGTTTACAAGAATTATTTACAACCGTAAAAAGCATTAAAGTAAGTTATCAATTCTTTCCTTGATAGCATTACATGTACGAAAGATATTTTATAGAAAAGAATTAAATAATTAGTACGAAACAGACGTCAGATATCAATTCGTACCCGTTTATTTGGAAGAAATATAATATTTTATCCCCACCCCGAATACGGAGAAGTAGTGAACAACAAATTATAATGATTCTCTAACTAGTTTATGTTCATAACCCACGATTGCAAGTAAAATTTCGTTACAAATAGTATCTAGAGCAGAAGGTTTCTCTCATATTTTAGAAGCGTGGTCTTCATTGATTTATCGACCGTAATTTTCATCTAAAACTAGGGCGCACATTGTGTCTGTATACAAAATGTGGCACCGTTGACGTGGTTCGTTCCCACTGCCTGTGACGCATCGCTCCTTCCCCGCTAGGAAGCCCGGTTCATGGAAATGGGGGACGCGAGGCGCCCTAAAACGCCGCCAGCCTTGACAGGCACAGGGATCGCGGAACATCCAAGAACGCTTTTGTTTCGTGGAAGATGATTTCGAGGACGTAGGGGTAGGGAAAAGTAGGTAGATGGATGATGGCAATATAATAAAGAGTTAATGATGAACTGTCTCAGTAATAGTTTTGTTGAAATAATATTTCTAAATAACATATAAAGTGTAATTATTGTTTTTTTACACGTATAGAAAATATACCTACAGAAGAATCTGAACCTATAGAATCCAAAACGTTGGATAAATTTTAAAAAGGAATAATTATTGTCTGCTTTATAATTGCTTTCAATAATTTTGGTTCCTCCTTCACGTATCTTGTCGTTCTTCCATTATTGTCTGTCCGTCCCACCCACTCCTTTGATGTGGAACTTATATGCACATGCATAGGTAGATAATTAAGGCTGGGAAATCGAAAGGAGAGAGGGGGCATGCCCACAGCAACCGTGAACAAAATTTCGCAAAAAATTTCGCAATAAATTTTCAAGTGTTAAATATTAATGAGAATCAAATCACAAAACACTTTTGTACAATGCGAAAACCCCTAATTAAGCCAACGTAAATAAACGCTCACAAGTAGCGGAGGGACTTCCAGGTGATCGAGGAAACGACGAAGTTCGCGAAGAATCCGCTTCGCGGCGCCACGTCCGACCTCAAAGTCTCGCCAGTGGCGCTGCTCGGTGGACGTCAGTGAAGACACTGTTTCCACGGTAACGAGATGATTCACTATGTAAGGAAAATAAATTTATACCACCATTTTACTGATATACTAGTTGACCAATGAAAAGTAAGCATTCTTTGAACCTTATTTTGTATAGGATATTCATCGTCGGCACATTATTGAATTGTGTAATTGCTGTAATCACGAAGGGGTAGAGTCAAATTCAAGGCAGCCATCAATCTGTATTTGGAAATTGTTTTCAATACATAGAGTAAATAACAAAAAAGTTGGATTTGAGGGATTCTGGATTTGCGAGTGGTCATAACGGTCATATGCACTTGCTTTTCTTACAATGAAATAAGCATCCTTCGGACTCACTTACTGGGAGAGGTGGCTCAGGGCATCAACTGATGTCACCTCTGACCGGGAGGTGCAAGGTTCGAGTTGTCGACAGTAGCTTATCAGCTCGGTCGATTTCAGACGTTGTGTGGAGGAGAATGCGGTTGCGGCCTGCTGCTCTGTTAGGGAATTTTCCGTGATTTCTCCGATCAACATCAGGCGAATGCCGGAGCAGTACCTTAACAAACGGGCCACGGACAACGAGTGATCTTTCCTCTCCCTTCATTGCCTTGCCTTCACCCTTTTCTTCCAAACACTTACACCTGCTCATATGCACTACACTATTACACCTGGCGGGAGGCCAGTCGAGAGCTTAGAGCTTGTCCCGGCGGGGAGGGAGATACCCGGATGAGGAAACCCTGCCGCCCGACGTGTAGGTCGGCGCCGAATCTCGCCATCCAGCGATCAACACCATCTTCCTCGACCGAAAACATGCACTTCCGTGGACTAATGACGTTAGCAGTTGACGGGCACGGAATCACATATTAAGCAATCAATCCAACTAGCGTATCTTTAATTGTATCGCCAGATTTTTACCTATTTTCTGCCTTAATCCTTATAATTGAACATACGTTTAATTACTGTCTCTTGTAGTTTTTTCAAGGGAGTTGCGCTGAATGCTATCTGTGACAGACATTTTCATACCCTAGACAATACTCTTCCATGATTGGTACACTCTAGCGGTATCAATGATTCTTTTTGTTTTTAAAATTTACTGATCTTTGTTTGACCACGAGCCCTTCAAAGGTTTTCATGTAATACAATAAACGAGAACTTATGGAAAAAAGAAGTAGATAGTTGTAATAAATTGAACTAGAAAATTATAGAAGTTGCTTTAGGGCTTTTGAGGAACCAATTTTAATTGTAGTATTTGATTGAAAGAAAATATCTTTTTTCCTGGACTTAATGAAAGCGAATTGTAGAAATGGGTGGACATTTGTTAATCAGAATTCCAAAGGGTCTATTGATAGATAATTTTGAATTTGTTGGTTCGGAATGAATTGTAGAGTTTTTAATGACCAACGTAACGATATATTCGGAATTATTTCTAATTTTGGCACGTTTTTATTGGCAGCACCATCCCATGTAGGAAAGGCATAAGGACGAATGAAGAACGAAAGAAGTTTATACGTTAATTTTCAAATGTTTATTGATTATTATTTATTCTTATGATATCCGATAAACACTGGGGAACCTAAATCAAGAGAAGAGATAAGCACTAGTTAACGAACGAGTGTAAGAATGGTAAAGTAATGAACATACTTCTTTTTCTTATTCACTTGGATTTCCTAATTCCGAGTGTAAATCCCTTATATTAGAATGGTGCAAACAATATTCTTAATTAAAACCATCTTAAAGGTATTTCTCGCAGTTACCCATAAGTATGGGTCCAAAGAATGATAAGACGTGAGATTTTAGTTCAAGTGGCTGGAAAGAAGGTGAAAGTATTAATTATAACAGAATCGTAGCTGTTGGGGCAACAAAGTTCGATTATAATAATAAAGAACACCAATATTTTCTTATAATACAATAAATCATATTGTTATTACAAATCATGCATACTAAGATACTGAGTATCGGAACGAGAGTCCAGTGTTAGTGAAGCACTGAGTGGAAGGTTTGTGTCAATGGCCGAGGTACGAGACGGGCGGGGAAGTGAATGAGGAGCGACTGGGCTACCGCGTGAGTGCAGCCGAACAAGCGAAGGCCGAGTTCCCTGTATCAGTCATGTTGGTTTTTTCCCGCGCCGTGCGGTTCCATCGGGCACATTCCACTGGGTCATTGTGCAAGTACGCGTCGAGGCGAGGCGGGCGCATCTGGGGCAGGCACCGTGACAAAGGAGCCGCGAGACGCTGTGGGCAGGGCTACGACGCTGAAGAGGTCGGCCAGGAGGCGAGCGAATGAGGTGTGGAGGTCGGGGTGTAAACAAGGAGAGAGAAGCGAGTAGGAAGAGGAGATCAAGGGGGAGGCGGGAAAGACTCAGGAGGGACGAACGGACAAAGGAGAACAAGAGCGAGGCGGGATGGGGCGTGGAGGGCAGAGGAAGGGGCGAGATGGGGAATGGTTTGGTGGAGTTGGGCGAGGAGCGAAGAGGTGTGGTGTGGACGGGGTTGGCGTGGTTGCAATGTGGTGTAATTTGGGTATGACGTCATTGAAGGAGAAGGCGTTGCGTGGCGTGGTAGGGCGGGGCAACGCGGGACGACGGGGGTGCCGTGGGGAAGGCGAAGAGTAGCGGCGACTGGCGGGCTGGACGGGGGCCAGATGAAGCAGGGATGGAGGGCGTGGCGGGAGGGGGCGGTGGCGGGGGCATTGTAACCAAGAGAGGGATGCATCCGCGCCGCGGGGCGTGGCGAGTAAGACGGCGCGCGAGGGGGCGGGGCCGCTTTTGTGCGCGCGGGTGCCACCGGAGCCGCGGCCGCGCCTCGTTACCGCGCGCAAATAAGGAGCGGCTCATCCGCGCCTCCTCCACCTCTCCCCATCCCACTCCGCCCCGCCCCGCTCAACCCCTCTCTACCCGCTCTATCCAGCTCTATCCCGCCCTACTCCGCCCCGCCCCGCCCCGCCCCGTCCCGGCCCTGTCCCGTCCCGTCCCGTCCCGCCCCGTCCCGCCCCGCCCCGCCCCGCCCCGTCCCGGCCCTGTCCCGTCCCTTCCCGCCCCGTCCCGTCCCGTCCCGCCCCGTCCCGTCCCGTCCCGTCCCGCCCCACCCATCCTGTCAACCCACTCCATCCCGCTCCGCCTGTCCGGCCCCACCCCTCTCCGACCCCCACAGCGCACCCCTCCCCACCCGCTTAATGAGGAATTTCTGTTTTCTGAGCGGCGCTCCAGCGCCTGCACGGAAGGTGGGGTAGGAAGGGCCCGGAGGTGTCCTCTGCTGAGATGAAGGAGCAGTGAAGGTAGGAGGCACGAGTAAGACACTTCGGAGAGGGAATTTAAGTGGAAGCTGATGTTAGATTATTGACAGTGGTGGCTGCGATAGCTACCAATGAGTGCGAGTGGATACGGACGCGACAGAAAAAGGAAGAGGAAGATGAGTAATGGCTTAGCTTTCTTTTAAAAGGGGAATGGTGAAGCAATGGTGGCCCACCTACCCATCAGAGGTCGCACCGCGTTTACTACAGTTGTTTAACATTTTCAGCTGCACTAAAGGTTATTTAAAAAACCTTTAGTGATAATATTACATGCACTAAATTCAACATAATTATAAATGTAGAACGTATTGGTGTTCCAGTAAATTAGAGCGGTCTTTGGATTATTGGAGCATGTTATTTAATGAACTATCAATAAATACATATTCCTAAAACGAACAGATATGGATGTCGAAAAAACAATTTCTACAAATCAATAGGGAGCTAAGATAAATTTTTGTTATATAATTTTCCTATTAGTTATAAAATTTTATTATCGCTTTATATTTACGAGCTAAATATAAATATTTCTCGTAACTTCACGAAGCCACGTAACTTTTCGACCGCAGAGCCAGCTTAGTAGTCAACGAGGGTCTTGTTATAGCGATCGCGTGATCTTTCTTTTCTCTTCCTTGTCCTATCCTCTCGTCCCCTTACTTACACACAATTACACTTTCATGCACTTAAGTATCCCACATGTCGGGAGCTTAGAGCTTGTCCTGGTTGGGGCAGAGCTCCGTTGGTGGAAGAAAACTCGGCTATCCGATGTGCAGGTCGGCTCTGGATGACATCGTCCGACGGGGAAAGACCACCGCTACCACACGCGATAACACCATACACTACACTTATGGGACTAATAACCTTAGTCATTGCAACACCAAGAAACACTAATCAATCGATCCGCCACTGTCCTCAAATCGACTTCCAAATTCACTCCGTTGCCTTCGCGTTTACCTACGAATCTCCCGCCGTCTTGGATGAAAACGAATACTGTGCCTCTCTGTCGACAGCGACTGCGCCTCCCAATACACACTGTTAATTCGACAACATCTACTCTCTCGTGCCTTTGCAGTCACTATCTTCGCCACTCCCACCGTCTCCTCTCTTGTTTCTCCCCGTAGCATTTGGGTTCTCCGCCTCTGGGTCGGCCGTATCATCTTCGGCGTCGCAATAATGCCATTGTGCGGTCCTTGGCCCTCCGCGCCTCCCCTGCTGAAGGCGCTGCTCTGCTTTCCAGTGTCTCTATGGCTGCGCGCCTTCGGACTTATTCGCGCCTTACACTATAGCGCAGGTTTTCTGGCTTTCCTGCCCTTCATTGTAACATTGCTAATGTCACCCACATTTATAACTCGCACCACGAGGCATCAAGTGCCTAAAATATTATCCAATAAAGAATCCATTGATAAACAAAATTATGATTCTTGAAAAATCCGCGGGTTAGTGTCATTTTAAGTTTCACTTGTTCATTGGAACTCGATACTAGGAATAATTGGGAATAGTTGGCGCTACTTTTCAATCATTTTTATCTACAATTACAATAGTGTTTTGAAATTATAATAAATGTATTTAATATAAATTTAATATGACTTTGCTGATATATATATATATATATATATATATATATATATATATATATATATATATATATATATATATATTCACTATACACATTCACAACGACGACACATGAGTTCAAAATAAACTCAAAATAAACAGATATAAATTAATAATCAAAAGAAACTTCAACGTAGTATATATTATATCTGTCTAGGTAACAGATGTATTACTCAACAACTGTTTAATTAGAATTCAAAATTCTAAGATATTCCATCTAAATACAATTTTTCACTTGCACATTTTATTAACAAACTCATGACCTGAAATTGCAGGCTTTCGGGTTCAGTGTGGCAAGTGGAATTGGCTGTCTCAGTGCGTCGAAGGTTGTGATGCCGACGTTTCCACCATCCTGTCGTGGTTTCCTCAAGACTGGCCTGCCAAATCCAACACAGAGTTGGTCTACCTGAGGAATACCAGGTGACAATGGTCGAGCTGTCGGCATGACAGACTTTGACACGGTGTCACCGGGCAGCGAAAAGCACAAGCCAAATCGTTAACAACCTAAATGTTTCCAAGCACAGTTTTTTAAATATATAAAACGACCCATTTCAACTTCTTACAGGAGTCTCAAAAAGGTAACATATTCGAGTTACACACTAAGCACAAAGGTTTGGAAAAATTGGAGTAATAATAGTTTATCTTTCCAATTTACTTCCCTACAGGCACGCGCTATTTTGGTCTTTATTCATGAGTAAAAATTGGTTGCTGGGTTTGTGTACTTTTCATGGCAAACGAGACTGGAATATAATACTTGTCGGTAACTTAATATCGTTTATTGTAGTTGGTCATAAAATAAAGCATTTTGATATGAAGTTAATATTTTAAATATATCAATACATTATATGAAGCACATAATTCGTTCAACATAAATATTATTTTTCTCTTTGGAATTCTTTTCAGAACAGTAACAGTTTGTGTGTAACCTAATTGATTGCAAATAAATCCACTATTGAGTTCTAAATGTAATGACAACTACTTTTTTAAAAATGGGAAAAAGTCCGATGTTGCTGACAGTTAACGAGTAGCGCATAGGAAAGTTTTTCATAGTAACATTTGTTGATATAAAACAAATGTGAAATGAGAAGTCTGTGAATGGATTCACAATGATTAGCGTATATGAAATGTGGAGTTGAATTAAAAAAAAAGTTCCACGACTAAAATATCAGCGCTTGGTCATCATACTGCCTCGCCTGCACATACTGGCTTAGGTAACTCAGGGCATCAATAGGTATCACTGCAGTGCCTCTGACCAGGAGGTCCAGGGGTTCGAGTCCCAACGGCGGAAGGATTTTCGATACCTGCTAGATTGGTAGGTACAATTCAGCCGCTGTCTGGAGAAGAATTCTGCCGTCCGGCTGCTCTGATCGGTAGTTTTCCGTGGTTTCTCCGATCAACACCAGGCGAACGCCGGAGCAGTATCCTAACAAACGGGCCACGGACCGCACGCAAACTTTCCTTTCTCTTCCTTGCACCATCCTCAACTCTTACTTACACATACACTTCCAAACATGTCGGGATATGCGAGCTAGTCCCAGCTGGGGTCGTGCCCCGCTAGTGGGAGATACCTAAATCGGGAAATACCAACATATGGATCGGTGTCAGATCTTGCCATTCAGTTGGGGAAGACGATCGCCAGGTCCCGCGATAAAAATATGCACTACAATTATGGGACAAATAACTTCAGCCGTTGACACATCAGGAAACACTCAATCAAATGCCTGCACCTCTTCACTATATTGTAATTGAAATGCTGATTGGAACAGTCGACAACGGCACAATAATCACGACAAAGGATAGAATTTTAATTACATTCTAGAGCTGATTCAACGACCTCCATCGCGGATGTTTCCTTTTTTGGGTTTGATTCCCTCTCTCCCTTTCAGATGCACCGAAAAAAAAAGGTCAGCCCCGTAAATAATTCGCGCGCCTGCTGGCAGGCAATCCGCAGCACAGCGACGCGGCGCGGGTGACAAAGCCTTTGACGATCGCCCCGCGATGCCGTTGCGTTCCACACACGCGCTCTCTACGCGTGCCGTGCGCGAAGTGAACAACCGCGTGTGGCGAACTTCAAACAAACACTCGAGTGGGAGACGGACCTCGCGTAATGACTGAACGCGCTGCAGTTGTTTTGGCTGTTAATTCGCGTCATATCGCTAACTCGTTTTGATTCTGAACAAACACGTGAATGAAGTTTAAAAATATAAAGAGATGAAAATTTGTTTGTTGGCACACCAGATGTCGAGCCTACTTTAGTCACACCGTAGGTCGCGGATGAGCGCTGAATATTAAACTACTTGTATGTACGTTAATGAAAGCGATAGCTACACATTTTTCGTAGTTTGTTTGTTAGTCTATCAGGTAGTCATTGTCAGTCAGGACGTAGCTGATTATCTCGATAACGTTTTCATCGTTTATGCAATTATTGTAGACCACCGGAGCGTTCGATTTTGTTCTCTTGATAAACTAATAAAAATAAAACGCTTAACGTTAGCACAAAAATTGTTTTTTAATTCCAGAAATTTTTCGGCTTCCGAACTAGATGAGTACAAATTTAGTAATTTGGTATATGGTATTTATTTCTTGATAATTTTTCGTTCAAGTAGAAGTGATGATCAGAGTACCGCAGGGAGTGTTGTCGGGATGTTGTTATTTATAGCATACATTAGGTATATTTAGTAGAGAATATAATCAAAAATACATCTTTCCGCCGACGTTAGCATCATTTATCGAATGCAATTTTTCAAATAACCAAGAAACATTTTCCAAATAACCATCTAGCGTAGCTATGCATTACGGCCGCAAAAACCCTGTGGTTAGCACATAGACATCCCTATAGCATATTCCGGCATTCTGAACCTGAGAAATGATATTTCCCGTCGTCACACAGCAACGTGTTTCGCGACATTGCAAGGACCGCGCACTCTATGATTGAATTGAATTGAATTGAATTTGCCTTATTTTACGTGGCGAGACTCGGGCCATCAGGCCCGCTCTTCCGTCTGACCACGCAAATTTCGCTACGCTCCTTTCATCTAGCAGAGAAAGAAAGTATTTCATGGGCGAGAAACAGGCGATTTGAATTTAGCTCAGAGGCGTCATTTAGGCTTGAGGATCTTTTACATGCAAGTAAATCTACGAACATGGGACAGCCGGCTTTACTTCCCCTCCGAAGGAAGGCATACGAAGGATTTTTTCGCCCTTAAAAATCCACGGCTTCGATCGGGTTTGAACCCGCCAACTTGGGTACAACAGTCTAGTACGCTAACCGTTACACCATCGCCGCCATACACCATCGCCGCCATGATGATCTGCCCCGATTGGGAATCCAACTCGGGATAGCTCCATGCAAAGCGAGCACGTCGCCCAATGAGCTACCCACGGGGCGTCATATCGCCCACACCTGCATTAAAACATGTCACCGGTGTTTGTCCATTCCTTCCTCATATCCTTCATATGACGCGATCTAGTAAAAACATGCATTTTAAGTTCAACCACGTCCCAAATCATAAATGTGTTTACTTTCTATTGCGAATATGCAATGTCCAATATTTACTGTCTATTCCAACCTCGAACATTCCCAAGTCCTGAAATTCGTGTTGTAATATCGGCATTTTATTCTCGTCGCATCCAATACGGCTACAATGTATCTTTCTTGTAAATACATTATTCCATTCGTATACTATCTTTTTGTGGTTTCAATTTCCTAAAATAATTT
Source organism: Gryllus longicercus (assembly GCA_038098605.1). Classification (NCBI taxonomy): domain Eukaryota; kingdom Metazoa; phylum Arthropoda; class Insecta; order Orthoptera; family Gryllidae; genus Gryllus; species Gryllus longicercus. The sequence goes on from JAZDUA010000618.1 coordinate 652,893, forward strand.
ATTGTTGCTCTATATTTATATCAATTTTTCATTTGGAATTTTTGGGTATAGCTCAATATATTCATCACACTCAAATTTAGTCTATTGAAATAAAAAGCCGAACAGCCTCCTATGTTCCAAACTCCACTCCAGTATGCAAGGACAGATCAAAAGCAAGTCGCAGGATCCCCCTCGCCCTGAGCGGGGTTGGAGCTGGCGCCAAGTTGGCGTAGGGCAGAGAACCCCCTTTTCCCCCCTCCCTCCCCCCTCCGCACGCGGTGTAGCGGTGCGTGACGCCGCCCGCGGAGCAGCACCTGCGCGCACCTGAGGCGCGCGGCTAAAACCGTGACGGCGCCCGCGAGGGGGAGGGGCCGGCGCGTATTTATAGCGGAGCGGAAACGCGGATTAGCCTTCGACGCGCGGTCGGCGGCCGCCACCGCGTTCGGGGCCATCGATCGGCGGTGGAGGCTGGACCGATCAGCGGGCTTCCCCCCGCCCCACTTGGAAGATGGCATGTGAAGTAACGATACGCCTGTTAAAAAGGACATCTTTACTTTAAAAAATTCGTTACGACTGTTAAGAAACATCAGGTAATTCATAGAAATGAAGTTTCAATGATTGCAGATCTTTTATTTTTTAAAAATTTTCATATCTTTCTTTATACGATATAAAGAATGCCTTTGATTTTCAAATTTGTTTCTCTATTTGCTCCGGCTAAACTGATTTCGTTGAAAGAATATCACCGTCAGATAGAGTACTTTGTTCGGTGTAATTTAGCTTACTTTTTGTATCATCTTCTATTTTATATATACCAATGTCTACTACACTGTAGGGAAGAAACGTTAGGGAGTTACCACAACAATACCATCTCGAATATTTTGCCTTGTAATGCGTGTTTAAGATTCTTTTGACCTGTAACTCCGCGCACAGGTCATGATTGAGGACTATAGCGTTCTTTATTAAGATAGCTACAGGTGAAGGTGGCAAAGATATTCACGTAATTTGGTATTAAAGTCCAAATGTTTGTATAGCGGGAGTAGAGTGGATTATGGAGTCTGGGGTGGATTGGGTAGGGGCAAAGCGGAGTGGGATGAGAAAATGTGAAGCGGAGTGTGATGGGTTCGGTTGGGGTTGGTAGGACATAATTTGGGGTCTCGTTCTACACAAATGTGATTTGAGAGGATTACGAACACCCTTACGAGATTGAGATCAACTTTCTTTCGTGTTGTTAGACGTTATAAAGAATTCTGCTCCTGCAGCAAAATCATTCAAATTAGATAAATAGCTGATGACGAAAACTTTCCTTGGTCGGAATCCGAACTTACGGACCTTCCAATCTAGAAATTGCAAAATCGTAATTACATAAGCTAAACTTGTTCTCGCGCCTAGCGCCCCTAGCCTATGAAATGCTTTGGAGACTGCACTCCTTGTTTTCAGCTAACGATCGAACGACAATGGTTCCACAAGGTAATGTCTACAGAATTAGAGGTTTATCATGTTCCTGGCCATTCGTACGGCAGCACGTAGGCTATCCAAAACAATAATTGAGTTTATAAACGAGATATTAGAGTGTTTATTTATATTTTATACATCAGTTTATTTGCAAGAACCCATCTCTCAAATAGCAAAGTTTGTTCCAGGCTACCTCGCTTGTCCCTCTTTTTACTTATCGTCTGATTGTAATAAGCCCTGATACGCACATCCGGAAAAATATTTGATTGTTCTTAGACGTTACAATCCAATTTGGGTCTTGGCTTGATAAATGACTACTCGTAGAAAGAATCTTTCGCCATATTATCAGATTAATGTTATGGAAACGTGGAGGCAGACCTTCACTCGACTCTTAAAGACCGAAGAGCGTATTCGAGTACATAGGCCATGGAAAAAACTATTTTCAAAATCTCATTATGTCTATAAATACCTTATTCAGAAAGAATAATGGAAAACTGTAATGTAATTAAGGACACAGGTACAGATAATTGATAATGGAAATGGCATAGAAAGACCATGCAAACCTGTCTCTCTTGTTGTAGGGAAAAGTGAATTCCCTGTCTCCGGTGTACGTAGAAATAAAGCTTGTAGGTTGCTATGCTTCACGCTGAACACACCACTTTTTACTCCCAACTGCTTTATTTTCACATTTCACTATTTTCTTATACCTATATTACTAGAAACTGGAGTTGCAGAATAGATGTGATCTATACTAGATATTTGGCGAAGTGCCACCCTGGGAAAGTTGCACTACCTGACACAAGTAAAGAATGATAATGCGGTGAATAATATATGATAAAACGGAAAATTTGAAAAATGACCGACTCAATGAATACGACATGAAAGAGCTCTGTATAGCATATAATTTATTAAAGCAGAGTGCAGAATTTTTACTGTTTTCTTAGGGATGTTAACGAGATGCAAGAAGTACACCACTATCCTCATTTTTTTAGAATTAATAAATGATAATAAACATTAGTACCCGTCGTTTACAAACAAGGTAAAAATGGTTTAGGAATGAAATGATATCCAACATTGTACTGTAGCTGATATACAGAGATAGAGATTCTCGGGATGAAAATTAAAAGCATTTTCGACATACAAGCTTTGCTTACACCGTGTTCATTTCTATCTTTTTGTACATTTTTGCAGAGTTGGTACCCTGTATTGAGCTACGTCGCTCACTGACACAAACACAGAAATAAAAACGGAATATTTCCACTTGCCTTTTTATCTCTGAAGTCTAAGAAGCAGTGTATATCATTAAACTATATTTTAGACTAAGCACGCACACATCGCCAATCACCTAATTGCTGATACAGTACAATACGATGATAAATCGGAAAACTTAATGGACTTGATGCAATCTGAGAGTATTATAGAAACTGTAACTATTTTATGTTTATAATATTTTCATTTTCTTTGGTAGTTTGGAGTATTGTGTTACTAAATGGTCATAAGTTAAAAAAAATACAACAAGATTTATAACTATATACGCTATAACTCATCCCTAATAATATTTTTCTAATAACGGCGTTTATGCTAATTTCTTTCACAGCAGCTCCGCCTTGAGCCATCTGCAAATTCTCGATTTTTCTGAAGCTCATTAGACGCGAATAAAAACTACCTGCCATTACTCAGCGGCAGAAGTAAGATGCGGGCAATAAAATTTTCGGGGCAGCGTTTGGCGCCGGGCCAGGCGCTCGCGGCGGCCGCACGGGGGGGGGGGGGATAAAGAGGGTTGGAGGGGGAGAGGGGGCGGTGCGACAAACAGACGGAGGCGCCGGGGGCCAAGGCGTATTTCACTTCGGGAGGCGACTGCGGCTTCCTCGAGAAAATATCCAAGGAGAGGGCCACTCGGCGCGGCGCCCGCCCCGCGGAAAGCACGAAAGCACGAAGCGTGCCGGTTGCTTGCTGCTGCGACTCCGAGAGCAGTCCACGATGCTCTAACTTACGGACAGTTTTGTTCAAATGCAAAAGTCAACGCAAGGGTTTGGAACGAGAAAGCAAGTGTCAGTCTCGTGCAAAGCTTAGGTGTTTTCACCAAGGGGTGATGACGGGCATGGCTTGATTGATTACTGGTTCCGGGCACGGCAACGCCTAAAATGATTAGCTTCGTACGTGCAGTGCGCTTTTGTTGATGGATTCCTCCCTCCTGGATGGCAAATTCCGGCGCCGACCTACAGTCGGTTAGTGGAGTTTTCCCCAACCAGATATCTCCCACCCATGAGACATCACCCCAGCCGGGACAAGCTCTGTGCCGCCCACTGGTCACCCGGCATGTGTGGCAGTGTAGTGCATGTCAGTGTGTGAGTGTAAGTAAGGGGTGAGGATAGGGCAAGGAAGGGGAAGGAATGAACGCGGTCGGTCCGTGGCCCGTTTGTTAGTGAATATAACGTAGTACAATGTTCTTGAGTAAGGGGTGAGTGTACGTGAAGCAAACGGAAGATCTCGCGCGTTCCTCGGTCCATTTGTTATGGTACTGCTCAGGCATTTGCCTGTTGTTGATCAAAGAAATCACGGAAAACTACCGATCAGAGCAGCCGGCCGCTAGAAGTCTCCTTCACCACGCAGCACCAAACCTGATCTGCTTTATACGGCAGAGTCAGCAGGGTTAGTTCAGGTTTCATGAGCTCTTTTAATGCTCATTTTTAACATTTCACATGTCCATTTTATTTAAGGAAAATAAACGCCATTCTACTTGCCTATTTGATTAAAACTTATTTGCATTTTTTTGGCTTGCCTGTTTTAGGTAAATTTATGCCTCCACTTCTGATCTCCAATTACTAGTAAACAGTCTTAACTTTACCTCATTAAATGTATACAGAGGAACGTCATTCATAGTTATGATATAAAATTTATCCATAAGGAAATTAAATTTTACAAATTAAAACCGAAATTTCAGTTTCAGAGAATATCCGATATAAATACCTGTTGTATATCTCTCAATTCATCTTCACGATTGCGCCCTCCGGCTTGTTCTAATGCTTGGCTTTCGTGCAGAGGACCATTTCTCACTTCGTGTTCCGTGACTACACAATCCTCCAATTCAGCGTCTCTTATCAGTAAAAAGCGGTGATTTATCCTTCAGACCCAGATTTTAATGCGGCAGAGAACAATTTGACTTTTGGGAGGTGGACTTATCTTTCTCAGCTCAAGGTATAATTCTGAACACTTTCCGAATGTTTTCTTATCTTTTTCGTTCAAAGAATATTTCCTACAATTTTTCTAATAGCCAACTAATTGCGGTTTACCTTCAATTCTCTTACACGTCCAATCACTCGTACTTACATTGTGTCAAAATTGCGTGCAGTTTGTAAAGGAATAACAATCAATTAAATGATCTTAATCTTTATTTTAGCGAAATGAAATTGACTAATACATTCTTATTTCATGAAATCTATTGAAGGTTTAGTGATCTGAAATCACTTTGCTAAAAATTCACTATTACCCCCATGCTTGCGAACTTAACAATAAATGACAAATACATTAACACTTTTTTGTATGCGTACGTATATACAGAATACCAGTATAGAGAAAATTATGTAACGATAAGGAAAGCCAATTTCGCGAATTCAACAGAAATACACGTTTCTCCTGACACTGAAAAAGTTCTTTTCAAAACGTTCATCCAACCGTCTGTGGACAACACTGGCGCTTTAACGATTCGTACATTTTTTTCAAAAATGAATATCCTCTGCATGTTTTAACCCGAACAAAATATCTGTAATTTTGTAAAACATTCCTTAAATTTTAAGGGAATTTAACATTACATTTTATCACGAACATTTGCAATTTTTTGAGACCGCCTCCAATTTCTTTTTTAATTTTTAAGTAAGGTAAGATTTTACAGTTAACTCTGAAGTTTCGGAAATTATAAATGTTGGATATTTTCGGGAACAAATTTCAACTTTTTTTTCCAAGGGATTTTTGAAAATGAAATTTGTTTGCGACATTTAGTTCTTGAATTATTTGTCCTGCATGTTTTTTTTAACATTTAGTCGTTTTTTCGGAACTTTGTGTTCAACTAAAAATAATATTGAATTAATATTAAATATAATAATATAAATAAAATTATCAATATATCAATCTTAAAAATATACTTCTACGAATGGCATTAAAATCACTGAATGGCACAAACGTCATCTCTCTGCATTCATTAGTTTTTCTTTTCTATAATTACATACATGTGATCTCCCTCTCTCTCTCTCTCTCTCTCTCTCTCTCTCTCTCTCTCTTTCTCTGTCTCTGTCTTTCTCCCGCCCTCTCTCTCTTTCTCTCTCTCTCTCTCTCTCTCTCTCGTTTTAGTGAGTACAGGGGAGCCAGTGAAATAGAGAGACATAGAGCGCTTTTGCTATGCAATTTAAGCGCTGATTGTTTGATGTACTAAAATGGTTCGGCGAGCACGCGATAATGGATCTGGAAGGTATCACTTGGCAGTGGTCCATAGAAAATTACGAGTATTTCGGAAGGCCAGAACGTTTTGAACAATATTAGAGCTTCAAACGCGAGCTGCTGACTCTCAGATTGAGCTTGTGTAGGTGAGCACGGGTTCTGGGGGTATTCTATTTTGTAGACATCGGTACAGGTGTGAATTTGCCGAGGTTGAGTTCAGCGTAGAGTAGGGAAATGTTCTTGGGTTCGTTGTAAGGGCCAATGGTAGATTTTAGCTCCCGTTCCAACGAACCCTTTTTTGTCACCTCACTGATTCACTGGAGCAGACTACGGTCACTGTCGCTTTCTTTGGCCTTCGCGCCTGAGCCCTGGCAGTGGCCCTGGCACTGGCCCTGTGCCTCGTCCGTCCAGTAAGCGGCTCCCCTTGACCGCAGTAATGAACGGAACAAGAGGGGCTTTGACGTCATGGCATCTCTTCACGCCTTTCCAGTAGACCAAGATGCCACGATTACGCAAAGGAGCGGAGCGGTCTCATTGCAGCTATGAAAACGCAAACAAAGTAAGTACAATCTGTGACGTCGAGGAAATTAATTTAAGGAGACACCAGAAAGGTCAATACTTTGCATTTCCAGAATAAAGTTACATTTAAATTAACGTAAACATTGAAAATATTTAGGTAGAAGGGCAGGTCCCATAACCGAATCATTGACTAATTCTGACTTATTCTTTACAAAAAGTAAAAACTATCGAAATAATATACGTCATTTTTACATCTTTTTCGAGATTATTTTTGTAGTGTCAAGATTTATTTCTATAAACATTGAGGCGTCGATTACACTTTCAATTGTAGAGACAATGGCAGGTATTTCACCGTTTGATGCGAAATACGAACTACATTCAATTTTTCATTACGAAATGTAATTTGTCTTTCACATATTTATTTATACCATGATGTCGTCATTGACTGATAATCATTTCAGCGATATTGAAAATGGCACTTTTTTATTTCATATGAGCAATTTAGAAAGTTTTATAACGAGTTAGTAAAAACATTTACCTATTGTTTTTTTACGCGCTTTGGCATATTTCTAATCACTGTGCATCACTCTCTGCCCACACCCCATTTCATGCCCTATTAATTCAGAGCGAGGGTGCGCAGCCTTTTGTTATCTGAAGTCACTTGGAAAATTTTGCGGGTCGTATGCCAAGTGAGGTTGGTGAAAAGAAAGTATAATCCTAGTTAAAAAAATATTTTGTACAGCGAAATCCCTAAAGACAAAAAAATACGAATTTCTTTAACATCATTACTGCAATTATCATTATTATAACACACTACTGTATTCAAAAATAAGTAATAAAACAAATTTGAACATTATTTGTTGTTAACATTCTAAATTAATATGATGAAGAGAATAGAACTACGTTGACTGAAATTAAATTTCTTGGATCTGTAGTAAGAGTGATAACATTTAAAGTAATGTAAATATTGATAAGTACATGCAACCATAGCCAAAAAGAGGCAATAGGAAAATCCATGAACTTATATTCTCTGATATAATATCCGCACAAGGAAAAAATTGGCAGTTCATGTAAAACTTACGTAGAAACGCGTTATGAAACACAAACTAGTCTTCTTTTAGAGCCGAAGAAAACGGTGTACCATCCAAGATTGAAAATACAATCCAATGAAGAATAGCTGTATAGACTGAAGGAGAAGGAAAAGAAGAAGAATTACAACAAGAAGAAAATAAACAATATGAGGACGACAGTAAGTCATGCATTCCAGAAAAGTGTCAGTGACTCTTAAAATCACTAAACGACGAATGAAAAAATTCATAAATGTTATTTCATATGTGTTAAATTCTTTTTATTCTCTTTTAATTTACCTCCTCGTACTCAAGTTGCATGTAGCACTTGGGCAGCCGAACGGTGACCCGTGGGAGGAGGCGATAAAACTTTCCAGGCGCCTCGAGGCCGCGCGCTTTGCCTTTCTTCCCGGGAGGTGGAGGGGCGGGGCGTGGAGAGGCGGGGCGGATACGGGGCGGGGGAGGGGCGGGTGCGAGGTGGGGTGGGACTGGGTGCGGGACGGGGGCGGGACAAGGGCGTGGCGGGAGCATGGCGGGGTTGAGGCGGGGTGGGGCGGGGGTGGGGCGGGGTGGGGGCGGGGTGGGGCCGGGGTGGGGGGTAGGGGCAAGGATTAGCGACGGCGATGGACCTCGTAAAGCCGAGGATTTGCAGCGAGGTTAAGGGGAATAACTGTCGCCGGCGTTAAGTACCTGTCACGCGCCTGTTCCGGGACTCGGCCGCTAGGGGCGCTGGCGCCAAGTGGCTTTTGTCACTTGGCGCAACCGGCGCCGCCTTGGAGGTTAGACGGAGGCGGTGGAAAAAAGTCGCGTTCAGGGCAAACACAGCTTCACTTTGCTACATGGCAGACAAGTGAAAGGAGAGGATGGTTGTTTGCAAGGTAAAACAATCAAACCGATTTTATAGCCGATGCAAGTAGATTCTATTATACGGATTTCATTTCCGATCGACTTCACAAAAGGTCGCAAACGAAACCTCGTGTTATATTACTAATGAAAATATAAAATAAATACCATCATTCAAAACAATTATTGTCTAAGAACCCTCAAGTACTTTAAAAATTTTCAACAACAAGGACTTCCAAATATTTTCAACACGTTTATTACTGGCGACTGAATATTTCTATTACTCACATTTCGGATTGAGGCGTAACATACCGAAACCCACAAGTGTGCATATGTTCGGATGTGTATGATACTGTCACTCGCAGCTTCCCGTGCACTAATCGAGACATATGATGTATTCAAACACGTCAACAAATATGACGTTGACAAAAACAAAACAATTAATATTGCAGAAGTACAAGTGAACACAAATTAGACTGAGTTTGTAAAGTTTCAATCTCTTCAAAAGTTAGGGAAGGAAATATGGAAATCTTAAAGAAACGCTGGAAAGAATTAAATGTAGTTGTAAAATATGTTGTGACAGAAATTTTGAACTAATTAGGAATGATCTGCATTTTTGCATTTTTGCATTTAGCATTTGTACTACTACACATGTGCTTCGTGCATTTTGGACATATTGGCAAAATAGCGAAAAAATGCAGCTGTACTGAAATTTAACTATTAGCATCATCAAAACCTACGAGTAATTGTTACGGCAATTATGATTTTAAAATTTCAATAAGGCCAGTTCATATCCCGTATGGAGGTACACAGGATAACATACAAGGCCAGTGGGTGTAGGGAACTTCTGAACGGGAGCATAACATTATCAGCTACTACGATTCATTGGTAAGTCCAAGGCCACGTACTGAAAAACCATATTTGAACAAATCTCGCCATGAAAGATATTAAGTCTGAAAAAAATTCAGCCCATAAAACTATTTTTAAAATAGTTTATAGAGTCAGCGACGCCACATTTTACTAGAACATACATAATCCAAAACGAAATAGTGAGTCATGAACATAAAACAATAAAGACACCTTGTAATCGTTTGCTCTTGTCAACGTTCCAGCCATTTATTTATGGTTTATTACACATTATCCTACTGATTACATAATATTTTGTGTCTGTTACCCTGAAGCAGACCAAATAAAATGTCTAAAAGGCGGCACTTTGGAAAAAAAAGACCCCTTAATTGATCTACCGTAACGACCGTAAACCGACGAAGTTGAAATCAACACGATAATTATCAAAAATAGACATTAAGAGTAAATATATGTATTTTACATATATGTTTATCGAAACATACTGTATAAAATATATTTATGAACATTACATTCGATATTTCATTAATTTTTTCAATGATTTACATTTAACAAAATACTGATTCATCTATTTAAAAAATTAGATATCCGTATACTAATTTTGTTTTTAAAGCATCTTAATGAGCATTAAAGTGAAGGATAGAAATGGCGAAGTCTGCGTGACGGAAGAGAATATCTCTCATAGATCCCATGAAAAATAAATTTAGGGCGCACTCCTGTTTTCCTCCCTAAACCGCAGAGCTGCGATAAGCTGGCGGTGCAACTAGTGGGGCTCGCGGCTAAACTCCCCCGTCCAACGATAGTTTGCTTCACCCAGTCACGCAGGGATGAAGCTCAAGAGTCACTGAGCGAGGTTTCTATCTCTTCCAGTAAATTTGGCGGCTACGGGCCCTCGGTTGCTTTCTTTTCGCCTGAAATAACAGAAGCAGCTTAATCCTGCTGCATCTGAAGCATTATGGAGCGCTCTGATATCACGGGGCTTCTACCTAAGGGTAGGTAAATGTATGTAGTCTATTTGGATAAAGTTGGAATCGATATCTCTGAAGAGTGTAATTTGGAACACTGCACTATAATCTCAGTAGTTAAATTCCAGTGTTTATTTAAATATGTGAAGTGGGAATCCATTGGCAATTTGTAATTATAACTTAGTTTGTTGTTTAAAATACTGCATTGTGTAAGATTTGGTATGTGTTTTGGGTTAATATTCTTTGTAATTTATCACTTTTGTATTTATTTCACTTTTGTATTATTTATCTCTTGTATTATGCTTCGGTTTAGCTTTCGTACATTTTTTTTTCAAAATACACCCGACCCCAAGGAATTACGCATCCGGACGAATTCCTGTATTATTTTTATTTGTGTGAAATGAATAATAATAGTTATTATTATTATTATTATTATTATTATTATTATTATTATTATTATTATTATTATTATTATTATTATTATTATTATTACCTAAGATATCAGTTGGTACAGCAACTGAACATTTTCTACCTAACTAATACAATTCCATGCTTTTAGCATCACAATTAGGTACAATTTTGCATAAATTCTGCACGATGTAAGACACATTTTACAATCAATGAAAATAAAATGTAAAATAGTTGAAATTAAAAGTGTGTGTGTGTGAGAGAGAAATAGAGAGAAAGTGAGGGAAAAAATAGAGTGTGTGTGTGTGTGTGTGTGACTGTGTGAGTGAGTGAGTGAGAGAGAGCGAGAGCGAAAGACAGAGAGCGAACGCGAGAGAAAGATAAAGCGACAGTGTGTGTCTGAGAGAGGCAGAAAGAAAAAGAGAGGCAGAAAGACAAAGAGAGAGCGAGAGAGTGAGAGCGAGAGAGTGAGAGCGAGAGAGAGAGCGAGAGAGAGCGAGCGAGAGAGAGCGAGCGAGAGAGAGAGCGAGAGAGAGTGAGAGAGCGAGCGAGAGAGAGCGAGAGAGCGAGCGAGAGAGAGTGAGAGAGCGAGAGAGAGCGAGAGAGAGCGAGAGCGAGAGAGAGCGAGAGCGAGAGAGAGCGAGAGAGAGAGCGAGAGAGAGAGAGTGAGAGAGAGAGAAAGCGAGAGAGAGGGAGGGAGAGCGAGAAAGATACCGAGAGAGATATTTCTTTGCCAGAAGAACCCTAGACATGCCGGGCGAAATGAGTTAGAGATGACGTTGTAAAGTCACGAAAGACAAAAGTTTGCTGACTGAGCCGGAAGTGGAGGTGGTGAGAGAGGCGGGGTTGACACAAATTCAGTGGGGAGTTTTGGTGACTCTGCAGCAATTAGCCCACGAACTGACACGCGACGCTGGCCTCGGACGGCCGGAGGCGCGGCAAACTGAGCAGGGCGGGGACATCGACGCACGAAGACCGCGCAGGCGACAGCATACAGGCTGTGCGGAAATACTGACATACAGTTTTATGAAGACGAATGGTGAGGTTTAGCAGACAGACTAGGTGAATGCAAGCATGTTGTGCCGCCCACAAACATTTCCACGTCGAAATATTGGGTATCTCGAAGGGAAAAATTCAAGGGGCGAGATCACTAGATTACGACTCTCTTTAATAAACACATATCAAAATCTGACTAAAATCTACTTTTCCGTGTATTATGCAACAATCGTTTTTCGTATTTCATGTTACAACTGCCTACAAAATGGAGTGATTATTCTTGGGGACTACGTAGTTCCAGACTGCTGGCAATAAATTGCCGTTCGGGGCCCGCGACTACACAGTCTGCAGTTTTTAAATCTGATGATGAAACGGTGTAACGAAAAGTTGAAACCAGCTACTCATGGGTGAACAGCAAGAACACTCTTTCAGGCTATGTGTTTTCCTGACTGATCCAGAAATATGATCGAGAGTTATAAACACCTTCGATGCGTGTTCCTAGCTCCATACTGAAGGCAGCAAAGAAAATAATTGCTTCTCGCTTTTTTTGCAGCAGTCAATATGACGTCAATGGGAAGTGAAAACCGCTTCCCAGAAGCGAAAAAAACGGATTTCTCCGAAACGCTGCGGTTTGTTAGGGTTGTTATGATCGAAATCTGACCTACTGTTACCGCGTCGATTGCCGTGTCGTTATAGTTTCAAACAACCCGCAGCCCCGTGTGACCGGGACATGCACCCTAGTATTTACAAGCGAAAAGCAACCATGCTGCCCTGTCGGTTTCATTGACTGACATTTCCTGGCACGTCAACTAGGATCATTGGTGCAGTTTCTATGTCTGAAGATATGGGTGTGCCTCCGAGAGAGAATGAAGAAATCCGGCCACAACATGCGGGCCGGTGTGCGGGAATTATCTCCTCCAGATTCCTATCTTAGCGCGGCTTCGTGTCGCGACGCGCCGCCGCGGGTACGTGACCTCGCTCGTCACTCGCCGCCGTTGGCCGCCCGGGGGTATGAAAACGCCAGCGTCTCGCTACATCTGAGACGCCGGAGGCACGAGCCGCGCCGCCACCCACTCTGCAAGAAGGCTTCGCCACCTGGGTAAGTGACGTAGTAAATTCTAGACACCCCTCGCTGTTTCTCTTTTCCCTGCACGCGTCCTCCCTCTCCCCATAAAACCGCAACCCCATGGGAACAAGCTCTTAAAATACCGACTGATTTCCCAACTTGTGTAGTAATGTAGAGTGAGGAGACATGTTAGGGCAAGGAAGAGGAATGAGAGATCGTGTACGGTCTTTCGCTCGTTTATAAGAGTACATACATTCGCCTGGTATTGATAAAAAACGCGGTAAACGACCGACCAGAGCAGCCAGCCACCTGAATTCTTCTTCAGCAGCACCCTATCAAACGGGCCATAGATCGCAACTGAATTCGACCTCGGTATCGAGCTAGTGTCGAAAGGGCCTCCTGGCCAGACCCGCTGCACAGCCAGCGGCAGCTGTCCTCCGGGCGAGGCGGGCGGGGCTGGCGGGAGCTATTAGGCCCAAAGGGTCGCCCGGCGAGCTTATCGGGCAGCGGGCGTGCTGGGGCATGGGGGCGGTGGGGGGTGGCAGTGAGTGGTCGCTCCCACGCGATGTCAGGGCGGCGCAGGGCCCCGTCGCGTGTGGCAGGTCACAGCGGGGGTCGACGCTCGCCGTACGGCCTTCCGCCTCCGCGCGAACGACGCGCGCGCCTGCCTCTCGCCTCCGCACGAACGCCGCGGCGGCGCCGGCTGCACTTCTCAGCTCAGGTGGCTCAGGGCATCAACTGACGTCACTGCACGGCCTCTGTCCGGGAGGTCCTAGGTTCCATTCCCTCAGGGGGCACGATTTTAGACACGAGGTTGTCAGCTAGGTATAATTCAGGCGCTGTCTGGAGGAGATTTTGATCGGCAGTTTCCCGTGGTTTCTCCGATCCACACCAGGCGAGTGACGGATCAGCATCCTAACAAAAAGGCTACAGACCGCGCGATCATTCCTTCCCCTTCCTTTTCATATATTCACCTCTTACTCACACACCCTTACACGTACATTCACTACACCATTTACTACACCTTTCCTTACACTACATGTCGGGAGCTTATAGCTAGACCTGTCTAGGGAGGTGACTCGCTGGTGAGAAATACCTGGTTGGGGAAATCCCCGCTAGCCCACGTGTTGGTCGGAGCCCAATCTCGCCGCCCAGCCGATCACCCACTCACACACACACACACCGCGATAAAACATGCACTATACTTATGGGACTAATGACATTAGCCGTTGACGCGCCAGGGAACACCAACCAACCTGGTGTTTGTATCGCAATTATCTACCAGAAAGGGAAAAGGATTAGTTTTATATACTATGCAAAAACAGAAGTTCTTTCATTTACGTCCCCGCCTCGCTCCATTTCGCTCTTCGTCGCCCCACTTCGCCCCGCCCCGTCCCGTATCAGTCCCCCTCCCCTCACCCAAACCGCCGCCCGGCCCCACTCCGTTCCACCCACCTCACCCCGCCCCAACCGCTCCCCCCTGCAGTACCTGCCATTACCCCCGCCACACCCCGCTTCTTTTACAACTCGCTCCGCTAGGGTTCGCCCTCCCTCACCCAGTCACTCCGAGAGCATTACCCGCACGCACCGCTGCCCCGCAATCTGGAATGACTAGGTGCATTGCAGGTTGCGTTAATAAATTATTATTTCACCCCTTCGGAGAATGCATTTTAACCCTGCTCTCCATGCACTAAAGTAAGAACCTTTGTTTAAATCTATATTTTGGTTATATGTCGTGAGCCTCAAGCAGCGTCTGGGGATTCACAGCGTGGACACCGTAGTCTCCCCTCGCATAACCAATCATACGACGATAGGCACTGGATCCATCGCCTAGCACTAATAATCGCGAACGGGATAAAGAAAAACAGACCGCATCGCACGAGGTCGGTGGCCCCGTTTTCCAGGTTGCTACTCCGGCATTCTCCGGAGACATCAGGGAAACCCCGACAAGCAATTGATCAGAGCAGTCGGTCAACGAATTCAATTCTGACTGGCGCCACAAACTCAATAATATTAAACACTTCAGTTATATCTCAGACACCTGCGGGGATCGAGCCATCAACCTCCCAATCACCGGTACGCTCGAGCCGTCAGGCGTTCCTTTACAGTCGCCGCTCCCGGCGCTGGCGCAAGAATCTACATTCCATTCTTCATGTTTTTGCTTCTGAAGTTTTCTGACTGCATTGATACGTACGTCAGTCAGTTTTGTTATTTTATTTCTTAAAACGAATATATTACATGGATTTATTGTGTATGTACAACCACAGAGAGTTGTCTGTAGTCAAGATGCTGAGATCCGTAACTACATACAGACTTTTACTGAGACGAATGGCAAAGTGATATGAATGGGGACTGGTGAAATGATGGCTTTTGAGAAATAGTGGAATAAGAGACACGCAAAATTGGCGAGCCCTCCCTGAAAACCGGCCGGGAACCCCTTTAGTTCAGCACAACCTCCATACGAAGTTAGTGTAATGGGATTCCACGTGGAAATGTCCGGTATAATCACATCACGTGCCAACAGCATTATGAGCCAGTTGTTGTGGGCGGTGTTGTCAGCGGTATGCTTTAACCTTTGTGTGATTTTAATTTACGTTTTAAAATTCTGATGTATTTTGCATTCTGGGGAACTGCAGTAAATAAAGCATTTGCGTACAACCTACGGGATTTGTTTAATACAATGTAGGGTCATAATGTTAGTTTTTTAGTACAATGTACCCGAACTAAAAATAATTTCCTTTCATTGCCCCGCGTCTTCATCTGAGGTCGCACATTACAGGTCAACTCAAATCTGATTCTTTTGCAAAAGGTACATTTTATTTTTTCAATAGACGTAGACATCCTAAATGAAAGTAATAAGCAACCTTTTATTTCATTTTTGATTGTCAGACGTCGATTTAGTCGTGATAATTAAAGCATGGTGCACTTCTGGCTGGGGTGAATTCATGACTTGCATCCGTTCGAATCATCTAAGACGGTCCTTAGCTGCTACATGTCAGAAGTTAGGTCGGAGGGAGAGACCACTGTAAAAGCAAACGGTGGTTGGCCGCACCAAACTTGACGGGGCATATGAAGCTAAGTTGTAACGGTTTTGCTTCTTCTCTTAGAGAAAAACATTGCGTACCACCAAAAGTTACAAATATACACTCCAGAGGGCTCCAAAATGACTGTGCGCGCACGAACGCGACGACAAATGACGAGTGCTATGCGCACAACATTAATTTGGACGTTAATGAGTTGCTGGAAAACAACACATAATTCAAACGCAAAGATAACTGTAATTGCATTTGCTGCGAAATGACCAAGAGAGTGACATATCCGTAGATTCTCCTCTACATTTGCTCTAACCAACAACCACGAAGAGATGCAGCGTCTGCGAATAAATACTTTATTAGTTTACTTGACCCCGGAGAGATGCTTGATAGAAACTAAAATTGCCATTTGCGCTTAGGATTTTATCTCGGTCGAGGTTGAATGCGACCTGCTGGAGAACCTCTCTGCTCTCTGCCTCCATCGCTACAAAGCAGTCAAAAGCGAGCCAGCTGTGACTGAGTGAAGCCTTTCCATTAAACTATCACATTCGCAAACACGCCATTCACATACTTTGCCAGAAATTGAATTCCAAACTGAAGCATAAATAAGTTGGCAGATTTTGTATCTCGTCTCACTCCTTTTCTGCGGTAGACGTAACAATGAGGGACCTAAAACTCTGCTCTACATCTCATAGCAGTACATTTTGTGAGATTTGTTACTTTGTCTAAAATGTAAGGTTACTGTGAAGATTGCTGTAAATAACACTATTGGTTTCCATGCGAATTATTAACGTTCATAATATTTCTAATATCGTAGAGCACTTAATCTCATATATGCTCTCTATGCTTGTTAATTATGTTTAATGCTTAATTATGTTTATAATATACCACAAAATCAATGAATTTTATGTAAAATATTTTCAAACCCTTGAAAGACACTTTTATGTTGAACAAGAAAGATATATCATAGAAAATTATGCTTAATTCCCCGTGAATTGTTCATTTATCATCTTCCAATAATGGAATGAGAACATAAATTATCACGGAGTTAATTCACTGGCTAAAATGTATAACTATATGTAACGGAGATATCTCCTCGAAGTCCTGTTTTGTAATCGTACACTTTGAGCTCTCTAACAATACAGAGGGACTCCGACAGAGGCCATACCCTTTGAATAATTGCTACAGAGATTTTATTAAAATCTTTGTGGCCGGTCAAATTATACATATTAATTAAAATGGCAAAAATAATGAATCGTCAGCCTTCAAATTACTTATTTATTGTGCGAATCCATCGAGCAGTTATTCAGTTCTCAGATCTATATTTTATTTATTTATAAAACAATGCCAAAGTTCTCTAACTCATTTAGAATCGTTTCTGGGTGGATTGCTGTACAACGCTATTAAATTAATTCACTGTATTACGCTTTTAAAATACTATTCACACTTAATAATTTCGCATCTTTTCTCGGCTATCTATAACCTCAAATTCACAGTCTTGCTCACGTCATACCAGACGACGACAGCTTTCATCGAAGCGATTGCAACAGGAACTAAAATTGGAAATAATGAAGAAATGTTTAATAAGCATTCATTTTATTTTGAAGATATTCATATTTGTTGTTATACTAAGTACGTGGTAAGAGCAAACGACAAAACATCTCAGAGCCCTCTTCCTTTCATTCACAGGTAGAAAAAGATGATTGAAAGTAACATTCAAAAGACTTTCTATATATAATGTCTTAGTGTTTTAAATTTCAATACATGATACAATTCTGAGATACGAAATAGTTAAAAAAATATTATATATTTTAGGAATTTAGAAAAACAGACGATTAATTCTCGATTAATTTCAAAAGAAGATTAAAAATTGAAGCTGGAAGCAAAATAATTCTTTTATGTGGTTTGGGGGTGAGCTTAAGTTGGCAAAATAAATGTTTGAATGTGTTTTACGTGAGATTATTCCTGAGTTTACAACACGCAACACGTATCACAACACGTTTGCGATACGAACCGTGAAGCGCGTGGCAAAAGAAAAACGTGGATCCACATTGCCCTACTTTTTAATACTAACTTGAATGTTACAATGTTATAGTACGAGTAAAATCTATAATTTTGATGCACGGTAATTAATATATGAAATAATTATCGTAAATACCACGGAAATCGTTTCGGCCAAGTGATGAGACGTATTCATAGATTTACCATGATGGACATAACATTATTGCCACAACGATATTTACGGTAAAATGGGAAGGTAGCGACATAATTTTGCCTCGTCGGTCCTGAATGAGAATGTGGGCATGACGCACATCACCAAAGTTGTGGTGGAGGGTAAAATTTGAAACGAACTTGAAGAAAAGCTCAGGTGGGGGATTACAACAAAATAATCAGGAAACTCAAACTCAATACTCATTTCAAACAAAAAAGTCTGAAGTCTATGTGTGTGTGTGTGTGTGTGTGTCCGGAGAGGAAACTTCGCAAATAAGTTCTTAAGACAATTTTAAGCATATATTGCGTTATAAACTACCAGGATATTCCGACTGGACTAGCCGCAATAAGCACCCAAAAGCTGGTTTGAAAAAATGTTTTCTAGGCAAAAATTTGCATCGCAGAAGCATGGAAACACTCCGGAAACACATGTAAATCGTTTATTATTTACACAATTAATTAATATATTTGTTCAGAAATATAAATTACCGAGAAATAAGAAAGCAGTCGAAATGTGTAAATTCGGTGCTTTTTATTTTTGTTAATTTTTCTTTCTGAACAAATATATTCATTTTTTTTGTAAATATTGAACAATATACATGTTTCAATAAACAACTTTCTACTAACAAACAGAGGAATTGGTGAAAAAAGTTGCGGTATTGTGAACTGGATGAACTAATAGGACTTTGTTACGGAACTATTGCTAAGTTATGAAAGTCTCGCTCGGAGTGCTACTCGACGTTCGTACAGCGTACGCAGCACGTCACGATTAGAATAGAAAAATACGTTCAATGAAACAGAGAATTGATGTTGCATGATACTACTGTACACATAGAACTATCGGATTATGAAACAGCTTTAAAAAAAATTCTTTTTCTTGCGCAACAGCATCCCCAAGTCCTTGTGGTATTGGACATTAGGAAACATATTTACTCAGTCTTACGTCAAGTGAAGTCATTGACAGGGCTCGGCGCCGTTAGTATTCGGGGTTCCCAGACGGTCACCCAACCGAGAACCCGTGGTGACTCAAACTACATAACTTACGGGGCAGCACTAATGGAGACTTTTCCCACAAACATCAACACTTTCACTACGAGATAAAAGTCTATTAATAAAGGTGTAAACGATAAAATCAGTAGTCTGTGAAGGGCATCTGCATTCAGTAGGTATGTCCAAAACGAAGTAAAATGGTACTGAGACGACGTGTATGCATTTTAGTACTCTTTATTGTACTGGATGTATAAGCGTGAAGAATTTGCCACCGGGCTTAAGGCTCAACGCAGATGAAATACACCACCTCTCTATGTATATCGAGAGCGGAGGGAATAAATGTGAGCCGCTGGGGCCCGCGGATCAACCGAAGCCCGCGCCACGCGCGAACGGGGCTGGCTCTGGTCGCGAAGGGGAGGGGTTGAGGGGGGGGGGAGCAAATTCTGCGGGCGGCGCGGCCCGACCGGCAATTAGTTCTGGAACCGACGCGCCGCGGGTGGGCGAACGGCGAAATACGGGCCGAGGCAGACTCTAAACCCTTGTATCCTTTCCATGTTAAACGCATTACTGAGGCAATGCTACCCAACTGTTTCCACAAATCGGCCTAAGCTATAACTTGAAGTGCAGCGTTGTGCAGTGTCGGTTGACGTTTAATCAGTGCAACAACAGCATCAATGAATGGACTCTTGGGCCGTTTTCATTAATTTGTGAATTTTAAGCAAATTGATAGAAGCAAAAACAACATAAAATATTTTTTTAATAATAATTCTAGTATTTTCATGAAGAAAACTAATATCATATGCCTGTACCAACAGAACCAAATTCGTACCATTCGCGCTGAATTTTTTTTTTATTTTTCAATGTTATCATCCACGATAAAGGAAGCGAGAAAGTTCTAGCAACCCAGTTAATTAATAATAAATATCTTCAAATGTATTTTCTCTGCATTAAAAAGTATTTCCAAAATTGAAAATCTCAAATCATAGTGTAGGACGCACGGGATCAATGACTTTGGGCACGTAGGCTGAAGCACAATGATCAGCACTGTATCGCAATGGCCAGTTTGAGACAGCTGTACGATTAGATTATATTAATTTGAATTGTGATTGGGTAGGAGCCGATGGCAGTTAATTACAATAGTTGAAAATTAAACAAACAAAAATAAATGTAATATTACCGGCAATAACCATCGAAATACAGTACAACAACAATAATAATAATAATAATAATAATAATAATAATAATAATAATAAATATAATAATGATAACAAGAGCAATAATAATAATTCTGATTTCGATCTCTTGTGAAGCGTAGGCACACATGATTGTGAAGGTGTAGGCAGACTACCAGCACTCGCAATGGACTACAGATACAGAGGAAGAAAAAATGTAGGAAGCCCCAGAAGAAAGTGGACACTGGAAAAGATTCTATATTAGAACCTAACCCTTAAAGTGCAAAAGAAGACGAAGAAGAAGAAGAAGAAGAAGAAGCAGAATAAGAAGAAGCAGAAGAAGAAGCAGAAGAAGAAGAAGCAGAAGAAGAAGCAGAAGAAGAAGAAGAAGAAGAAGAAGAAGAAGAAGAAGAAGAAGAAGAAGAAGAAGAAGAAGAAGAAGAAAGGCACCTCGAGTGACAAAATGTGCGATGGCAAGGGTGAAAAGAAATGCATTAAGACGCCAGGTGAATCAGAGTTTAGATTGTGGTTTGTAGAAAACCAAACGAGTGCGTGTGTCACATTCAGAGGAGGGACGGGATAGGAGCTGACGGTTAAGGTGGAGTACGTGACGTCCAACTGAACGGTAGAGCACTGGAAAGTGCAAGTTCTGAGACAGAATGAAATAAATGAGACTTTGTGGGAAATAATACTGGAAAGCGAAGAGATGGGTTTCCGTGGCATGAGACACTGGACTCTCGGTGGTGCGGCAGACATTGCTTTCAATCTACAGTTGCCAATGCTTCGTCGTACTGCGACCTTCTGAAGGCGTGCTGAGAACCCAGATTCCCTGCCCGGGAAGGCCATTCGTTGGACGGGGAGGTGTGTAGGTGAGAGTACGTAGGTGTCGAGGTCGTCGCTAAAAACCGCGATTGAAATAGGGGATCGAGGAAGATGGGGACAGGAATGGGGAACAGGGGGTCGGGAAGATGGGCAATTCAATAACGTGATAGATTAAAAGAAACTATGAATGAATGAATAAATAAATAGATAAATAGATGGAACATTTGTGTGTTCAGTGGTTTACACGCCACACAGTGTGAAGAGACAAAAATATTTAGAAAGAAGGAAATTAACTAATAAAATAGTGAACTGCGTGAGGGAATGTGTGAATAGGAGGGTTAGCGTGCGATCGGAGAATAAATGTACACATATATACAGGAACGGTTATGGAAGAGAGGCTTGTGAATTAATAGTGGTGGAATTGAAGCACAAGACGAGGGAACAGTGTGCAACAATGAGCAGGACACGACGAGAACCAAGTCAATTAGAGAATGATCCACTGTATTTCGGACGGGCGGGTCGTTCAGAAGGGCGCGAAAGCAAATGATTCGATGCGCAAAGGACAGAATCGTTGGGCGACATAGATACGAAATCCAATATTCGGAAGAACACACGACAGTTAAGCGACTAGCATCTGGTGGGCATTCATACGATCCACTGAGTAAGTAAACGTAAATAGATTGCAGAGAGAAGGAGCTAAATGGCGCATGTTAAAACTTTCGATTCGTTTGCAAACGGACTCAATCGATCAGGCGAAATGATTGAATGCGATGTTCTTTGAAGGTGCACTTCTACACGGGAAATGACAGGTTTTACGAAGAATGTTGCTGTTGGTGAAGAATAAAAACACTATGCAGAGAAAAAGCTTTCAACTTAATACACGATACATGCATTGTTATTATTCTTTCTTTACACTAAAGAATGCAAAATTATTTATTGCGGAAACATTTTAAATTTATGATAGTGGACCCAAAAAGGAAGATTCGATATTAGAAGAAGGGAACAGAAAAAAAACGAATGGGAGAAGTTAAAAAAGGAGAGGAATATAAGTAGGAGTAAGGAAATTCGAGATACTTGTGTAGAGAAATCATAAAAAAATAATAAAAGAAGAGTGGAAGAGAGAATGGTTCCATCAGAGCATGTAAATCGGCAAAAACATTCCCTCTCCAATTAATTTTTGAAATACCTTTATATGTCAAATGATTTAAAGCTTCTATCAACTAATATTGTAACATCGTAAAGCAACTACAAATGTAAAATTTTTAACAATTCCGTTTCAAAATGTACCGCCATCAACCAAAAGAGACTATTATAAAAATAAAATTATAGGGCCTTAACGGCGAGGTATTTACATGGTTTCTTTTGACAAGTTGCTTTGAGTGCTCTTACATTTATTTCACCAAATGTTCAATTATTTCCTTTAATTTTAATTTTGTGGTTTAATCACATATGATAATATTATATATTATTTTTTGGTTTTTCTTCTTTGTAGTGCCACTGATGTTGGGGAAAAGGATTCGAAACTTGTCTGGCTAAGGTTTTATAATTAAATATTATTCAAATTATTTCAGTTAATACATCTTTTGTCCTTGATAAATTGAGAATTCTTCACAAAGAAAAATAATCCAACTGACAGAGACATTTTAAAGTACAATAGCTACTACAGTATGCCCCAAAAAACTATTTATGATCAGGACAGTAAACAAGAAAATGTAGCAATAATATATTTTTCATTTCCTCGTATTTTACAAAGAACAGTTCATTAGAAAATATGTTTCAAATTTCGCTTCAGTTTATACTGCATCACGTTCTAGATCCCTTTAATATTGTACTCGAACTGAACACACTGAACTGAGTTTTGGCACCGTCCAACGTGTTTGTCCCGAAAATGCGGATTTTCTCACTGGATCCACTGTTCCGGTAGTTGTGCATTGCTATTTAAATCGAGTTTTACGCATAATATATTCAACATATCTAGCGGGGCGCGCTGTCATTACACATGGGAGTATTTCCCATCTACTGTGCAGTCGAGGACAGCTGGGCTATGGATTAGCGGACGAATTCTCGTCGGGTCATTCGCACCACCTGGCACTATCCAGACGTGTGGATAGAATTAAATACATTATCCGGAGTTTTATACTCCTTGGTGCATTACAACAAGACACCTTTCGTCATTTGTTAACAAGCTTAATATACTATACGCGTCAGTTTTCTTGATATTCCACAACGGGGGATGCGGGGAGAGGAGGGCTCTGGCTACGTCTCGTCTTAAAAGGGCGTACCAACTGTGGACATGACTTTAACTTGCCAAAGCGTGCCACGAGAAATGCTACGATTGTTTTAAAAGAACGAGGTGGTTGTTGCCAGCATTATACATTGGCACGTGCCGTTCCGAGTCAAACATAAGTATCGCAACGTGCCGTCCTATTCAGCGCTTGTCGAGGACTAGGATGCACGTGTATCAAGAAAACTTGTGCGAGTAATAAGTGTAGAGTGCCTCTACAGGCACCTGAAAACATGTGCTTAGTTAACTATTTCACAGCTGACAATCATCTTTGGCAACAGCAAGGAGTTCCAGAGGTCCGGTACCTAGTATGCCTATCGTTAGAAAAGAGTGTTACACGTGCCATTTGGACTAAAGAAGTAGAAAAAATAACGACTTGCCTTTGGCTCCTCTGTATTAGTGGTAACTGAAGAACATCAACTGTCACCGATTGGTAGTGCGAGGCGACATTTTGTCGAATAACGGGGGAGGGCGCATTGAAACTGGTTACCCGGTGGTTATCACTGGTCGCAAACGATGTTTATAAAGGAAATTCAGCTCTCAATCACAATTTTAGTGTATGGATAATATAAAGAAAAGTTTTTGGTGTCTCTGTTTCAATTATAGCACCGAGTAAATTTATACAGATAAAAGTTTCAACGCAGGTAGCTGGGGGCGAACACTCTTGTTGGCTTATTGGCTCGTATCTCGTATACAAAATGGGATAATTTGAATAAATCATGGCATGAAAGACAGAGGAAACTAACATATCCACGACGTATCATTTTATTGTCAGCACCAATCTACATTTCATGGAAGTCAAAGCAAATCAATTCACCTTTGCACTCAGGGGCCATATATAGAGCCCAGAGTTCAGGTATTTTTTAACTTAAAACAAGCATGAAAATTAAGTTAAAAAGGTAAAATATTAAAAATTGGGTTAAGAAGGTAAAATGGGAAAAAAGTTCAAAATAAAAAACTTTTAAAACAATTATCGATTGTGATATGTGATTCCTATTTTTAGAAGTCTAAAAATAAGAACAATAATAAAAATATATATTGTGGCGAAAGTCTGGACTCTAGTCATATACTCTATAATAATATTATCTCTGGTCTGGACACTAGTGATATGCTTAAAATATCATAGGCACGAAATATCGGCTGGTAGCAGGAAACTCAGTAATATTAATTTTATTTAAGGAAGCTCTTAGGGTCACAAATAGAAGCAGAGCACTTACATAGTTTGAAACGGAGAAAATGCTGACCTACTTTAAGTTACAAAAACAAATCAGGATTCAGTAAAAAATAAATCTGCCATGACAATTTACAAAGATAAGATGAAAAGGTCATGAAACGTTGTGAAGGAAAAATAAAAGTAGAGCGGGAGAGGAAGGAAGAGAGAGAGACAGAGAGGGAAGACGAATGGCACTCGTGGGCTGACACATTTATTGCTGCTGAGAGTGCAACCTCTTAACTCGATAACCGCAGAGAGCTCCAGTTGAGTAGGGGCTCCTAACACAGCTATTTTCGTTCACATTGATGTGCACGTCGAACTCGCTTCCATCGGCAAAACACCGCGGAAGCAACTTATCGATCGCCCTTGTAATTATAGTTTCATTCTCCTCTCTTTATAATCTACTAACGGAACATGGCAGACGTTGCTCTGCCCTTCATCTCCCTCTTTCTCCTTCCCTCTTCCTATCTCTCGCCGTCTCTCTCAACTTTTCGCTCTCAGTCCGTCTCTTTCTGTCTCATTCTCAGTGTGACGCTGTCTCTGCCCTTCTTCCTTCTGCCTCCGTATCTCTATCCCTGTCCCTCCCTTTCTCCGTCTCTCCGTGTCTCTCTGTGACTCTCTGTGGTCTTCCGTGTATCTCCGTGTCACACGGCAACGCTCAGCAACTGTGAAGTCCATGTGGAGCGCAGGTTGAACGGAAATTGAATTAAAATGAGGGGCAATTTTGTTCTGCAGCGCCATCAAGTGAATTTACAACAAAATTAATAGCACATAAACCTGGGTGAAAAATCACGTAATGTGCTAACTTTCATAAAGATAGGACACACGGTGTCGGAGCCCTGCAATATTGTGTATATATATATATATATATATATATATATACATATATATATATATATACATATATATATATATATATATATATATATATATATATATATGTGTGTGTGTGTGTGTGTGTGTGTGTGTGTGTGTGTGTGTGTGTATAAAATAGCTTCGCAATTTGTTTTTTCAATCTTTTGGTAGTAAAAAATAATAAACAATTATTTTATGTATTGATGTCACAAAATGATCTTATTTATAAACAAATTAGTTCTTGGTGTTTCCCTACTACGTCATAAAATATGAATGGAATATCGGAATATCGAAATTCAGTTGTATTTGTGGTACTGACAAGAAGTTAGGTAAAGCCTAGCGCAGCGATTGGGGAAGTCGTAGATTCGAGTTTGAGAACGTCCTCTGATACTCAGGTTGATATCACATGGATTTAATCTCAGAAATAAAACAAAGCGTTCCTTTAATATCGTTAGTATGTTTTTGTTTACATTAAAAGAGAGAGAGAAGGGAGAGAGAGAGAAGGGAGAGAGAGAGAAAGGAGAGAGAGACAAATGAAGAGAAAGATGAGATCGGACGAAGATAGGAGAGAAAAAGAAATAGGAATGGATAATGACGGTAGAGGGAGAGGGGATGTAGAGAGAATTAAAAAATGGAGAAAGAACAAGGAGAGAATGTAGATGGAGTCAAGAAGGGGAGAAAAGGGAGAAATAAGGAACGATGAAGAGGAGAGAAGGAGGGACAGGAAGAACGTAAGAGAAATGGAAGGAGAGGGGGAGGAAGTAAGAGATATATTGACAGAAGAGGGGAGGCGTCTTTTTCGCAGCTTATTATCTGAGAACATGCTACAACGCTCCTTTCCGAAGCATTTGTCTTCAAGTAACGACCGCTGTAGCAAGGAAATACTCTTCGGTTTTAGAACGCGGCTGAAGCAGCTGGCGTAAGATGAATGAGCGTGCGCCTGCGTTTGCCTTCGCGGAGGGAGCGGCGACAAGGGCCGGGCCTGGGCTCTGAATATTGCATCAAGGGCCCAAGCGCATCCCGCCCACGCGGCAGCCACAGCGCCGGCCAGCGCACGACGCGGCTCCCAAACCTCGCAGCAGCTGCGCTATCTCATGCCCCGTTCACTATGGGATGAACGATTCAGGCTCTTCCTCCATTCTCCCTCTTTAACTCTCCCCCTCTCTCTTTCATCTCTATCTTCCAGTTTTTATGATAGAGCCTGAAGACGTTTTCAAAAGAACTCCTTCACTCGTTTTGAAGATATGAAATTCTCGTTTATCAACCAATAAAATGTAATTTGTCTTATCAGAATAGTTTGTACCATGCTTAAAAACATCTACAACATGTTCTGCATTTCTGAAATTGTATTAAAAAGTTTGAGCAACTGGAGCAAGATGGAAACGTGTTTTCTTGCGTATTATTTCGTATGATTAAAGGAAATGCTGCCAAGAAATATTTTTCGGATAGGACGTCTCCATAATAAATATACGATTAAAATCCGAGTCACTATAAAATGTGGTGTTATTGTAATGACACTTGGCGATAAAATGTGGTACTGTTCTCGGCGCGCATTTCGCAGCTTGAGAAAGCGTTAAAAGAAGGGTCAATCGTTCTTAAACGTTTGTCACGCAGAGCACACAGCAGGGCGAGCCCACACTTCGGACCCCGATATCTATGGAGGCAGAGGGATTAAACATCTTTGATCGCGTCTTACGTCAGGGATATCAATGAACCAAAAGTGCAGATTTACCACAAAGATAATACGCCAAAATACAAAATTATTTTGTAAAAACAAGTAAGTGGGAAGAGGATGTAACAAATGTTCGACCGGCATTGATTTTCAAGAGAAGCCACGGATCCGATGTAGAGGAATGGGCGACGCACTTAGAGGGACTGCGCTTACATACGAGCGGTGTCAGATCAGATACTGTGGACCTAATCTTTGCCTGTTTCAGTAGCGAGGGGGGGGGCGCAGTTTGCAAAAGCGCTGGTTAAAAGGAAGTTCGGAGAGGTCCGTTCGGAAGAGCGAGCGGGGAATGGGGAAGGGGCTTTGTGACGGACACGCGACGGCCGACCGCCTGGCATGGGCTCCGCCTCTGCCTCCACACTGGCTTCGCCTCTGGGCTTTACATTCTCTCCTCGTTCTTTCTCCATTTTTTAATTCCCTCTACATACCCTCTCCCTCTACCGTCATTCTCCATTCCTATTTCTTTTTCTCTCCAATCTCCTTCCTCTCTCTTCTTTCTCTTCATTTCTCTCTCCTCCACTTCCGCGCCCGCACCGCGTCCACCCCACCTTCCTACGTGCATTCAAATCCACCCCTCTTCGGCCGCGCTTCGGCTCACCCACCACAGCTCGTGCCTTCACCTGTTTCTTTCCCTTCCCGCTAACACCGCCTCCACCTTCGTTTCATTAGAATTATATTATTCATATTCAAATAATTGTACCCATTATCTAATTTTTAACATGTATGTTTCCTTCACACATCAAACAATTCTTTCTCACTTCTTTGTCTCCCCTGGCAACATGCGGTTAACATCATACTACAAACCCCTCTACTACAAAACCATCAAAAACATGTTTTCTAGAATTCAACTAGAATATCCTGGAGTGAACCAGCAAAGAATTCTTCCAATCGATTTGCCCTGTCCAGAAGAATAGAATGAGCTATTACTTTGTTCTGTAGGTGACGTAGGTCACCCTGAATGCATTTTAGTTGATTAAAAACTTTTTTAGAGATGTTTCTTAAAATATTCTGAATGGTTCAGCATAAAAAATATCGTTTCCCAGCCAGGAGGCCGACACGCGGCGAATGACACCTCATTTGTCTCGAGTGGTGGACCGAGAGAGTAACCGTCAGGGATGTACGAACGGAGGTTACTCAAAGGATATTATCAGGTGCAAGCTCAGCCCATTGTGTTTAACATGCACCTATGTAGAAACACCAAAAAAGTGCCAAAAATGCAGTAATAACAAATACAAATGAAGAATAGATGAGCTGACGCATAGTAATTGATTATCTTTGACAGACAGAATCCTTAAGAAGTAATGTGGGAATTAGTAAGATTAATCACATCATAAATTCCACATTTAATTTCACAGAATAGCCGGTGAGAAAATAGAATGGTCAGGCTGATACCTTGGATTGCAAATCTACATTTTCCCATAACATATTTGGACAACCCAGCATCAAGTGTGAGGAGCACGCCCTTCTACTCCTCTCCAAAGGAAAGGTTCTAAACCTACATCTCGTGCGCTGTGGCGCGCCCTTTTCCCCATTATCCTTTAATTCCTCACGCGCAGGGAGGGCCGGCGTCACGTGCTCCGGCTGAACCACGGCCTGCGGCTTACCAGGCCCTTCGCCTTCTGCAAACGCGCGGAAGGGCGGCGGCGAACCTCGCGCGCGCCCCGCGGCCAGCAACGAAGCGAGATGGCCGAGGACGCCACGAGTCTCAGCAATTTTAAGGAAAATAACGCAGGGGAAAGCCAACGAAAAATAATTTTTGATGCAGGCGAAATGCACTATTTTTGGAATGAATAAGAGTATTTCAATAACATTTATTCAAGCACTAAAAGAATAGAAATTAATTTCGACATTACCAAATGATTATTTTTATTTGTATAAAGAAGTCTGCTTTTATTACGGTTAGTATAACTGAAAATGTGCGTGGTACATTTCGTAGAAAACAATAATTGAATTCACATATCTTCTATGTGTACTTGATATTTTATAATATAAAGATAATAAGAGGGGGTTAGAAAATAAGCGAATTAATTTTAAAGTACTTCTAGCAGGATTACACTTCTAGCACTACAATGAAGTTCCTTGTTTTATTTTCTGCCACTACGATCCGTATTCTTCTTCACTTCCATTTTCTGTGGAAATATTTTCGATTTGTTTCTTAATTGACGCACACCATTGTTCTATAGTTTATCTTTCATTTCACATCTCCCTGTGACAATACGCTCTCTCTTCTGCATTGTCCTCGTTTCATCGCATTTCCTCTCGCTCCTTCGCCCTCGTTCTCCCGGCTTCACTTCAGTTAAAATACGAATGCATGAAAAGCCATCATATTACACATAAAACGTCAGTCCTTGTAGAGATGGAATATCAATACAGTTCTTCGCGGAGCCAGTAGAGTTCGCTGGTTCCGCAGACTTGGGGCCTCAAGAATTTGCTCTTACCAGCAGGTTTGCCACCACACTTAACGCAAAAAATACTGAATTTTTACATATCTTATTTGCAAATAATTGTGATAGAACGGTTAAATGACAAAAAAATAAAAGTGAAAGGAAAGTGACTTTGCCAATGCACCTTGATCATTCAAACATACTTCCTTTATCTAGATATAGATCTGCGCTTTGCAGTATTTATTATGCAGTATTACGAAGATACTGGCATAATCGAATACTTTGAAAAAGTATTGAACATATGTTTTATTATAAAATTGCAAATTGACAGACATTAAAATCAGTTTCTCCTAGTTGTCGCCTCTCCTTGATCTTCTCTCCGCTATACCCCCCTCCTTTCGTAGCCTCTCCTTTTCCTTCTCTCTAAATCCTGAGACTTCCCCCCTGACTCTCACCCACCCGCAGTCACTCGTTCCTTAGCTCCCACACTGCTCCTCACCCTCATGCCCTCCCCTCCTCCACCGTCCTCCCCCTCTCCTCCCCCGCCGCCCCCGCGGCTCTGCCGCCTTCGTCGCCTCTTAGGTCGCCGCCGCCGCTCTTCCCGTGGCTTCGCCCGAAATTGCCTTACGAGCCCTCTGTTAATTACGAAGGGGGCGGGGCCGGTCCAGTGTTTGAGTCCCACCGCGCCCAGGCGCCGACACGCTTAATGCTGCTGCAGTCCTCCCTTTTCCCTCCTCGACCTCCATTTCCTCCCCGCACCACGCTCCATGCTCCACGCTCTACCCTCGGCAGGGTCTCCCCTTTTCACGCTCTACACTCTCCAGGCTTACCATGCTTTTCTCGCGCTATCTCTAGCGTCTCCTCTCCACTGCACTCTCTTTTCACTCCACGTCCTCCCCTTTTCACGCTCTCTGCGCTCTCCCTTCCCCAAACGCTCCTTACTCTACGCTCCTCACGACCCATGCTCCCTACGGTCCACGCTCTCCACGGTCCACCCTCTCCACCGTCCACGCTCTCCACCGTCCACGCTCTCCACCGTCCACGCTCTCCACCGTCCACGCTCTCCACCGTCCACGCTCTCCACCGTCCACGCTCTCCACCGTCCACGCTCTCCACCGTCCACGCTCTCCACCGTCCACGCTCTCCACCGTCCACGCTCTCCACCGTCCACGCTCTCCACCGTCCACGCTCTCCACCGTCCACGCTCTCCACCGTCCACGCTCTCCACCGTCCACGCTCTCCACCGTCCACGCTCTCCACCGTCCACGCTCTCCACCGTCCACGCTCTCCACCGTCCACGCTCTCCACCGTCCACGCTCTCCACCGTCCACGCTCTCCACCGTCCACGCTCTCCACCGTCCACGCTCTCCACCGTCCACGCTCTCCACCGTCCACGCTCTCCACCGTCCACGCTCTCCACCGTCCACGCTCTCCACCGTCCACGCTCTCCACCGTCCACGCTCTCCACCGTCCACGCTCTCCACCGTCCACGCTCTCCACCGTCCACGCTCTCCACCGTCCACGCTCTCCACCGTCCACGCTCTCCACCGTCCACGCTCTCCACCGTCCACGCTCTCCACCGTCCACGCTCTCCACCGTCCACGCTCTCCACCGTCCACGCTCTCCACCGTCCACGCTCTCCACCGTCCACGCTCTCCACCGTCCACGCTCTCCACCGTCCACGCTCTCCACCGTCCACGCTCTCCACCGTCCACGCTCTCCACGGTCTACGCTCTCCACGGTCTACGCTCTCCACTGTCCACGCTCTCCACGGTCCACGCTCTCCACTATATGGTATAATATATTTACTTTTTATTACTATAGGACAGAAAGGGCAAAAATATTTGTAAATAATAAAAATTTGTCTTAGGCTTCCACGGCCAGAATCATGATCTGGGCTGTCCGGGTGACGCCGCGTCGATGGCTGAGGTGCCGTCGTTTAGACAGACGTATCGCGATCCTCTTCAGGGCTGTACTGCTGACCCCCTTCGTATAGCTTAGGGCCGACCCCCTTCGTAGGCAATACAGCCCTGAAGAGGACCACGATATGTCGGTCGAAACGACGGCACCTCAGCCATCGACGCGGCGTCTCCCGGACAGCCCAGATAATAAAAATATGTTGACATAAAGCTCCATGGAGTGATATTCATCTACGATAGATGTGAAGAACGTCGCTAAACAATTACAAGGCAAATCCTGAACCCAAGGGAATGCATCAGTCATTATTTGTGAGAAGAATTCTTGCATTCTCTCTAGAACACTGAATAGTAATTTATAAAACTTTATCAAATACCTTTATGCCGCTTTTTAAGTTTAATTTTAGTATTAATTCTGATACTGTCACCATATTGTTTCCACATTTCATTGAATTAACTTTTCAAATTCGCTCACAAAATTTCATTTAAAGTGGCCAAATATTATTCGTGTAAGTATAGAGACATCTACATCGATAATAACATGTTTAGTATTATTCGCCTATTTTTTTAAAACTATCCTCGGAATCTGTTTCTGCATGAAATTATATCACAATTTTTTATCTACCGCTCTCAGATTAATGATTTGCAGTAAAAAATTGAGAATGATTATAATATAATTTTAATATTTGTGTCACGATGACGCTAAAAAAATTACTTTGATGGAGTGGGAAGAAAATATATTATTCCGTTTCTGAAAATCAACATGCAGCAGTTTATGTTTTAAGATCATAATTTCTCCCGCCGCCGTTGGAAGCTTGTTGCTTGTTGCATATCACCAAGACTACGATACCCTCTTAAAGGGCAGGCTCTTTTCATTACTGTGAAGTAAATTCGCTCAAATTGTCTTAAATTGCAAACCATGAAGAACGATTTATTAGGAGAAGAGAGGGAAGCGGCTTTCATCAAGTACCTCAAAATGTTTCTTGTAGATTCAAAGGACGTTATGAAAGCCTCTATAGGGCTGAGATATTTTTATTCATTTTAAAAATAATGTCAAATTCTTATTATACGGGAACGAAATCAGAAAACAAATTTAAATTCAATCCAGCTGAGAATAAAACTATGAAAGTGATAGTATTTTTTAATAGTATAATGTTTCATACTATGTTTTGTTTTAGAGAACATTCCTTTAAGGTTAAACATTTCTGTACATTTGTTTCGTAATTAAATAATCATCAGTTTTGTATTATTTGTTTAAATGTATTATAAATTAACAACACTAAGAAACATCGAGATAAAGCATATTCAAATTAATTCCCCACTTCTCTAAACACTACATCGTTTGAATGTTAACATTTGAACACAGTGGAATATTAGAAACCTACTTTTAAGTATAATAAACATAATATTTATTTCCTCCTGCCCTTTACGTTTTGGGGACTTAAGGAAATTAAAAAAAAACATATTTACATACGTTATCTGCTTTGGGGTTCTTTCTTAACTAGGGAAAAATGATGAAAAGCATGGAACGTTGGGGTAGATTCGCTTTTTAAGTATATGGTAAAACCAATCACACTATTTTAAAATACCAACAAATCATTTATGATATATCAATGTTTTCACTCTTGACGCGAAAATGTGTGACGCTAAGCAATACTCTATTCTCATGTTAAGAATAGGTAATGATAAGAAATATTCTACAAGAATATAGAAATTATTTAAAACAAAATTAAATACTGAACATAAAGTTGTTGAAAACAAAGCAGGATCTTTCAGAAAAATGCCCTAAAACATGACCAATTACGAGAAATGTATTTGCGATTAGTACAAGTATTATACGTATACGTACGAACTCATTTATAACATGCACTTTAGCTTTCGTAAATAACCCTCTGAAAGGTTTATATCATGCCATCTTATGTGTTCAATGTTTTAGTAATATTTTGAAGAAAAAATACGTATTCTTTAACAGCAAGCAGATGCCATTTCCTCTTGTCCCTATCACTTTCCGACATTCAGTGCTCCTCCCGGACACCGAACTAGAGCGGCTCCCTTTTAAAGCGAAGGCCGGTAAAACGCACAAAGCGCGATCGCAACTCACAATGGAGCAAATTGTGAGGGCAGCGACCCGTGCGGAGCAACAACACAGCGGAGCGGGGCGGAGCGGGGCGAAGCGGAGAGGGCCCGGGCGGCGGGAGGCAGCCAGCCATGTCGCTGGCGGCGCGGGGGCGGAAGCCCAGAGCTCTGGCCCTTGTTGCAGCCACCGCCCCTTGCGCATCGTCTTGCACCATGTCGCCCCTCCCCCGCTATGTCTTTCACGGGCACCCCCGCCCCGCCCCACGCCGCCCAGCGCCGCCCCGCTCCGCCCCGCTCCGCTCCGCCCCGCCCCGCTCCGCTCCGCCGTCTCGCACGGCCCCGCCCCGCCGCACCCTTACGCCTCGCCTCGCTCCGTCTCGCCTGGCATCTCCCCGCCCCGCCCACCTATCCCCGCCCCAACCTGCTCCGAACCTCCCAAGCTCACCCCGCCCCTCCTCACCGAGTCTTTTCCAGCCCGCTCCTCCGCGCTACGCCCCGGCCTTCGCATCCCACTCGTCTCACCGGCTCAGGCGGCTCAAAACATCAAATGATGTCGCGGCAGTGCTTTGGACCCGGAGGTCCTGTGGTTCAAGTCCCGACCGTGGCAGGAATTTCGACACTAGCTTGTCAGCTAGGTCGAATTCAGTCGCTGTCCGAAGGAGAATTCTAGCGGCCGGCTGCTCTGATCGGTACTTTTCTGTGGTTTCTCCCATCAGTCGAATGCTCCAACAGACCGTAACAAACGGGAAACGGACCCCGCGCGATATTTCCTTCCCCTTTCTTATCCCGGCCTTACCCTTCACTCACACACACTACACTATCACATATATGGGACCTTAGAATAAAGTGTGACCTGTGAACAAGGCACGAGACGTGCATCTCAGCGAAGAGAAGATGTTGGGGAGGGTAGAGGCGAGTAGGGATGGGACACACCGAACCTTGGCGGGGGGGCGGGGCGGGCTGGGACGGAGAGAGACGGGGCGGGGAGAGGCGATAGATTGATTGGTGATTCCGGTCACATCGACTACTAACAGCACTGGTCCCGTAAGTGTAGTGCATATTTTTATCGTGCGAGTTGGCATTGGTCTTTCCCCGCCGACTGGCGAGATCCGGCGTCGACTTGCGGGTATCTTCCCTTATCAGGTCCTTCTCAATAGCGCGCTACCGCCCCAGCCCGAACGAGCTCTGAGCTCCCGCCCAGCATCCCGGCTTGTGCGGTTGTGTAGTGCATGATAGTGTGTGTATGTGTTTATGGGGAGGGGGTAGATCAAGGAAGGGGAAGGAAAGATCGCACGCGGTTCGTGGCCCATTTGATAGGGTACTCATCTGACATTCGCCTGGTGTTGATCGGAGAAACCACTACTAACTACTAACTACTGATGAGAGCAGCCGGCAGCTAGAATTCTTCTTCCGATAGCGACTGCATTCGACCTAGCTGACAAGCTACTGTCGAATATCTTGTCACTGTCGGGACTCTATCCTAGAACTTCTCGGTCAGAGGCACTGCAGTGAGATCAGTGGATTCACAGAGCCACCTTTCCGGTTGTGTTAATGATGTGACACTCACTGATGCTGATGATACCCTTCCATGGTACGTGGAATGATCAGCGATCCCCTCTCTTCCCTCCGCCAATCCTCCGCGCGGCTGCGCTGGGGACTCCCTTTGGGATAAGCCGCGCCCCATTTTGCTCAACTATTAAACAGCACGCGAACGACAAGGCAGAAGCAAGCAGAGGCAACGGCAGTCGGGTCAAGGTGAGGGGGCTTAGCAGAGAACGGTGATGAAGACAGGCCAGTCCCGGCAAGAAGGGCAAGGAAATGGAAATCGTCGACAGTGTCACAAGAAAATGAGAGTAAAGAAGCAAGAACAATGATGCTAATATTATTTGATGACGAAGCTGAAACTTTACTTCTAGGCTGTCCGGGTGACGCCGCGTCGTTGGCAGATAGGCCAACGACGCGGCGTCACCCGGACAGCCTAGAAGTAATGGACTCGAGCCGCGGAAGCCTACGTGTACGAAGCTGAAACTTTGCTGACGTTAATTAATAACAAAGTAATAGTAATGTAACCAAATGGCATAAAGTAAAGACAATGAAGAGATCATGTGATGGTGGCGATCAGAAAGAGAAAAATGAACCTCAGAGGGGATAATCGATAGTTGTTTCAATTACAATTGATATCAGTGCGAAAGCAAAAGTGAACGGAAAAGTAACGTCAATATGAAGGTTGGTGCAATATGAGGGTGAATACGAACGAGAGCGGGTTCCAAGAAGAATATGAGAGCAAGTGCGAGAGCGTAGAAGGGCGGTGTGGACGGCAGCGTGGTCGGAAGCGAGGACAGCGAAGTGGACGGCGGTGTGGGAGGAGGAATTGGCAGCGGCGTGGTCAGTTGTTTGGCATGGAGGGCGGCGTGGTCGGGGGCGGACCGGAGGCGTGGATAACGGCGTGAACAGCGGCTTGAACGACAGCGTGGACGGCGGTATGGTCTTGGGCGTGGACGGCGGCGTAAACGGCGACATAAACGGCTGCGTGGACGGTGACAGGGACGAGGGCGAGAACAAGGGCGGGAACTCGGGCGCTGGCGGGCGCAAAAGCTCTCGGGGACGCCGTCACCCCCTGGCCGGTGGGGGCAGCAGGGGGCAGGAGGGGGCCGAAGGGGCGCTGAAGGGGGCGCCCGAGGGAGCTGGGGTCTGACCTCCGGAGATGAAAGAGAGCTTTGAATGGACGGGGGAAACATGTTCTCAGACGCTGAGAAGAGACGGGCAAAGCAAAAGCGAAAAATTGGGGAAGCAGGTAAGAAAGTCAGGCAGGCTAAAGGAGCAAAGGAGGCTGAATGTATTTATTTATTCATTCAGAATATCGATGAAAATGCAACGAGACGGCTCCAGAAAACAGTGAACCTGATAAAAGATGCTCAGATGCAAGGTATTGCACTTGCAATTCGTTGCGGAAATTCAAACCATGTTAAATAAAATAATACTGTTTTATATCAATTGTTTTTTTCAATAATTTAAAAAAAATAAAATGCTTCATCAGATCGAGAGTTTCTGTCAGAAAAAAAACATCTTTTAAAAATTTTGCGGGTATCACTTCTTTAATATTTAACATAACTTGTGGTATACCCAACATTTGTCATTTATCACATCGTCAATTGTCAAATGACGCCAAAAAGGAACAGAAGGGAAAAATAATCGCAGGGAGGGCTTATTGCGTGGTTACCAGAATAACATATGGGCAGAACTGTTGGGTTCAATGGGGCTGCCACGATGAGTTGACAATTTGGGCATCGAGGCTGACGACAACTTGACATCGCACGGGCTTAGCCGTGCGTCAGCGCGTCCACGGCGCGGCGTGTCACACAACGGGCGAGGGGGCGGCAGTGGATCCCCGTGCAGCGCGAGGATTAGCACCGAGGCTAAACAAGAGAATGAAGAGGGTAGCGAGACCAAGAGGAGGGTGGGCGACTGGGGAATGATGTGGATGACAATGGGTAGATTGTCTTGCTAAGAATTTGTAATACGAAATTAAGGTTTTTGTAAAGTTTCTACGAAATGTTACGAAAAATTATCGTATTGAGTTGCATAAAACAATAAACTCATCTCGTAGATAATTACGTCTGCTATATCGATTAATATAAAATAGATAATTGTGATAATACCACAACATATTGGAGAGTTAAGGGAAATAGACTGGAGAGATAGTATTGCAGTGGGCAGCGATCAATATTCGTGCAATTCAATGTTAAAATACATTTTAGTTATAAAAATTCACAAAAAAATGGATACTGGTTCACGGACAAAGAGATTGGAATATGTTTTGTTTAATACCTCAATATATTTAATGAATGTAAAACGCCTCGAGCAAGAGCAGGCTGTAGATAAGACGGTCACTTGTCCGGGAGCGGGTTACTTGTGCGTTCCGCTCTGAAAGAAGAGTCGAGATGAGGTGGCCGAAAGGGGGAGCGGCGACAGAGAGGGAAGTCTGACTGACAAGGAGAGGGGATGAGTCCCTTGCTAGCCGAATTGACGTCTGGAGCGAGATGCACGTTAGGAAGTTCTGTGAGGCTCTCTAGCAAGCCACGACGGCGCTTGGTGGGTGGTGGCGATTGGACTTCTTATTCTGTTGGGTGCTCCTAGAGTGTATAAGACCACGCTCACCTACGGGTGAAAGGCGACTCCACAGATCAATGCGAGGGAGGTGGGGCGGTTGCTGATCCGTGGACATCGCGGAGTCGGGTGAGCTATTGAACTGTTTGAATTCTCTATACTCTAGCTCTACTTCTAAGAAGCCTCCGAAGTTTCTTTCAAACACTATTGCAAAAATCCTATATTCCCATCACGACTTTGAGAGCTACGAACTGCAGCTCTAATTAAAACTAATTCACAAGCTTGTACGTTTGAACATTCTTATTAATACTCAGCTACACAAGTCATAATCTTGTACTCTCCTAATTATAATTTTCTCCATCACTTATTTGTTTTGTGGTTGTATTGAGAACTGAATATTACTATTTTGCAAAATTAGTTGTATTGTGTAACGTATTTAATTCATACTTTCCTATGGTCTATGCCACTCCGTTTCTTTACTCAGTTAATATTTTATCTTTCCTTTTAATGTGTCTGTATGTGATGCTTAGTCTTCATTTAAAATATCCCCAAAATTAAAATATCTGTTTCGCACGCGATCCGCGGGCAGCCAGTTGGACAACCCTGATCTAATTAGTGTTGAAAAACCTGGCGATGAAGGATCTCGTACTCTAAAACCACCCCGTCAGCGGCTGTAGTCATACGCCTAAACTGTAGTAGAGCCTGAAGTTCGTCCTGATCGAGTGGAAAATATCAATTTTGGTTAAATTAGTCTGAACAGTTTTGATGTTACTAATGACCAGAAACAGATACGGACGGTCAGACGGATTCATGGATGTAATGACATTTTGCCGTCATCAAATTTTTAGGTAATAAAGGCTCACAAAACCTGCATTCTGACTATACATTTTGGAGGAAGAAATTTGCTAAATAAAAGAACAATATATATCTACTTTTTCGATACCCGTTTCACAATACAAATATCTCTGTAGAAAAATTACCTGCAGGTTTTTTGGCCGCCGCTTTACGGGACAGGCAGGTTTTGGTTACGGTTTTGGCAGGTTTTTTGGCCGCTTTTTATTTACAACGTAGAAAGTATTAACTAAGAGTATTAGTAAAACGCGTATTACGCACAAGTATTAAGTAAGGCGAGGAAGTAAACATCGATCATTTCAGAGACATTAATCCAGATAGATCCTTCGGCCGTTTGCTATAAATCTTACTCCATTTCACTCTTATCACACAGACGGCGAGATGGAATGACCCCGATCGGATTCGGTGCAACGTCAGCTGCGGAGTGGCGCGTCAACACGCAAGACGACGCTCGGCGCGAACGAGTCGCCGTCCGAGTCAGCAGCGCGCGCGGCCACTCGACACGCGAGGCTCAGGGCGCGCGCAGCAGCCGTCGGCCACCGGAGCCAGCCGCGATCGATCTTCCTCTGTCGCGAGACAAATCGCCCTCCACCCAGCGCGCCCAGCGCCTCCGGCTGCACTTTCGCCTTCGCGTGCGCCTCCGTAGCCATCCACGCTTCCGCTTCTGTATTTACCTCCTGGGTGCACCCCTGTCTCTTTCTCCGTCACCCCACCGCTTTCCCCACAGTCCTAGCATTCGCTTCGCTCACGTCGCCTTCGCTTCAGCAGTCTTCATCGCCTCCGGCTCTAATTTCGAGTTCGCCTTTGCTTTCACTATCGCCGCCTTCGCGTTCGCCTTCGCGTTCGCCATCGCGTTCGCCATCGCGTTCGCCTTCGCGTTCGCCTTCGCGTTCGCCTTCGCGATCGCCTTCACGTTCACCTTCACGTTCGCCTTTGCCTTCGCCTTCGCGGTCACCTTTGCCTTTGCGTTCGCGTTCGCATTCGCGTTCGCGTTCGCGTTCGCTTTCGCGTTCGCTTTCGCGTTCGCTTTCACGTTCGCCTTCGCGTTCGTGTTCGCCTTCGCGTTCGCCTTCGCGTTCGCCTTCGCCTTCGTGTTCGTCTTCGCTTTCGCATTCACGTTCGCATTCGCATTCGCATTCACCTAAGCTTGCATGTTAAACACCGCTTCCGCTTCTGTCTTTCTCTCTTGGGTGCACCCCTGTCTCTGTTGCCGTGGCACTGATAGAGTAAGATTCACTTTGACAACGAATCATAACCGTTAACATCATCGTTCATGTTCAGGTTCGATATTTTTTGGTCTATAATTGTATTTCTATCACTAACACACTTTCTCTTCACCACTTGCCATGCACCACGTCTACTCGTCTCAACGGAATGCTTACACACGATGGCGGGGACAGTCTGTACACCTGCCCTTCGCCTGTCTCCACCATCGTTACTGCCACTCCTTTCCACGCCGCCACCGCCTTCGCGGCCGTCCAACCCTCCGAATACTCAGCCATCCACACCATATCAGCATTCTACGTTCAAAGATAATATAGGAGAGAATAGAGAATGTTCACCGTATAATCATTGAATGGAGAAAGCTAAGGCTAGAAGGAAGGCTCCTTAAGAACGAAGTATGATATTAAGGAAGTTGCTACAATATTAGGGAAAATGTAGACTATTGAAGATGGTTTATACACTTTCTAAATAGAACCGAGAAAAATGTTGAGATTCAAAATCCTGAACAAGAAAATATTTATATTTCTTTTTTAATTTGTTTTTGTGAAATAGTCAAGTTAAACACCAGAATCTAGAATTGCAATAACCATAATGCAGCCTGAAGCAAAAACGAAGGCTCTTAAAAAATCCCGAGCATTTTGGCCGCCGTCTCCGTCCACCATCGTCGTTCCGCGCAGCGCGACACCGAGCCCTCTCCCACCGGCCGTTTCGCCTGCGCCCCCGCCCCCGCCCCCCTCGCTGTCGCCGCAGATGGCGCCCAACGGAGCGCACGCCTCGGCGCCGCCCGCGCCAGAAGGGCCGAGACGCCGGGCGGAGAACGAAACGGCGCGGGCGGACTTCGCAACGACACAATGGCTCGACCGCCCGACCGACCGCCCACTCCGCCAGAGAAGAAAACTCCAACTTGGGTCGCGTGGCGCGGTCAACCTGACACCTGGCGACCAACTCGGACGGACGGCGCCGGAATACACTATAATAACATATAGATCCAGAGGGAGGAAAAAATAAGAAACGTGTCAAGATCTTACAATTATTTCCGAACAGAGTGATGGTGCTCTTACAACTAACAGCAGCTTTCTACGTAATCCATATTGGTATTGTGGCGTCATATCTGTCGCCAGCACAAACGTACTATATCAGCCATGTGGACAGCGCTGGCGGAAGTGACGCCAGCTGTACAATGGCTTGGGCAGGAATGCCGTGTCGTGGATGCAGGTTTGGAAACCCCGAAGCCGGCGGGAAAGCGTCGGCAGTCACTGCGGGTGACGCGCTTCCGTCAACCTGCCAGAGGGTATATAAGCAGAATCCGACTTGAAAGCTTTCTTCTATTCTTCTGATTCTTCAGGTTGGAGCGCGTCGGTAGGGCGTCGT
The DNA here is from genome assembly GCA_038098605.1 of Gryllus longicercus. Taxonomy (NCBI): domain Eukaryota; kingdom Metazoa; phylum Arthropoda; class Insecta; order Orthoptera; family Gryllidae; genus Gryllus; species Gryllus longicercus. The sequence goes on from JAZDUA010000618.1 coordinate 693,724, forward strand.
GAGGGTTGTGCGCGGCGTTGCATTGTAATGCATAGGCTACCGAGGCGGGGAATCGAAGCCGGCGTGCTACGTCATGACGGCAGGTGCGGCATACTCGCATGTATGCTCGCGTAAGGTACTGGTGCATCACACCGGGGATGGTAATTAATTATCGGGCCAGCGGTGGTGGTAACCAGGGAAAGTTCCTTCTTGTAACGGTTAACTTCAATTGTAAATATTGTATATAGTGTTATGGTGTCGGAGTATCTTTATTCTAATAAATACTAAATATTTGCAAGCCGTTCACGTCTGTAATTATTTGCCCCGGCAAAGACGCCACAGTATCAAAAACTAGTTGTGTTAAAAATTTCCACGTAAACTCTTTGGTCACAAATACAAAATTCAGTGATCTATTTTCAACACACGTTCTAAAATTGTGATTTTGTTTAACTTGCCTTATTTTACTCTAAATTGTAAAGAAAGTAATTACTACGTTACTTCGCGGTGCAGTCGTACAGAAGCAGGTTGAAAACATCCTATAGCAATATGGTTAGAAAATTTCAATCCGAGTGCACACTACTGCAAACGAAGGCATGACGTTTGTAGTTGGATAATTGCCTCAAACGTGTGACCAAAAAATTGCGAAAAAAAATATTTAAAAAAATGATCAACCTTTTCGCCGAAATAAAAATTGTAATTTATTAATTCCTTGAGGCAACATTGTTCCCATCCATTCTATTTAATTATAATAATGCATTTTTACGGTACAAATGATGAAAACTTCTTGTTATCATATTTCTCAGTATTCCGTACTGATGACGGATAACTTTTAACTCAGAAACAGATTTATCTTTCAACGTACAGTATTTTATTCCACGCAAATCGGGAGATGCAAAAAACAAGTGATGTGTCCTTGTACATAGTTACCACAATGTGGTATGAATTTGCTCTTATGATATGTAACATACTCTCGCGTCACAAACAAACACATTATCAAGTAAAGTACTTAACATACAAAACACCCAATAAGTTAATATCCAACACAACTAACTAACCATTAGGAAATCAAACATTTTTTAGATTAATAGAAAATCAAATATGTTCTGTAAGACGTGTCGGTTTTCGATTGACAGACATCCCCTACTCACTTGAGGGTTTTCCCTTGGATATTTCAGGGTGCCGCAGCGTGCCGAGCGTGGACGACACGGAATGCGCATTTGCATACCACTCCCCCCCCCCCCCCCCAGGTGGAGGGGCCTCAGGTTCTTCAACCGCTCAGGGCCGGGGCCACGGAATAAACACTTGCCGCTCCTCATTTCCGGCGCCGCGCTCCTCTGTCAGTTGCATAGAACAACGCGGGAGTTGTAATGCGCCAGAACTGGGTTTGAAATTTGCCTTCGTAATCGGAATCTCGTAAACCGTGAAACAGAAACATGCTTGCTTCTGTGTGCTCGTCTCTAACATATTTACCGATTCTCATTTCTATCAATAATGTCAAGGTGAATGTAATAGTTCCACACAGACATAGAACTTCAGATCGATAATTTCTTTTTTATAGAGATGTCTTTCTTTTCAGAGTTATTGTTTCTATCAGGTACCAATAATTTAAGATATTAATTTTATTTTCGGCAAATCACATTTGAAAAAAGATATTGGAAAAAGAAAACAGGAGATACGCAACTGTTTGTGAAAATAGAAAAGAAAATTTAAATTCGAACTCCAGAGCTAAGAAGTATTTCACACCATCCCTTGCAAATCAGCAAACGTTTTTAACTAATGATAGAAGTGCTAAAATTAAAATAGGGTAGGAGGTATTTGTTGAACCGATTTACATATGGTTTCAAAATGCAAATGGAAATACAATAACATGGTAAATTTAAGGTAAACTGTAATCAACACATACGCAGATGATTCAAGTTTGTTATTTGTTGGTACATACCAAAACAGCACAACTCCTGCAGACTACGGGTGGACTTACAAGCATCACTTACCTGTAAAAAATAGTTTAATTTAGTAAAGAATGAATTAATAACGAGAAACAATTAACATATAGCCAATTTTACAAAAGAATTCTACAAATAATGCATTATGTTCTACTGAAAATAATTATTATAGAGGAACGGATTTTCATGTAGATACAGTACATGTTTTTACAAGTAAAAGATGCCTACATTAAATCACTTTTTTTAGAGTTTCCAAGGCATTTCTGAATAAATTAAAAACATTACGCAAATTTTTACATATTTTAGTGTAATTACATATTTTACCTGTTATTACAAAGCAACTTTCATATATTTTGTACATTTTAATATATTTACATTTCGAAACGGATCGTTTGAGATTCGAGTTTGCAAATATTTGTTCCTGTAATATAGCATTGTAATATTGCGCTTCTATGTTCTCCGCTTTCTCGCAGTGATTATTGTCAAACTTACTCCTTTCTTCTCGGAAACAAGGATACAAAGATAATTGTGAAACTCTAGTAATTGCAGTCGTACGTTTATTCATTATGTATGGGCATAACTCGATCGAAAACTGGGAAACGTTTCCTACAGACCAGGTGTTATCGCGCGACTTGCATTCTACAGAGAAATGCACACATAATATCTGTGAGGGACGCAGAATTAGAAATCGGTTAACAAAACTTCACCTGATCGCGCTTAATGGGAATACTCCTTTGGAATGTGAACCAAATAGTATTACACCTTTTAACTTTTTCGTCTGCTTTCGCAGTATAGAGAAAGTATTGTAACGTTGCGGAGGAAGAGGCAAATTTTTGCCCGGCGCATAAACAGTGAATAGCGTGGCGCGGTAATGTAACTTGACAACTGCGCCAGACCGCCAGGCGAAACAAGGCTATTGAAGGCAAGGAAGGAGCACATAGTCGATGGAGGAAAGTTCTGCTGCGAAACCTATATCTATTGCCCTTTCCGGATTCCCGCTCAGTAGTGTAAGGGTAGGTAAGGTAAAAATGAGACTCAATTCAGTTGGTTCGGTGGTGACATAGAATGCCGCAGCGAGGTGCGGAGTATCGTGATATGGTGCTGAGGGGACAGCAGAGCTCTCAACCACACCGAGGGCTAGGCAAGACGAGGCGAGGTGAGGTTGAGAGGTGGGCAGAAAGCACAACGTAGAGCGGACCAGGGCGTGGCGAGACGGGAAGGGCGGGGCAGGGCAATGCTGGGCGGAGAAGGGCGAGACGTACCGGGACAGGGCGGGACGGGGGAAGGCGTAGCAGAGAAGGGGCAGGGCGGAGCAGGGATGGGGCGATGCAAGGCAGACCGGAGCGGGGGAAGGGCAGGGCAGACATGGCAGGGCGCGGTAGGGCAGCACAGAACGGACCAGATGGAGAGCGGCGCGTCGTAAAACCCGGCCACTATCGCCCCTTCCGGGCCCCGCGTGTAATCCTCCGCCCCGCCGCCCCAGCCTCGGCCTCTTCCCAGCGAACGCCGCTCGTTTGACGGTTTCTTGCGGATATCACATCCCTCGGCGGCGTTGACATTTGCATCCTCCCTGCTCACACCTCGCACACAATTTTCCAGTATTAAAATAGTAAAGGTGACGCTCCATAAACGGTCATTCGAACATTTTCAAAAATGTACAATGCCCATTCGCAAAAAATTCCGTCGCAATATTCGACTTTCCAGCCTTTGCGAATGAATCGCAATGAAACTATGTTTCCGGATGTGTGTCTTTCGAAACTTTGCCAAAAGAGAGCAGATCTTGTGCAGTGTGTCTTTCATGGTCGTCTTCTGAGATTTAATGCTGTTTTTTAAGACTTGAAAACACACAGTTTTTTGGTTAATGCTCTGAAAGCCGCAAGAAGACAGTAGAAACGTCCACACAATTGTCGGGAAGAGAAATTCGTACATTTGAAAACACGTGAAAACTCGGTCAGCTATATTTCAGTCCACTTTTGTTTTCGCTGAGCACAGTTTTTCTTGTGATATTGTTGTCCACAAAGGTCATAGTTGAAGAAAATGGCGGCTCAAGACAATCTTCGAGCAAGTCTCCCATACTAACTCTCGCGTTTACCATTTGTCGATCATATTTCAACGCATCAACATAAATCATGTAACTTATGGACAGCTCTTACTCTGTTACAAACAAGGAATATGCACCAAATTCTTATTTGATGTTGAAGGCATTTGAAAGTAAAATGTATACGTATAGGAACGTATCCACATGGATTTCTTCAATATTTCTCCGGCAACCACCGACATTTAGAATTCAACATGGCATTTACGGTATAAAGCGATAGAAAATGCTTGCCTCATGGACTAAAAACTGTGTACGACGTGCACAGGAACTCCAAGAGACATTTAAAGGAAGATATACTCAACGAAATTATCCAATCCTTTTTTTATTAATTTGGGTGGTGAATGTGGTATAACAAATTCCTTGTAAGGTGAATTACCTTTCTCTATGTTCTGTACCTAATGCGATTTTTAAAACTAATAGTTTATTTTAGTGAATCTGTGGATATAATCGAAACCAAAGTGTTGTAACCCCATTGCTCCAGCGGGGGCAAAAACCACCCTCAGTCGAATTCCGTGGGAAGGAAGTAGCAAAGGGGTAAATGAAGGTGGAGACATAGGTGGAGACAGAGGTGGATCCAGTGAAGACGTTTTACAGAAAAGTCACCCGCCCAATAGCATTATCGGTACTACAATCCATCAAGGAGGCTGGGTCAATTACAAGATCATCCCCTCATATATTATATGTAGACGTTTCTCTAAAAATAAAGTTGTAATTTTGTACTAGATATGTTTACTATTAAAAACGCAAAATTTATGCACTATTTTTCAAACTAACTTCCAGTTTTTAATTAACTTGGAAATTTATAAGCTTTTTATTCAAAATATTCCAAAAACGAAATTGCTCCTCACCGTTTTCTAGATAAGACATTGAAAGCAAGGGGCTTCATAGCTTGCCGTTGGTTCAGCACAGCCGTGCTATAGTGTAAAACCAAACTTTCCGACCCCGCTCAGGCGCAACCTCTCCTGCGAGGCTCTTTTGTTCGGAAGTTTCGTTCATCGCTCATTGATCTCCACCGACCTCCCGCTCTCCCCGCCACACGTCCTGCCCTGTTTACCCTTTCCTTTACCTCGCGCCCCGCCCCGCTCCTTGTTTCCTTCGATCAATTCAATGCCACTTGGCGTTGGACATTCCGATCACCTTTACTCTCTCGACTTCTTATTCGTTTTTAACTCTTATAAACTTACTTACCTTTTGTATTCATCTGTTATTTTGTCTATCTTCTTATATCTACACCCTCCTTTACTCCACTCGATTTCAAGTAGGATTACATTTCGCTCGTTCTTCAGCACATTTTTCTTCGTAATTTTCTTTTTGTAAGTTTTGTATTCTTTATAAATGAATTATTACTCTCTAATTTGCATTTGATTTCCTGGCCAAAAGCAAGAGGTTCTGTCGTATGTCTTAGTCATTCTGACTTCCGTGGTATGCTGAATCTTATCTTGAATCATTATTCTGAGCATTTCTTTAAATCGTCTCTAGTTTGTGTCTATTTCGTTATTTCCTCATTGCATAAACAAAACTACATTTATTTACATAATTTTAATATCAGAGTCGTTCAACCCCATTTAGAATGATATGCTATGATTGAATAAACATCAAAATATTGTGTAAAATAAGTAGTTCAAAATATTAATTAGTAAAGGAAATAAAAGCGTGTCGAAAGAATTTTAACTTATCCTTAAATATTGTATGGGATTGCTCATACCAAAACGCACTATTATTAGTAATATTAAAAGCAAACTTAATTTTTTTATCAATCGTTTGATATTTTCTAATTATAATTAGTCATTTACAATACGATTAATGAAATTATCCAAAATACGAAATGTATTTCATTAAGTACTAGTATTTACGAAAGTATGAACAGTATGAAAATATTGAACAAAATGAAATTAGAATATTAAGCGTCATTCGTATTATAAATTTACAGCGACAAAATAATATTCGCTTCCATCTCTCCCTCCTGCCTTGTATCACGTTTCGTAGTACCGAGCACGAGCGTATCTATGAACCTCCTGTACGCCCCAATAACCCCCCAGCCGCCCGTACAACTCCAGCCTCTGCCAGCGCTGCCCCTTCGCCGCCGCAACCCGCCGTGTCGCGGCGTCGACGGCGCGTCCCGCTCGACCTTATCTGGCAGGCGGCGCCTCCTCCGACCGCCCACGCCCCACCCCTCCCCGCCAGCCCCCGCTCCGCCCCCGCTTGCCACCCCGCCCACGCCCCACCCCTCGCGGCCCCGCCCCTCTTCCGCCCCGCCCCGCCAGCCGCCTGCACCCGCCCTCGCTCTCACCCCCGCCCCCGCCCCGCCGGTCGGCAGAGCAGCGCCGCTCCGCTTGGCCCAGGCTTCCCCCGGCGGCGGTCGTAAAGCGACCCGGAATACCGATCGAGATTACGCCTCGGCTGTTTTTGTGGCGGCGGGCGACGGCGGGCGACGGCGGGCGACGGCGGGCGGGGACGGTGGTGGCGGTGGAGGCGGCGGACGCGCCCCGAGCGCGACGGAAGTGGCAGAGAAGGCACTATGACTCCAAGGAGGGAATCTGTGACACAAACCCTGGCGGAGGTTGAGTGGAATTGAAGCTTACCGATGAAAGCGTGACCGCACATCAAACCAAACCTAATAGTTTTATAAATTTTTACGGTAAACAAAAAGACAGTCCAATATAGCCATTTTACGAGTAAAATAGCTATTATATTATTAAATTATAATTTTGAATAAATAGAAATTAGGTTATTCTTGAACGATCCATGTATTTTTGACAATCACTTATTCTTTTATTGTTTAAATTTTTTGAACTGACATCTCAGAAAATATTGTTACACATTTTTATCTGCTAATAATGTTTCGGAGGTTGGCATTGTTTCCTCCATCTTCAGATTCTAGACATACAGAACAAACTCATATCAGAATATCATTTAATCAAATATTGGAAATCTGGACACAGTATACATCATCTTAAAGGAAACATAATTAGCAGGAAAATGTAAAATTGTTTTTTTCAGACGTCTTTTTAATATTTTAAACAATAAAAGAGTAAGTAATTCTCAAAAATATATGGATATTTCCAATGATAACCTAATTACATAGTGCACGACAATCTATACCGCAATATTTAAATGCAAAATTAAATATTTAAATACAATATTTATTAACTTTATATTTAAATGCAATATTTAAATACAAATAAAAAAAGTAATAGTGTTTCAAAACACAATTTCTAGGAAAATTTGCTTTATTCGCACAAACTCTCCACCATTGAGTTAGTAACTTCTTGACTGATATATCCCTGGACTGCATTTCTCGAAGATGCAGGGTTACTTCTACTAAAACCATTTTATGGAAGTTGTAATGTAGAGCATTGTGTGCTCCTGTGCAGGCTTCCCGCCCAACACCCGTGTATCACGTCTCTAAGGAGCGTTGCACCATCAAGCAGGGGCTCGGAACAGTGTGGAGTGAGGGTCGACGTTTTTCTAACTTTTTAAATTTAATAATGACCATGACAATTATCAGATACAAAAAAAATTGTAGCACATTACTGGAACGATTTCCATCAAAATGCTTGGGAAGTAGTTTGATAAATTCAATATTATAAATACCTTGATTTATGAAGAGACACTTTTGCCTTCTCTCCATTATACGAAATTTTCTTCATGCCTTTTCAAAATCACTCTCCAAAATCAATCTTGCGGCGCTTCATGGAAGCTTTGTAGTGCATCATGGAGGCGGAGTTACCTCAAGAAATTGAACACGATCGGCTTTAAGTTCCCGCTAGAAAATGTACGTTCCACACAATAATATGCTCATTTAAAGACATGTTGTTTTGAAAATGTGAACAGTATTGTTGCCACAACGGTTCATTAATGAAACTGGCATGGTGAGTATAAAACTTCAATTAAAAACAGATATTCGTTTTTAAAAGACTAATAATGAAATTCTTTCTATTTTATTGTAGGTTTTTGGTCTTTGTGGAACTCTATGCACTATATATAGGACCACCTCTGAGAATCACTCAATAGAAATTAAAGGAAATGGAGCTATAGATTATGATGTAAAAAACATGCATGCAGTGTTCTAAACGGGGAGATTATTATCGCTTAAGCAATGTTAATTCTCTGAATATAAATATTTTTTAAAATTTGATTTCTTCTAGCTCGGCATTTTATGTTGATATAAGATTTATTTAACTTTATTGGATAAATCATTCTCAAATCTAAGTGTCAATATATCGGTATCAATGCATCGGTATAGATATGTTGGATTGATAAGAAAAACGAGCTTGGCAAGCATAGTTGGTTCCGTTAGTATGTGGTGTGTGTGTGTGTGTGTGTGTGTGTGTGACAGAGAGTGAATATCAAACTGCTATGTGATGGCGGTATCATTGTCACATTGCCATGTGATGTCTCGGCTTGAGCAAACGAGGCGCTGGTAAATTTGAGTTTGCACTTTCGAAATTTTGAAAAAGATATGCGAAACTACTCATTTTTTCAAAAATAAATATGCATGACTTTCAAGATCTAATTTTGAATATTTCCTTAAGCAAACAATTTCTATGATCATTATTCCAGTTTCGTATTCAGTTCGATAACACTGAGATAGAGTTCACCGAAAACGCTCTCCGCCATTTTTATAAGTGTTCTTCACTTTTTTTCAGATAAACAATTAAAGAAAAAATTGGAGCCGTTTTTCAGAAAATCTTCTTTTTAAAATTGCCTATATTCCTTGCAAAATTTCACTACAAGAACAAATTTCAGACAAAAAAATTCTTTCTCTATCGTTCATTCTGTAATTGTAGGAAGACGCCAAAAATGTTTTGAAATTTGGCAATTTCCAAACATTCAGAAAATTACACGAAAATGAGATATGCACCATTTTTTAAAACGTTGTTTTATTCTATTAGAAAAAAATAATCAAAGAATTTGAGGCAATTTTTGAGAAAATGTTTAAAAAGGCATCTTGTCAAATAACATCCAAAATTAAAACATCCCTTTCGAATTCTTGGGATCGCGACATCAGAACGTGAATACAGAGAATGTGAGGTGAAGTAATTTACAACGTATTGGAACAAAATATATCTCATTTTCGGTATCAGGGCTTTTTAAACGAGTTTCTCTGCAAAGAAACCTGCAGGTTTTGTTTAAGAAATGCAATAATTTTCTATATCAGGGAACAAATATGGGTTTTCTGTCCAAAAAAACACCGTTAATTGCTGCAGCATTGCAATCCTTTTCGTTTACTTGATAAGTAGTATGAGAGTTCGTATGTGAGAAATCAAACATATTTCAAGCAGACGAAAAAATATTATTATACGATTGATAAAAGTGGCATTTTGCGAGTGGGAAATGTTGCGACATGAAGCCGGTAGCCGTGACGCAACTCTCCGAGTAAAATAAAAACCCTTTAAACACGTGAATCATACACTATTTTTAGACAGTCTTACAAACATTAATTTTCTTTTTAATGCAAGTATGCAAATCCTTATATTTGCTATAATTTGACCGTTGCTGCGTTGTTTATTGGCTAGTGCGGCGGTCACCCTCGGAGTGGGCGCGGAAGCCTCGCGTGGGCGGGGGCGGGGGCGAGAGGAGGGGGCGGTGCGATAATGCGGACGCGGCGAGGTGGCACGGGAAGAGCGCGAGGAGGGCGCGGAGGTCGGCGGCGGCGGAGGAGGCAGCGGAAATTACGTAGTCAGCTGCAGGCTGCTTCCGGCCGCCTCGCATCCCCCGCCCTGCGCCGGCGGAGGCGCTGCGGAAGGTCGGGGGTTGGGGGTGGCGGGCGGCAGCGGGCTCGACTTCCGGCGAAGAGGCCGATACCAAGACTCGCTTGGGAGAGGGGGCGAGGGTAAAGTTCACTTAAGGCGGAGATGTAAATGTTTTCAATATTCTGGCTAATATTTATTCACATGCAGTCATTAGCATCAACTTTATTTTGCACGGTAAAAGGGAAAGAAGTAAAAATAATATTTAGCTTAGCATATTAGAGAACCTAGATACTGAAAGGAGCACGTGTGCCACTTTTAGGGCTGTATTTACTTGCTAAATAATTTTGAACCAAAAAAGTATAAGTGGAGGTATACCATCCTCCTTGTCTTCTCGCCTTCAAACTTCTGACTCCACTACCCTTGAAGATGGTGTTTTTTGGCGTAATGTGGCACACTCATATCACAGAGGATGTTGCATTGTATACTTTAATTTGTAATTATGAGTTATCTTCGGCATCGCAGAAAGTCAGAGCGTTGATGATGAGATGGGTTCAGTTGTGGTGGCAGTGAAACCAAACATGAAGCGGAGGTTGAAAACGTGCTGTGAAGAGTTGGTAATGAACCTATATATGATAGTATTATAGGCGATTCTATAATCTATTTTTTCGAATGTTTTTATATTTTTTTAAATTATACTGCAATAAATGAATTTGATTTAATAGTATTTAAAAATGACTGAAAGCTAGTTGTTTGGTCTTATGTTGAATTACTGTTTTAATAGCATACTGTAACTCAGGTGCTCCTCAACACAAGAAAATCATTTGGAACACATTGAGGAAATAGTTTAAAAGATAATTGGATATTGTGTACATAAACATTGTGATTATATTATGAAATTATTTATGGAGATTATTTTTAAAACAGTTTTTTCTTACAACTTTGAAATGACATAATTTGTTTACCCCACGGAGGCATCCCTAGGGATCGATGAAATTTTGAAAGGGGTCACTGGTAATTAAGAGGTTGATTGGAGGGTCAACGGCCGAATTTAAACCAGAGCCTGATCAGGATAATCAAGATCCCATTAATTGCAAAAAATATTAATGAACGTATTTACTTTTTTACATTATAAATCAACAAAACGTATGATACTAAATTACAAATTATTTAATTTTCGCATCCTTGGATTCAGATGTTTAGAAAATTGAAGAAATTATAACTCTGACTTAACAACAATACTATTTCTCACAAAAAAAAACTATCTTCGCAATACGCATTAGGGAAATGTAATTGGGCATTTCTTAAAAAAAAACTCTCAACATTTTGGTAGCATTTTAATGAAGATTTGAAACTCGGCTACGTAAAGCCAAAGCACAATGGATTATTGAAAAATCAAGATATTTAAGAGAAAACTAGTGTACGAAATTGTGAATTTTTAAGTCATTTACGTGCAAATCTTTGTGTTGTGATTATGGATACGGCATATATTAGAGAAACGGGTTAATCCGGAGGAGAGGGTGTCGTTCACTAAACCGGTTCACTAGAGGGGAATCGACTCACTGAACCGAATCTTTCTTTATTGATCACGTGTTGTAATGGTCACTATGTTATCGCAAGAATTATAATTTCTATTTAACACTCACATGCTACTTAAACTACCATTACTGCTCAAAGCCAAAATTTAATTACCACAAAAAGCATCTTATCTACTTAACACTTTTTTATACGCTCTAGAATGCGCAATAAAATAATAAAAACTCACATATTTGTAGATTTTTAAATATAATTTTTTCTATTTAACACTCACATACTACTTAAACTATCATTACTACTCAAAGCCAAAATTTAATTACCAAAAAAGCATCTTTTCTACTTACAACTTTTTTATATGCTCTAGAATTCGCAGTATATTTCACTAACACTTTCTATTTAAACATTTTTATTATTGGGGGGCTATCGCCCCCCAAACCCCCCATTTTAATAATATAAAATCAACCAGACTATTTTTTCAAACAAATACTATATGTCAAAGATAGCAGTATTTTATTAGAAAAAATATAAAAAATCAACTCACATAATCGCTGAAATTATAGAATTTTTAGAGTATTAAAAATACTATGGTAGTAAAATGAGTGTAACATATCTGCACTAATTACGTAGAACATCCTTATGACACGAAAAACTTCAAAGATTCATCAATGTATCACCAAATCTGCTTATATCTGAAAAAATACACACTCTTTACTTCTTAAGAACTAAAGTTCAGTAAATTAATAAGTCTCCTCTCAAACCAAGAATCCTTACGTACAGATATTTTCACACAATGACCATTCTGGCCTCTGACTCTACAAATCCACTCAAAACCATCTGTTCTATCTTTTTTCTCAATAAATTTCATTTCATTCTTGCATACATTACATACACGTCGAGACGCAAGCAAACCCACTTTCTGACACAACTGAATCACATTCAAAATTCCCTTTCGGCGCAAATCATAAATAAATTCTGAATTCATACCTTCCATCTCGGTAGACACACAAAACAATTAAAAAGGAACTTGAAATGGCAATGAAACACGCAAATCCACGCCACAAAATTCTTCGCAATATGACTATTCATCAAATTATGAAGTAAATAATTTTGTAGTCATAGTAACAACTAAATGTGTTGTTAGGAGGCTGTTTTATTAGTAAATGAAGTCTATTTCAACCAGCTAGATAAAGTCTTAATTTAGTGATTTAAAAGAGTGTTGTGAAGTGAAATTTTAGAAGTGAATTGTATCGTCATGAAAAAAAAATGTTTCGTAATTGGAAAAATGTATAACTTAATTTGGAAAAGTGACATAGTTAAATTGTGTATATATATTTATGCTTTGAATCAATGCCATCAAGATTTTTCTCCAGTGATAGAAGTGAACCGTGAATCTATAACCTTGTGAATCACGAGATTAGTGAACCGAATCAGTGAACCAAAGGAACCAAAGGTCAGTGAACGACACCCTCTCCTCCGGATCAACCGAGAAACGTAAGAAGGACGATGAAGCAAACAATTCTTTTAAAAAGGATCGACGACAGAAAAAGGTTTGGGAATCCCTGGTTTTCCTTCATTTCGGGTGAAATGAAGCACGTAGTTTGGTGATACGAAGAGATACTTCGTCGTGCGTGAGACGAGGGAAATGGAATAGAAAGATAAGGGAACAGCATCTAAAACGCAGCACGCCAGAAAAGTCTCTCCGGAGAGACACCTTGCTGGTAAGAGTGCTAGCAGCAGAAATCATTTTGATAGCACGGGCTGCAGCTTGTAACGAAAGAAAACGTAAATACCGTACTCTTCATTATCTCAACAGATGCCGGAAGTCTAGCCCCTTTCACTGTTTCCCAATGTATGGTTGCTACCAACATAAATGCTATTTTTATAATAGGAGCCCCTGACTTGGGTCAGTGTGGAGAGAATTTCATGGTGCACTATACTTTGTGTATTGGGAGCGACGAAAACGTATCTCAGAGAGGGAGCGTTCGGCGTTTCAAGTGTAGTGCATTATCACGTGATTTGCATACTGAAGTTCGAAAGGCAAAAGTAGTATAAAAGGAAATCGAAACGAAAAAGCGTGTTCTACACACGGGACACTAACGAGAATCCTTCATTATAATAGCAAATGGGTGTACACATAAGCGTTAAATACGCAGGAGTGACTGCTTACTCATTGTTTTCTCTTTGGAATCTTTATTTTGTCTCGACGACTGGTTATTGTAATGAATTGTCTTTAGCAATCACTAATATATTTAAGAATTTTTATTTTATTCTTATACCAATCCAGCACTCATTGACTACACTTTACACTTTTGGGCAGAGTCTGTGAGAGAACGGATGAGAACCTGCAATCCTGCTGGAACTTCTATGATGAGACGGCCCTCAAGTTAATTGCAGCTTCTGTCCGGCCACATTCCAGCTGTGTATAGAGGAGTTACTCTAAGAAGGGACTGCATTGACAGGTCGGGAAGCAAATGGTTAGCTGTTAGTGATTCCGGGCGCGTCATCTCCTGACAAACCCGTAAGTGTTGTGCATGTTTTTTTCCTCCGGAGGTGGCGGGGATCTTCCGCTGGAGAGCGAGATCCGGCGCCAGCCTACCGTCGACTAGCGGGGTCTCCGTCAACCAGGTACCTTCTACTAGCGAGGTTCTGCCCCCGCCGGGACAACCTCTAAGCTCCCGACCGGTCTCCCGGCGTGTGTGGTAGTGTGGTGCATGTTAGTGTAAGTGTGTGTGAGGGGTGACGATAAGAGAAGGAACAAGAAGTAAAGAATACGCGCGGTCCGTGACCACTTTGCTTGTGTACTTGTCCGGCATGATTGTCGGTAGGAGAAACCTACCCAATAGTGCAGCCGGCCTCTAGAATTCTCCCCCAGGCAGAGACTGAATTCGACCTACCTGACAAGGCAGAGTCGAAACTCCAGCCACTGTCGGGACTCGAACCTAGAACCTCCCGATCAGAGGCACTGCAGTAACATCAGTTGATGCACTGAGCCAACTCTCCCGGGGCAAGAGACAGTGATGGAGCCATTTACAAATGAGCTACCAGTAAAGGAACGCACTGACAAAATGAGAACATGAAAATAACCTTGAGGCATGTTCGCAGCAATGACCAAGCAATAGCTTTCTAAGCGGTTCCTTCTTACAGTAATCTCTCTATAACACGTTGTTTCGCGACGCTTATCTTTTTAACCTTTTAATGCAGTCCTCATTCTTTGCTGGGGAGTCTAGAACGCTTCTACTCCTTGCCAACCCTCCGCAGATGTCTCCCCTCACTCCGGGTGAGCTTGGTGCTACTCGCCAGGCCTACGTACATGCCTGTTTCTCGTAGCTCTAACCGATGCAGCCTGCGGGGATCTGTTTATCGAGGTCGGCATCTCTGCGAAATCCGAGAACAGATAGTGAGACTATATGAGATACTCGAGTCAAAGCACGCTCCGGAGTGTTTGAAGCGTGCACATGGCTAAACGGCGAGCTCCTTTGCCACCAGGGTTAGAGACAAACGGATATTAAAGCAAGGGTGATCCGTTCGCAGTGTCGGCTTTCGCGGTCGTAGTCAGTATTTACTTGGCTGTCCGGGTCACCGCACGTCGTAGGCTCAGATCCAAAGTTGCGGCCGGCATGCTGCCGTCCCCGCGTTGCGCCCTAAGGAAGGTCGCAGCATGACAGTCGAAACGTTGGCATCATTGGAAACGTTGGATGCCACGCGTTAGCGGCATTGGTTACCTGAGCAGGCAACATCGGGTGCCCTTTCTTTTTTACCCTCACTTTTTTACCCATGTCTCTTATTTATTTACTTTTTATTTTATAATTAAAAAAGACTTAATGTTCCTGTAACAAATAATGTACTTCAGCTTCCGGGCCAATGACCCCTATCTCGATCAGGTTTTTGTCCAGTTTCCCTGATCCATTGAGCAAATGCTGAGATGGTCTTTGTTTTGCTTCTGGACGTAAATGTAGCTTCACTATGCGCACGTTTTCTTGAACTCTCCTTTTGCTTGTCGTGATGATAGTTTTAGGAGTAGAGCTGGGGGTGAATTGCTATTTTGATGGCAATACAGAGAAATCCAATCTGGAGATCGTTTGTCGATGCAATTAAGTTTTCTAGAACTCGGGAACGAAAATGCCTAGTTCCTACAAATGTTGCTAATTTTACACTTTATTAAATTTTGTATTAATAATAATAATTATTATTATTTGTATTATTATATTAAAACTTTCATTCATTTTCAACTACTTGTAGTTCAAATGTTGGGAAAGGGTTCTGGAACTCAAGAAAACGTGCGCAGTTAATCTTCTCCCACATACATCACATACAGTTTCTGACTAAATAAATCAAATCCAATTCCCCATTTCCCCTATCTCTCACGTGTCACAACTTTCTATTGGTGTTTGGAACCAGTAAGTTCCACGCTTTGCTTAAGCTAAGAGTTTTTGGCTAACCGGTAAAATAATACCAAAATTCCTGAATCATAGGTAGAAACATTGTTAAATTTCAGCATGAGAAAAGAACTGAAATAAAAGAACGTGATCATTCAGATCGCATTTCCGTCGGTATTTTGCTGCCACCCGTCAGAGTAGCACAGCACCACTGGGGGTGTGGCGCCAAGAGCAACTCCTTCTGCAGCCTGAGCCAATTCCTTCTTACTTTCTCACTACGGAGTAGAGAGAAAGTTGTGTAGCAAGATTTCTATTGTGTTGAAGAAAACGGCGAATTTTTGTCAGAAGAACTATTACAGGACCCTGGTACAACAAAGTGGATAAATGATGTTGCTAAATTTAGAAAAAACTTCTCTGCCACATGTTGTAGCCAGAATCTATGTTTTGTGGGTCCATGTTACCTAAACATCGAATGGCGACAAAACATCATTCCGTGGGTCTGTGCACAACGCTAACGGCTAAATCGTTCAGCTGCAATATTATTTTCTCTAAAATAGATATTCTTCAATCGATCTGGTTGATGTCTCTGCTCTGCCCCTTGAAACCAATATATTCATTGCGGGGGGTAGTTTTCATGAAAACCCTGGAAGGTTAAACAAATTTTCAAAAAATGGCACTATGTTTTTTTATTAAATTTTGTAGTTGAATATTGTGAATGACGTCTCATGTTCGTTGAAAACCCTAATTTTTCGAAAACTGCAAAAACTCAAAAGGTCCTATAACTACAGTTATGAAATTTCCCTCAATGAAATCTATTCCTTAAAGACAGATTTTGATTTAAGGTCATGTACAATATTACGAAACCTTGAGTACTTTTACCGTATTTTATGCGTGATAGTTCGGGCAAGAAAGAACGTGCAGCTCTAACATTAGTTTCCCTACTCTTCCTTTCTTTACTCTTGGAACTACGAGTAAAGACGTTCTTTACATTTCGGGACCGGGTGCTCTATTAGAACTGCAACGATTAGAAACTGTAAACGAGAGCCTGTAACTGCCACTTCTGAGACCGAGTAGCTGATGTGAGACACGACGGTCACGGATTTTCTTGTCACAGTAAGTACCAGGGTAAGTAGCAGCTTGACAGCGCTGCCTGGTTGAAAATCGGTTGAACGGTTTAGGCGCTAACGTTGACCGCAGACGGACAGAGAGACGTTTGTCGTCAATCGATTTTTAGGTATCAAGAACCAAACAAACACGGATTCTGAATGCACCACGTGTTAGAGGATTTTTTTCGAAACTTATCAACAGCATTTGTCTACTTTTTCGTTACCAGGGCCCGGCAAGCGAATGGGGTTCGATATGTATTTACGCGATTTCCTGTTATAGGCTTCAGGCGGATACCAAAGTAGTTGCTTAATCCGGACTATGAATTATTAATGATCTTTCTAGGATATGACCTCATTTCTATCACTAGAGCGAGACAATTGCCTGATATGGTCCACCTGCTTATGGCCCTATGAATGTGGAAATCACTTCGAAAGTGGAGTGGCGTTGAGTGAGATGGAGTGCAGTGGAGTGGAAACAGAATGGAGATATTCTTCAATTTTTTAAGTGGGCAGTCAAGGTCACGTATGAACAAGTGGGATGGAAGGCAATGAGAGAGAAGTCGCCTCTCGAACTACGTTCTAACTAACGAACTATCGTTCACTATGTGTAGTGACGATGCGGCTACTTATTGGAGTCTCCCTTTCTTCTCCCTTTTTCGTGCGTATCCTTGACAGGTCACTTAAAGGAGAAACAATACACGTCACACAGGAATAATCAATCTATAGAAGGGTTTCGTCAGTAGTCGTGAGGTGTGTAATCGGAAACCGAAGATCACCCAACTTCCAGCCAGGTACTTAGTTTCGAAAATTAATCGCTGGCGTAACTTGAACCTACTATCTCCTGGAGAGATTCAGATTCGAACTCGCAAATGCCAACATCGTATGTGTAATTTTCCTACGACATGGGCCCGTGTTCTCGAAGGCGATCTCGCGGCCGCTAACAAGTGATTCTTTAGCGTAACACGTCTTCTCCATGCGACACAGAGTGCCCTGCGACATTCTTCCTATTTCTTCCTCTTGTCGTGGGGGCTATGAATAATAAGAGAACTGCGAGCGAGAGAGGATGTCTGTGTTATGCCGTGTTTTTTGTTATTTGTTATTAAGCATACACTTCTTTGTGTACCTTTGGTGTAAGACAATAGTAATTTATTGGTGTTTTGATTAAAATGGAGGAAATATTCACAATTTATCAATTTAGAAAATTAAAATTCTGAAGGGGTGGTTCTTCTTATATTAACAAAAGTCATCATTATTTTAATAATTTATAAGATGACCATACTATTCTGATAATGAATTATCAGATTTATCATCGCAATATATCAAAATTTGTTCTTTCTAAATAATTTTTTTTATAAATAAGCCCTCTCCCAAACTATGTCTTTGACTGATGATATCTGGTATGGATATTTTAAAATAAATTCGTTTCCATTAAAGCATATTAAATCTTATATCACCTTAAATGCCATGTACTAAAAATAAGAGAGTGCGCAGTGAAAGCACGCAGCTGTAGCAAGCTCTGAAAAGCGAGAATATCGGTGTCTTATGTAAGACAGTGTTTATGTAAACTACCACTCACGTTCCCCATGGTCTGTCCCCCGGCACTATCAACAAAACTACACACCGCACAAAAGCTCCCCCTTTTAATTCTGCCTGCTTTTGCCCAAGGCGCCTCAGCTGGAATACTCAAATGCCTCTACTACGTCTAAGGACGAAAATAACGACCTGAAAGTCTTTGTTATTTCATGTCTCTTTGTTGATACAACACGGGATACGTATTCTTGTCTTCTCTTTTAATGTTCTTCGAAGATGATACCTACGTGGCTTACTTTTTAAGGGTAAGATTGTTAAATTTCGATAATGAAAATATTATTGAATTGTTAATACGAATAAATTTAGATTTGTTTATAGAATGTTACAAGTTAAAAGTTAAAATAATAACTTAAATGAATGCGTAATTCAATATTTCTGATTTCGTTTTAAAGAATGTCATATTTCATTTTTCCTGATTCCAGGATTAATATAAAAAGTACACCAACATATTTATATTTTTGTACACCAACATATTTATATGGTAGATCAAGACTATGGTGGTACACATTTTACACATTTTTTGGAGATTTTAAAGTCGTTTACAATAATTATACAGATAAAAAGGTAGACTATATTGTGCATATAAATAATATTATCCACAATTTAAAAGAAATAAATTGTCCAAAGTATATTTGAATAAATGAAGATTATTTGATATAAATTAATAAAAAATGAAAACACGACTATTAAGCTACTAGTTTGCATTCTCAATTCATTCATAAAATAATTTAAAATTGAGAGTACTATGTAACACATGGGCGGGCGTAAGAACGTGGAACCACAGAGATCATGACGCCTTCAAATTGTAAGGAGCTGAAATATAATGATGTATTTCAAAATTAATAATATAAATAAGACATGTAGGGGGGTCGTTCTGAAAGTAATGGTAAATAAAAAATAATCTGAGTATGATATGTCAGAACAATTTTTTAAAAATATTGTTCCCGTTTTTTGTTTTCATTTTATCCAACGATGAACAAGAACCTGCATACCACGCTGATAAAAAAAATCTGTACCAGCCGAGATGCGAGGCAATTCTTACGGCGCCATTCCATGAATAGTCGTTTCATTTCTGGTTCATACTGGTGACAACATGTCTCGTCATCAGTGATTACTCGTTCCAGAAAACCACCACCATCAGCTTCGTATTGGGTTAAGAGCTCCTCAGAAACTTCCAATCGGTGCTGTTTGTGTTCCTGTGCGAGTGATCGCGGGACCCACCTTGCGCACAATTTTCGGTAAGTTCGTTTCCTCAATGTTACCTCTGATGCATTGCAGCCGATGTTCAGCGCCGAACGCAGTTCCCCAGCATCATACGCCCCCCTCCACGATCCCATTCGCTCGGAGGAGCTGATCGAGGCGCTCCTTCATTGCGAGATGAGGCATCTGCGCGTGGACGGCCGCTACGCGGTTTGTCTTTCACGTCGCTGTCACCACCGCTGAAACGCTGTATCCATCGTGGCCACTCTGTACTGACGTCCACTGTATGCTCCCCGAAAAATTTCAGCAAGTGACTTTGGATGTCAATACGCGCAATTTCCTCCGAAGTGAGAAATTCAGTCACATCTCTGCTTCTCACGCGCGTTCCAGCCAAAAGCCAAATTAGCGTACTGTAAATGTACTCATATCTAACAAACGAAATTACACGAACATTAACGGGAAAAATCAGTTTCCACTATAACACAACTTACATTCATTTTTGAGGTCATACACCGACGTAAAAAATTAGGAGGCATTACTTTCGAAACGGCGTATGCACGGCCGACTTGGGATGAGAGTGCAGGTTGGCAATAGTTTGGATGCTATGGAGCCAGTCAAGGTATGAAGAAGTAAATGAACAACCAGACGAGATGTAGACGTATCTAAAAGCAGACGGAATGTACATGAATTGAAAGATAGACGAGAAATCAACGTACATAGAGTTGGAGTTGTCAGTGGAGAGACTGACATGTTTGAATGGATTTGTATACAATTTTTAACTTTATTTAGGCTTTCTAGTACTCCGCAGAAGGAAAAATCATAGAAAAAGCATGACGCGCTTTCTCTGTTATACGGTAAAACTAGAGCAAAAACTCTCGCCCGGAAGTCAGTTTGCCAGAAAACACTGCTTCTGCATCTACTATACGATCCGAGAAGAGATTCCGTAGCGTGTGAAGAAGTCTTAAAGAACGGAAACTTGGAAAGAAACGGCCATGGAGCCGAGACGACAGATCGTCACGATACAACTCCAGGGGGGGGTAGCACAAACAGAGGACGCGGGGCTTGGAGGATGAGACAGAGCTGGAAGTGAGAGAGGAGAAACCAACTGAGTTTGGCTCAGTGCCATCATTGCTGTTCCAATATGCCACGGAGCGCGCGCTATCTTTTGTTTCTCTTCCTATATCCTATTCGGACCTTACATTCCCTACAGTATGGCACATGTTGGGAGGCCAGTCGGGAGCTTGTGGCTCGCCCGGGCCGAGGGCCTTGCCCCATTTGGGGAGATGCCTGGAAGAGGGATCCCCTCGCGACCTGACGTGGCGGAAGAGCGACAATGAAGGTGGCCATGAGAGGGGTTGCGGGAGAGGTGATGGCAGCCGGCGAGACAGGACGTGTAAATGACAGTGGAGGGGTAGGGATGAGGGATAATAATGTTGGGATGAAGATATGCGCTGGATGCAATTGGAAATATTGTCAAGAGGGAGACATTCAAATCCTATGGAAGGGACGATAGAAAAATTGATAGCCCAACGAATGCCATCTTCGCTTACCCACTACAATTTTAGTCAATTCCAATTGATTCTCTCCACAATGTTTTGTTGTCCAATTTCTGTCATTAATAGTTTTTCATTTCAAAACTTCACAGTGTGGAAATAATAATGTTATCTCCTAATATGGATTAATTTTATCCCTAGCAAAAATAAATTCATAGTTCTTCAGTAGGGAGAATTCAACTCTATAGAAGTGAATGATCTCCCAGAAATCCTGCCCATCAGAAAATATTGATAAATATGTGGAGATGATCACGTTGGAATATGAGAAAATGCGAAGTATGAGAGGACGATGGCGTGTGCGAAACCAATAAGTTGTATTCAGTGGCTGCAGAAGAATTCGTGGTAGTTGTTATTAAAAAATGAGAATAAAAATATAATCATATCACGAACAAATTTTAAAAATAACACCAAGCAATTGAGTAGATGGTCTGGGGGTGAGATAATGAAAACAAGGGTGCGTTATTTTAGTTGTAGCAACGTGTGTGGTAACATCTCTGAACCGCCATGGTAGAAAAAAAATGAAATTTCGTGGATGTGACGCAACTATGCACCAGTACGTTTTCCAAAACAGCCTACTGTTGTGGCTAACCGCTATCGGAGTTGCGATGAGATGGCGGAGGTGAGAATGCTGTTTTGGCAAATGCGGATGGTGCGCTGTGGAAAGGCGAAGAGAGACGAGACGATGATGCAAGGGCAATGAAATAATTCTAGAGAGCCCAGAGACGAGAAACACGTCGTTAGGACTATCAGAAAACGTGACGCGAAAGGGGACGCCATTCCCGACGCAATACGCAACGCTATGCTTGACGTGATATAAGATACGTATGATATGTGACGCGCGATATATAATGCTATACATGATGCGTCACGTGACACCACATTTGATAGGAATGACAACGCGGAATGTGGGGTGAAACGTGATGTGGAATGTGGTACGGCAAAAGTGGGGAGAGCAGGTAGTGAGACGGCAACCTATATTCCGATTTAAACATAATGGCACTAACTTGAAGTAGTACCGAAGCTCTCGATTGGATAATAGTGTCCCTCTGCCGAACCAGATCACGACCTTGAAGTGCCACAGTGTTTAAATCGGAGTATAGGAGCGGATCATGTTGATTGATGGATTGAATTATTGATTTTTAATGATGTAGTTGAGACAGGGGAGTAAACTGCTAAGGTCATTGGTCCCGTAAGTGAAGTGTATATTTTCGCTCGGGAGGCGGAGGCGGTCTTCCCCAGCTGCACGGCGAGATCCGGGCTGGATTACCTTCGGCTAGTGGAGTTTTCCCTAACCAGCTGGTCACCGCCCCAACCGGAAAAAGCTCTAAGAACTCCGCTCTCCCGGCGTGTGTGGTAATGTAGTGCATGTCAGCGTGTGGGTACGTAAGGGGCGAGAAGAGAACAAGGATGAGGAAGGAAAAGTCGCGCGCGGTCCATGACCCGTTTGTTAGGGTACTGCTCCGGACATTCGTTTAGTGTTGAACGGAGAAACTACGGAAAACTACACACGACAACAGCCGGCCGCTAGAATTCTCCTCTATACAGCGACGAAACTGGACCAAGTTCTGCAGCTAGTGTCGAAAATCCTGCCCCCGCCGGGACTGGAAGCCAGGACCTCCCGATCAGAGGGGCTGCAGTGGCATCAGTCGATGTCCTAAGCCTCTCCCCCGGTACGAATCTCGATGAGGACAGGAGCGGAGAGACTGCAGGGGCCCGGGGCGGGCAATGTGTTGTGGGTGCGTGTGTGTCGGGGGGGGCGGGCGGCGGTTATTGCGCGGCGGCGTGCGACGGAAGTGATGTACCGCGCCGCGGGAGGGGGAGGCGGGGGCGGGGGCGGGGGTGGCGCCGCGAATGTAGGGCGCGTCGCAGCGCCATCTGGGTCACCACCGCTGCGCCGACCGCCCCACTCTGCCCCACCGCGTGCCTCCCCTCCCAACAACCCTACAGCAGCGGGGCTGCGCACTTCCCCTCCAGCTCGCTGTGCGATTTGAAGCCGACAACAGGGAAGCAGGGAAATTGTTTTTTTCGCGAATGTTGACGTCTGGCAAGGATAATTCACAATTAATGTTGAAATCAAATGAAAATGAATGTGAAACGAAAAACGTAATATAAATTATCGGAGTCGTGCTAATATTTTCAAGCACAAACAATGTGTTAAAACTATTACTATTCTAGTAATGTACCCGAAATTATACAAGATGTCTGAGCAGGAAGATAGAAACCACAGTATATACGCATTCAAACCCCATATAGGCACGTATAGGAACAAGTACTTAATCGACAGATAACAGACACTTAATCGACAGTTAAAACAGTTCAAAGACCCCTAACATATATAAAAAGAGGTTTTTAGGTACTCAAGGTTTAGAAATTTATATTTTTTATATTAAATTATTTTGTTGTTACTGGAAGCAATTACAGAAAATCTTTCTTTCAAAATCAAGGCTACTATCAAAATTACGTTTATTGCCAATAAATGTAACCAACGAAGAAAAAATGAAATAAAATATATATTTCAGAGAAAATATTGGATTTTACAGTTGCAAATCATTGAAACTTCGTTTCGTGTATTGAATCTCTTTTTTTAATCTGGAGCTCTGACTGCTTGCTACTGGGCATCGTTGTACGTAGTACGGTCGTGCATTGGGCTAAAGGGAATTTGACCTGATGGCATTTGCGATGGAGGGGTTAGTGATCAGGGCCTTTCTGGCGCGAGCATTGGTCCGGAAGTGAATGTGACGAAGGCATTCACAGAGAAAGAATACCGAGACCAGAGCATTTCAGCGAATGACAATTGGGTCAAAACTGTGTGATGAAAGTAATGGTGTCACGGCAATTTTTAAGGAAGAGATTTTGGTGATGAAGG
Source organism: Gryllus longicercus (assembly GCA_038098605.1). NCBI lineage: Eukaryota > Metazoa > Arthropoda > Insecta > Orthoptera > Gryllidae > Gryllus > Gryllus longicercus. Next base: position 717,664 of record JAZDUA010000618.1, read on the forward strand.
AGAAAAGAGATTCATCTGAATAAATGTCATTTTGCTCAAAAACAGATCTAAACGCATCCGTTTATTTTGCTGCCTAAGACACATTGTTTATATATTGTCCGGCTAGTAAACAACCTCCATTACAACTCAACTTATGAAAATAAAACTATTTTCTAAATGCATTAATACACTTAACTTAAAAATATCGAGAGCATTTGCGATGAGTGCAATTTTAATGGAATCACTTTTGGCGAGACCATTAATAAGGTTTTCTGAATGTAGCATTGAACATATACCGCTTGTGAGAAAGTCATTTGGTTTGTGAAGAGTCATAATCAAGGCGCATGTCATCAGGCGGCTCCACACATTCGGTATTCGTCGAGTGGCGAGTGACTCCTCGCCGAAACCCATGTTGTGTGGACACGTTGCTTGCAACTTGACGGGCGACGAACATTCGGTGCTCGCCTTTCCACTCGCGTGACGGTCTTTTGGACACATCAAAGGAAGCGGATATTTGCCGAGAATATCAGGTGGTCGGGTTTGGGCGAGCAGTAGCTCGCTGCCCACCAAATGCCGAATGTGTGGAGCCGCCTTTAGAAAATTTTGGGCAAGATATCGTAGAGAGGACATCAGCGCCGAGTGGCTAGAACGCATCGTAGGGCGCGTTGTCGGCGGCGGGAGGAGCGCAGCAAGAGAGCGCAGGAGGGCCTAATCGCTTCCGTTATTCGGCGCACTTTCGCGAGGTCGGTGCGGAGGGCGTCCGGAGAGCGGGGGAGGAGGCGGGGACGGCGGCGGGAGGAAGCAGGGCGGATCGATGGAGCATGGCGAGTAGGCATGAGGGTGGATGGCGAGGCGGGGACGGAGAGCGGGGGCGAGCAGGCATGAAGGCGAAGACAGGGGCGGGGACGGGGATGGAGAGGGGGACGGAACGGGGGACGGCTGGGGCGGGCGGGGGCGTATGGAGACCGACAGATTCGGGTGGGGAATGATGGGGACGTGTGGGGTCGGGTGGGGGCGAGTGGGGGCGGGTTGGGGTCGGGTGGGGTCGGGTGGGGTCGGGTGGGGGCGAGCGGGTCGGGTAGGGGCGGATGGGGGCGTGTGGTGGAGGGTGGGAATGGGTGGGAATGGGTGGGGGCGTGTGGTGGAGGGTGGGGTCGGGTGGGGTCGGGTGGGGTCGGGTGGGGTCGGGTGGGGCGGGTGGGGCGGGTGGGGCGGGTGGGGTCGGGTGGGGTCGGGTGGGGTCGGGTGGGGTCGGGTGGGGTCGGGTGAGGTCGGGTGGGGTCGGGTGGGGTCGGGTGGGGTCGGGTGGGGTCGGGTAGGGCGGGTGGGGCGGGTGGGGTCGGGTGGGGTCGGGTGGGGTCGGGTGGGGTCGGGTGGGGTCGGGTGAGGTCGGGTGAGGTCGGGTGGGGTCGGGTGGGGTGGGTGTGGACGGGCGGGGACGAGCGTGCGCGCGGGGGCGCGCGGGGGCGGGCGTCGGCTGAAGTGCGGGGGTGGGCGGCGGGCGATGAGCGGTGGGCGACGTCTCCGGCGAAACGCCCCGTGCGTCACGTCCGGTCTGGTTGCCTTGGGGCCGCGCTGCGCCGCGCCGCCGCCGCCGCCAGGGCCAAGACGACGCTTCGGGTCGCGCTTCTTTCTATTTCTCTGCTCCTTCCGCCCACCCAGGCGCTTGCTGCAATATGCTTCCCACGAGCTGCGCACAGGCGTTAGACGCGACAAGGGCGCTCCCTTCAGCTACGGAGCCGGAGGCGGCTGCTGCTCCAAAAGGACATATTCACTGAAGATGAAAATATCCACTTGCAACAGTTATGAAATATTTAATCACGATATTTTAATTTATTATATTAATTATTTTCTAATTGAAAAATATTCGCCGTTTCTCAGGGTTTAGTAATGCTAATAGGAGCGAAAAGGGGCAAGGAATTATTACATTTGTATAAGTGCACTTTCACAGCCACATATTGTCAGTATATTCTAATTATCAATGATAAAAATGAGAATGGGTTTTCGGTTCAACGAATATTTAATTAATTAGTTCTTATAAGATTTCTTTATTGTTATGCGTAATTTAAAGATTACAAGAAAGAATAAAAACGTAATGCATGAGAAAGAAGATCAGTTATGTTTTATATTGTGTCAATATTATTCTAGCTCTCGTTTTCACGTTGTAATACCCATTTCAATTCTTTTCCTTCTAGATATGCCCAAATTACGTATTGTTCCTTGAACTGTTTTCTTGATAAACTATTTTAATTTTTAAATTTCACTTATATTTTTATTAGTTTTATATTTTGTAACACTACACAAATTATCGTTATACTGTGTGCACTACAATGAATTATTTTCACTTGAAATTGTATTTCTAAATGTGGATTTTAAATCGAGAAGACTAAATGGACTAGGAATGGTGAAATAATTGTTATGTTATCGTACTCATACACTTTGTTTTAAGTAATATACAACTTCATGATTCAAAGAGCTGAGCAAACTCTCAAGTGACAGTTCACTTACTTTCACCCTCCCACACAAAGGTACGGGCGACAGCGGGCAGGAATTTGAAGCAAGCTCTATCATCCAAACTTGCCACGTCCCAACAGTTATTAGCAGCTGCTTCATCTCAACTCGCAACTTGCAACCTCTCACATACGAAGCGGAGAGCCAAACGCAAGACGCGGATGCTCGGATGACGATGTCGGGGAGGGGGCGGGGGCGGCGTAGCTCGCGGGCTCTGAAGCACAAAAGGCTCCTGCCCGCCCCGCCTCGCCCCCTATAGCCCCGCCCCGCCCTGCCCCGCCCCGCCCCGCTCCGCAACCACCCGCCTGCACTGCCTAGGGCACCGGCCGCCGGTCGAAGGAAGCTCTCTCTTCGCGTGAGGTAAGAGGCTGGTGGAGCCCGTTCTCTAGCGCGGCATTACATAACTTTTCCTCTACTCCGTAGCGAGAAAGTTAATATATTTGCGTGGCTAATATCTGGCTGGATATCTGGAATTGCTTCGCATAACTCAGATGGATGACCCACGATATTAGCTGCTTCCGTATTCCAGTGGAACTACCACTGTCAGTGACTTAGTGGATTGTGTAGCGTGAGGCTATTTGCATTATGTTTTTCGTGTGTACGAGATATATAAGACATCAACTATTTTCTCTGCTTTCCCTCCTAATTCCTTCTCCCGGGACTCATGTTTATTCACTCCAATTGTGATACATTTCTGCAACCTGCTGGAAAACCTGCAACCCTGTACTCTTCTGAAGACCATAGTGGTAGGGCTATCATCTCAACAGACTCCAACCCGTTCCATGGCCTTTCGTAAAACGGAAAGTCCTCATGCAGCACATTATGCTCGTGCAACGTAAAAGAACACTGGTTGGATTCTCAGTATAATTAGATCTTCCGATAGTTCCCTTCTTAATCATCTTACATTGCCGCTTACTCAGAAAATGAAACAAGTAACAGATAAATATCAATGGCACCGTAATAGCGATTGTCTACAGCGAAGAATATGGGATAGAATTGTTTGGGTAGAGATTCCAGACGGATCAACTGCTAAGGTCATTAGTTCCATTAGTGGGGTAACAGTTTTCATCGCGGGAGACGGTGATAATCTTCCCCCGCTGGCTGGAGAGATCCGGCGCCGACCTACGCCCACGTGCGGAGATTTTCCACAACAGGTATCTCCCACCGCGGAGCACCACCACAGCCGGGACAAGCCCTAAGCTCCTGACTGGTCTCCTGACGTTTGTGGTAGTGTGGTGCATGTAAGTCTAAAAATGTGTACGTGAGGGGTGGGGAAATGACACTGAAAGGGAAGAAAATGTCGTGCGCGGTCCGTGGCCCGTTTGTGACGGTAGTGCTTCAGCAATTTCCTGGTGGTGATCGAAGAAATCTCGGAAAACTACAGATTAGAGCAGCCGCCAGGTTTAATTATGCAGAGTGGCTGAATTCGACCCAGCTGTTAAGCGAGTGTCGAAAATTGTGCCACCGTCAAGAGTGGAAGTCGAGGACCTCCCTACCAGAGGCACTACAGTGACACCAATTGATGCCCTGAGTCACCATAGCCAGTAAGGGATTCGAAATCAGTTGGTAGCGTTAGAAGTCGATGTGATGGAAAGCAAACAAACAAACAAGTAAACAAATAATTCAGATGCTGGGAGTGGAGTGAGCCCATGTAGACGATTCCAGAGCCCGGGCATTTAACCGACCCGCAAGTAGCCTCACCTCCACCACCGCCATCACCCCTCCCTCTGCCTTCCCCTGCCCCCCCCCACTCCCCGCCATCGCCGCCGGGCGCGCGCTCCCAAAGCCTCAGGCAAATCCCGCGCGCTAATTGAGGCGAAGTGCTGGGCGCCATTTGCACGCGCCGAAATATTTGCATGAAGGCGGTGAAAGCGGCGCTGGCTCGCCTCCAGACACACACACGCCAACAAGATGGCACTTTCGCCCAGCAATGGGCGCAAACAAGGGCCCCTTGTGTGAAGGCGATGAGGCGGGTGACTCGTAATAAACGCGTCAAAACGTTCTGCGGATATTCAGCTTGTATGGATTTTTTTTTTTTGACTTTAGATGTTTGATCTTTAGATGTTTGAAAGCGTTTTAATACATTCATTTACACAAATTTGCCTAGTTTTTCATTTACATTGCATAAAAAAATTTGTTGTTTGCATTCAATCGACTCTCCTGAAAATGGATTAAAAACTTAGGACTGAGGTAACCAGTACCAACATTTAAGTAGCAGTAGTAAATAGTTCGATGTTTCATTATTAAGTTGCTTTATTTTCTAATAACCATGTTTTATTCAATAGTAACAACAGTCAATTTGAGAAGAATTTTGTTGTATACTGGAGATCCCTATGTCACATTTGAGTTAGGAAAGCAATAACATTTTTGTGGGTTGATTTCGTAATAAATATTTAAGTGAGAATGTTCACGTCTGCGACGTGCTGGTCCCTTGGAGTAAATATGGTCGTTCAAGTCTTATATTATTCTACGTTCCACTCAAACACCCAGGCTCTAGTAACTATTTCGGAAGATATCGATTCCGTCGCGCTGCTCGATTTGCTGCGGCAATCGATTGACGGCACGGGCAGCGTGCATGCGAAGAAATGGGGGAAAGTTGGCTTTCGAAAGGACGGCCGTGGCCAAGGCGAGGGCGAGGGCGGTGGCGAGCATGAATACGAGGGCGAAGGTGAAGGTGAAGGCAAGGGCTGTGGCTTTGGCTGTGGCGGGGGCAGGGGTGCGAGCGGGAGTAGGGGCGGGGGCGGGGGCATGGGCAGGGGCAGGGGCGGGGGCGGGGGCGGGGGCGGGGGCGGGGCGGGGGCGGGGTTGGGGGCTGGGGTGAGGGCGAGGGCGAGGGCGAGTGTGAGGGCGGGGTCGGGGGAAAGGGGAGAGGACAAGAGTGAGGGCGAGAGCGGTGAAGGGGCGAGGGGCGAGGGTGAGAGCGAGGGTGAAGGTGTGACCACGGGAGGGGGAGGAGGAGGGCGAGGTTGAAGATGAGGATGAGGGCGAGGGTGAGATCATGGGCGAGGACAAGAGTGAGGGCAGTGGCGAGGGTGAAAGCGAGGACGGGGCGAAGGGGAGGGAGAGGGTAAACACGTGGACGCACCGGGATTGTGGGGTGCTTGGGGTTAATATGACGACGGAGTGTGAGCGTGCGGGGCGAGAAGTGCGACGGGGGCTTTGGGGGCGCAGTGGGCAGCGCGGGCGGCGAGCGCCCTTTGGGGGGCAGGGGGGCTGCCGCCCTCGCGCGAACTTTAGATTAGCGGGCGCTCGTCCGCCGCACGCGAACCGCCCCACCCCCCGCCCCCGCGCTCGCGACTCCTCGCGACGGCCCCGCAGCGGACGCGCGCCCCGCGCCTGCCCGGGGCCTTTGACCGCCGGAGCGCAATATCACTCCCTGGCGACAGTTCGCACTTTAGGGAGAGCGCTTCATTCAGACAAGAGGTCTCGGGTACTCCTAATCTTGAAAAAAATAGCGTCGATATGAAATAATATATTATATAGGAGAAATGACATTCTGAACGATTTCAAAGGACATAAATATTCACTCGGTAATTTAAAAAAACTTATGAGATGGTACGTTATTTACCAATTTGATAGCATTTTAAGGAAATGGAATGAAATGAAAATAAAGAAAAAATAATGCGTATTTGCATTTTGCTATTAGGTAAACTCTTTACAGAATATTAAGTTGTATAATATGGGGATGAGTTCAGTTCTATCTAATAGGATCACGGAAGGATCCAAAAAGTGTTTCAGAAAGAGGTCCAATTTCATTTTGGTCCCCCTACGGATATTTTCGAAATAATTATTTAATACTTAGCATGAAAGAAAAATGAATGAGTATTTTCATAACTGAAAAATTGCTTTGATAGTCAGGAGATTTACAATATTTCGTAATTATTCTTTATAAAATAAAATAAAAAATCACAAAAAGTATTGGCTTTTGGCGAGGGAGCATGGAGTCCACACTCTTCCTCGGAATCGCCATTGAATCGAAATGGTGACTTTATTAGTGTCTAGAGCTTTTATAAATTGCAACTTGAATATTTGGTGTTCAAATACAAAGAATTCCCATATCGACTCTATAATCAACAAAATGTTTACAGTTCAAATTTAAAACTTTCAAGAATAGTTGGAGGAACGCTGGGGAAAGTAACTCGATTCTTTATTTTGTAACGTACAGCGTTTTCATGATTCACCACAGTTATCAGTTTAAAAATACATAAATTTTGATTTTTTATGCTGTAGCAATTAATTTGACTAACGATGACTTGACTTGACAATTTTGGAAAAGTCGTATTCAAAATAAGCGTTTTCATTTTTTGATTCACCCATTTAACAGGGAAATGACTCCACTGTTCCATTTATATCCCTTCTATGTAAGAGAAACATTGAGAGATACATAAATGTAACGCAGTGATAAGATGTGACAATTACAATTTATTGTTGCATTAGGAACTAAGTACTTTTGTTAAGCGAATGTAATTTTTGTACTTTCTTCGAATTATCTCATAAATATGCCGCAAAACGATACCTTCTTGGACTACAGTTCTCTCATTTACATTTTGAGAGCGACGTTTCTCATTCTAATACAATTTTAATCGCATGAATGTGTACACACTTTAAAAAACATCAAATAGTCATTTATATTTTTTATTTTATATTATATTGAATTGTTTTAGATCCAATTGAATTTTTTCCTAATGAAGTAACTACATCTCATTACCGTTCGACATGCTTGATATTGCATCGCATTTAAGGGTATTGCGAATTTAGGTTCATTATCGTTCATTAAGGCCTATATCGTAAAAACGTCTGCCAATTGAATTTGACCCGAATAGTTTGTTTCAAAAGAACCAGCCTTATTTTATTACCGACAAAAGGTAATTCTTGGTTTAAGTCTACAATTAAAAAATCAGAAGTTTAAAATTTGCCTTTATAATGCATTAATAGTTTAATAATTGCCAATTAATATATTTTGTTATTTTCTAATTACCAGGATATCAGAAGAACAACACAAGATTTTAAAATGTTTCTGAGTCATCATCATGAAAATAAAATTCTATTCCCATAAAATCCGCAATGCCATTTAGTCAAATTTCAGCGAGATAATTTGTTTCAACCAGATTTTCTCTCATTTTTAGTCTAATTAATAGCAAGATATGAGAAAAAACAAAGATGGGCCTAAAATAGCAACCGTTTTGCAGTAGAATGTTCCTGACAAAGCGTACCATAAAATAGTGCAACCTATTTCTTTCTAGAAAATGAAACATATGGTCATAAATGACGTATTCGCAAATGCCTAAGTACGTCACTTCCCTCGCGGCCTCCACCGCAGCGGAGAGCAGGTACGCCCCCCCCCCCCAGTGGCGCTGGGGGCAGGCGGCGGGGCCGACGCCACCGCAGTCGCCAAATGGATGGCGCCATTTAGAGGCAGCGGCGCCATTTGTCAGTGGCGGTGAATGATCTGGCGTTATCAGGAATCATCGGCGCCATCCATTAGGCGATGAGACGAGCGCCGCGCGGGCCTCTTTATCCGCTGTCTCTTTATCTTCCTTCTCTTGCGCTGCCCACGCCGCCCACGCCGCGCTGCTTTCGCCGCCCACGGCCCGTCCCGTTGCCCCTCTCCGCGCCCCGCCCCCTGTCCCTCCGCGCCACGTCACGCTTCTTCACGCCATGCCAAACCACGCACCGCCCTCCCACTTCCCCACGCCCAACGACGCCACACCATGCCGCGTCGCTCTACCACGCCACTCCCCGCCACGCCTTATCATGCCTCGCCACACTTCGCCCCGCCACACTTGCTCTTCCCGCGGGCGCTCAACACTCGAATGCAAAAGTAGAGGTGCTATTGGTTGGTTGAATGAAAAACGTAGAATACTTATACTGCCTAGGTCCCAATTGTGCAGCCAATAAGATCTATAGAAACACATGTAACGGTGAGAAAATTATTTTTAGAATGATCAGGAAGGTTATTACATATTAATTGTGAGAGCAGAAAAATTGGGAGAGTATTTTGAGAATTATTTTTGGAAATTTCAATTGTAAAATTAAAAAAAAAACACTCGTTTTTTTCAAAAACTGTACTTGACCTTTCTTGAAGAGGTAATTTTGTATAACAGACATAAGGCTAAATGAGAGCTAATTTTGTACCACAGACTGAGGCAAAAATCTCTATCTTCAATTTTGTAGTTTTAAATTTGTTTAAAATTGTTCAATAAATCGAAATATACCCTAAAATATTACTAGCACTATATTTTTTATCGTCTCTTGTTACACAAGTGACAAAAGTTTAAAGAAGAAATTTGGAGCGGTTTTTGAATTTTTTTGTAAATTTTAATCGCAAAATACGCAAAAACTACTCATTTTTTTTCAAAAAAATTGTACATGACCTTTTTTGAAGAACAAATTTTGTCCAATAGACTTTGTCTCAGACAACATTTCTTTCTCCAATTTATAATTTTTTCCAATTTTAGAAAAATCGGAGATGTCAACGAAAATTAGACCATCACCATTCTCTTAACGTCCTTTACCCTATTTAACAACAAACTTTAAATAAAATATTTGGAGCCATTTCATAAAAATTTTGAAAATGTCCCAGTGGCTTGTTGTAAAGTACCCCCAAAATTGAAATTTAGGTTTCAAATTCCAAGGTCCACGACATCAGCTAGAACGATTGTGAAATATGAATTTTGCAGAAACTCGGCTTAGTTACGAGATTTTTCCTTTAAATAAAATTTATTCTCCATAAAGAGTTCTTTAACTAAGGTCATGCACATTTAATAAAAGTTAGTAGTTTTCGCGCAAGATTGTGTGCAATACGTGCAATTTAAAAAAATAACTAAAACGAGATTTTCTCCAAAACGCCTCCATATTGTTTCTTTAAGCGTTGGGTAGGGATAGTACTAAGTGTATTCAATGAGATGACATAAACACCATGTAACTTCAAAATTTACAAAAATGTAATTGTTTTGACTCGTCCTTCGTCGTTTATAATTACATTAACGGCGATTTGTTTACATTATTATATTTATGAATACAAGCACTAAATAATGCCATATACAGGTTCTCGAAAACTCGAGTTTTCTGTGAAAACAGGCTCAAAATTCCGCATTTTCAAAAACATTCAAACGCATTTTCTCATAAATGGTTCCAAATGTTTTCTTGAAATTTTTCGGACAAATTGTGCTTGTTGCACTCTTTAATATGAATATTTTTTAAATATCTCTCACGCCATTAATATGCGCATTTCCATAAATTTGTAAATACGATTTTATTTTTGATTTAATGTGCTTCAATGTGCTTCAATGTGTAGACTTTTAATGAAGTTTTACGGAAACTCAAAAAAATTCTTTGAACGTGAGATTCAAAATTAGAATTTATAGTAGTCCTTTGACACCATTTTCATAAAAACAGCTCCAAATTTTTAAAAGAAAATTACCATTTATGATGATGTTTTACTGCTTTTTAACAATCTAAAATAATATTCCCGTTCTAGTATTAGAAAACCGAAAAATTAAGAAAAGTTAAAAAAATGTACTTTGGGTGGCGATAGATGGCAGCTGGCCCGATATGTGGCACGTACGAATAGCTAGCCGAGACTAAAGGAAATAGAAAACTAATATAGGAAAGTCTGTGCCATTGTGTACCATAGTTTTAAGTTACGGAATTCAGCTCTCAAGCTAGAACTCTCTGGCTACAATTACACCTTGGCAAAAATAACGCTTTTGTCTCCCTTGATGTGTCATCTAATATTGTTGTTCTGTAAATAATGAAATTGATTTTTTATTATTTCCGGTCACATTAACATCTAAGCCATTAGCGACCACTATTTCATTTAACAGTACAGTATCTGTAAATATGACATGATAAGGTAATGATGGGGGTGAAGCGACGAACACAAATACAACCATGCCCGAGGCAGAAGCACTACTGCCAACCATTTCGGCCATCCGGACCGGCAAGATTGAATTTTGTCATTGATTAGAAGTGAGATTTGTGCACATCCTCAGAGATCTTTATGAATGCTCAAATGCTCGTTTGTTGTTGCTTTTTTCTGAAGAGTAACGAAAGACAATTTCAATATACGCCATTACGTCCAGTCGCTTTCATTTCATACGTGCGTACTCTATTTGTCCCATTTTCTCCTTTCTTTGTCTCTCACAGTCATTTTGTGCTTGTGTTGCCTTTCTAGTGCCCTCAGCCTTCATTTCGTCTTATCTGCACCCCCCTATCTCTTTCCACCTTTGTCTCATTTCCTCAGTCTCTCTCTCTCCGGCAGTCTCTAGTTCGTACCTCCAGTCTGCATCTCTCTGCCTTTCTCACCGAGCTTTTTCTGCATCTTTCCGGTCGCTCGCTCGTTTCTTTGTCCCTTGTTCCCCACTCATCTTCCGCCGCGTCTCTCTCGCGGCTCCTTCCTCCGCGTGCGACGCCTCCCCAGCTGCCGCCCCCCCTCCGCGCTGTCCCACTGCCCCACCCCCCTCCAGGTCCGCTACGCTTCGGCGCCGCCGTCGCCAGACGCTCGCGTGGCGCTGCCCCGCGGTGATAACGAAAGCTGCTCCCGTGGGCGGTCATTTCCCGAGAGGAGGCAATGGCTGCGCCGATCAGCAACGCGAGACGCCACCGCCTCAGATAGGGGCCCAGCATTACACTGATGTATCGCCTTTATGCGTCGGCGGTTAAGAAATTCCCTTGCAAGATTTTTTCGTGCTAATTTATGACGTTAAAATAAAAAAATTTCTTCGCCTAAAAATACGTACTAACTGAGGACATAAAGCTTCAGAGACGAAATTACCAGATGGCACTTCTATGAACTTTAGGTGTTTTGGTGTTAAAATTGGATCATAAACAAAGTGACAGTTTCAGAACGCAGAAAGTGTCTTTGCGAGTCCTAAAACATCACACAAGGAACGAGATTCAATGCAATGCAGAAATCCGTCGAGAACTAAACATTTGACGGAAACTTCAAAAATGATAAATGCATATTACCACGGTGTGAGATTGTTAATAGATATCAGCTAATAATATCAACAGGTATTAGCTTGATAATAGTTAAAAAATACAACACAAGATGCGAGATCAAATGCAACTAGGAAATCCATTGAGAACAGGGAATATTTAACAGGAAGTACAAAAGTCGTAAGTGTATGTAAGGAAGGTGTGAACTTATTAATAGATTGACACAATGATATTCGAATTTCTGGCTCCAGAACGAGAGATCCGAAGATGCTTTATGACTGGTCTATTTCAGTTCCTCTTAATTCTCGACCCCTAACGACTTTCCGGCGGAGCAGTCGCAGCCTCTTTTCATTACGTGATCAAGGGCGAGTCTGCGCGTGCGCGGGCCGGGGGGGGGGGCGAGTGCACCCCAGAGGCCGAGAGCCCTCGATCGCCACGCGGGTGGGGGGGGGGGGGGCGGCTCAAGAGCGGAGCAGGTTGGGCGCGTGGGAGGAGCGCTTTTGGCTCCCGGGGCGTCTTCTTTAAGCTGAAGCGCAACGTCTTTCGCGTCTTCCCCCCACCTCCTCGGCCCACCTTCCTCCCTTCCCACGCACAGGCTCTGGCGGGGGTCCTCACGACGCTGGATTTTCGACACTAACTAGGTAGCTGTCTGGAGGAACTGCTCTGATCGGGGGTTGTTCGTGATTTGTCTCACCAGTAGTGAACGAATGCTGGAATAGCGCCATAACAAACGCACCGCGCGCGATATTTCCTTCCTCTTCCCTGTTCTATCCTCTCTCCTTACACACACACACACTTCATGCGGTACACTACCAAACGTGTCGGAAGGTCTGTCGGGAGCGTGTCTCGGTTGTACGTTCTCCGCAAGGAGAGATACTGGAAGAGTGAGTTCTCCCGCAAGACGTTGTGTATGTCGGCACCGGATCTCGTCATCCACTCCCGCAATAAAAAATAACTACTAACGAGTTCACAGACTACTAGCAGTTGTCGTGTTCGTAAACATCAATAACAAAACTATCTATCTCGCTCACTTAAAGAGTTCACCCTTACATTTACTGCTGCATTCCCCACCTCCGCGCCCAGAGACAGAGAACCATACCTCACCCTCACTCATCGTCGACTCATTCAAGTCGACTTCTTGTATAACGATAGCATATCGAACTGTTATTTGCAGATTCAAATCCGGTCAATGCCGTGGATTTTTAAGGGCGAAAAAACCTTTCCTAAGCCCTTCTTTGGAGGGAAAGTAAAGACGGCGGTTCCGTGTTATAAATTTTTCTGTATGAAAAAGATCCTCAAGCTTAAAAGAATCCTCTGAGATTAATTCACCTTTTTCGAAGCTCCAGTTATACCTTGTTTTTCCACTAGTTGAGGAATGGGGCGCAGCACAATTTGCGTGATTAGACGGTAGATCATGCCTGATGGCCTGACTCTTCCACGAACAATGATGCTTTATTGATTTGAATTGAATGGATTTGACTCATCTTTAAACAGAACCTGCAGTCAGTCCAGTCGCGAAATGCACGCACTACCCTACTGGCAACGCCCCACTACACTCCTTCACACCCTCTCTTCCACATGCGGGTACCATCCCCCTCGCCAGCTCGCACCGTCTCCCACTCCGCCCCGCCGCTGCTCTTATGCCGCTCTCACCGCTCGCCCACCCACTGTGCTCGTCTCACTGCCCTTGCCCCACGTACCAGACTGCAGTCTCGATGAGTCATCACTCATATCCCCTTCAGGTGAGTTCGTCAGTGGTGCCCGACGGCTCCATCTACCATTTGCACGCGTTTGGGTATCTCCGTCAAAGCCTACCACGCCCAGCCGTTCTTTCCGTTCCGTCGCACCCTGATCCCTCGAGTCTGCCATTGAGTGGCGCCCTCCTTTCTCCTCGACGCCTGCTCCACTTCGCATCCAGGAGTTTTTATCCCTATTGATGCCCGGTCCCCGTTTCTTCCCGTTCTCTTCCATTCCACACTGATTCCGCACGACTCTGACACTAAATGGAGCTCATCTATCGCTCAGCATCTCTATCCACGCCCGTACATGCCAACGATGCCTAGTCTTTATCCGGATTCCTGAGCTCCTTTATAGTTCGGTTCTCCAAGGGTCTTTAATTCTCCGAGTCTCACCTCCCTGATCGTGAACGATTCACCCCTACATTAAACTCGTGTGAGTGTAAATTGAGCTACCTCAGCTCAATTTAACAAACAACAATACTCTCTCACATATACCATCTGCAAGTATATTTTACGGCCCCTTTCCTTCTTTCGTCTGTTCCTTCGGGTTCCTTTCTTTTCTAATCCCCCTTTCACAGTCTGCCTCGTAAACTTCGCTTTCCAAAACCTTTGTAACGTCACCGTTCTTTGGAGCCACGCACGACCCGTTCACCCACCTAACTCACCACACTCCTCCTTGAGCTGTCCCTAATAATCCTCTGGTCATCTTTTTGTTCTTATACGGGGTATAACTGTCAGTCGACGACAGCCTTTCTTTTGCAGCACTCATTTACTCGACGAGTGCCTTTTCTCTTCGCCCCCTTTCCTCCCGCCTACTTCCGTTTCCGCCGTGTTCTCCGCTCGCTTCTGCACCCCCTTTGTCACCGCGTACCTATGGGCTTCCGCATCCTATTCCTTACCCGCTAGCTCCTTCCCCTCTCGTTTCTGTCTGCGCCCCATGTCCCGGAGCGCGCGGGCGGAGCGGCGCTTGAGGGCTCGTCGTCGCCGGCGCCTCGCTCTTCACCACGCGCCCCCTCCCCCACCCCCACTCCCCCTCCGGCGCTCAGGAGGCCTCGAGGGCCAGTTGCTGGCGCCGGCACAGACGGAGGAGAGGCCGAGGCACGGGCAGCGCTCTGCCACGCGTTATGCTCTCGCAGCAGATCACAGCGCAGCCACCACTCGCCCCTCCACACCCAGTCTATTCGCCTCAATACCGAGCTACTACTACTCTTAATGTTACTACTTTGTATGAATGTAAATTCAGTTGTTAGGCGGAAGAGCAGGCCCTATGGCCTGAGCCTCGACAATAATAATGGCATTATTGTTATTTTTATTGTTATTATTCTTATTCTTATTCTTAATCTTATTCTTATTATTATTATTTTTAGTACTTCTTTCAAGTCTCTCGCTTAGCGAGGTACCTACAGCAGACTCCGGGACCTCTGTAGAACCAAGGTGCCTGCTTTGCGTCCAATTGGGGCGGTCACGATTCAACGTTAAGTTATATCACTAACAACTTCCTCACGTGCAGTACACAGGAGAATAGCCTTTTGCATTGATTGAATACGCCAGTTCTTAAGGCCAAGCCTTACAGACGATGAAATTACTTTTTCAGACATCAGCCCATTTGCAGAGATGACTACAGGGACTACTTCAACAGATCACAACAACTTCAACACATGACAACTTCAACCGCCACATGTCGCTCAGTTCAAAAGCCAAGGCCTGATTTTTTCGCTTCTTCTCGGCAACAAAGGCAACTATACTTCGGTCTAAAGAGATAGCTATGTCGACTATAATCCCTTTCCGTGAAAACGTGTCGACTCATATTATGTCAGGTTTGTTCGCTTCGACCCTGCGATCAGTGGTGACTGCTACATTCCAAAAGAGCTTCCACCGTTTCGACTCCAAAAATGAATCCGTTACAGTTCTGCATTCCGAATTACAGTTCTGAATTCCGCTCCGACGCTCGGCGGACGGAGTATTCTCTCTTTGTCGGAAGGGAACCCCACGTCCTCGGACATTTCGACCGGCCCCCAGCTGCCTCTCGGCTAAGTGCGTAATAGCCGAGCTCGGTCGCTGGACCGAGTGGCTCGGTGACTCGATGACTCGATGAATCGGTGGCTCGGTGCTGGACCGCACCCCGCCGCTCGGCCGCTGCGCTTAGTGGTGACAAAACAGTTTCAATTAATTGTAATCGGCTAACTATAACCGAAAGAAGATTTAATGTCAAATAATCAATTAAATGGTTGAAAAGTAATGATTAATCAATTGATGGGAAATGTGTGAAAATATATAGTGTGGAAAGCAATACAATTTTTTAAAGAAAAAAAAGAGAGTTTGAAGAGTAATTTAAAATAAAGTTTTTTATAATAATAGAACAATAATAAACTCAATTTTACTCTATTCCCGACACATTGTTAATTGTTACATAATTTAGCATAACATGGTACGAATACCTCTAATAATGTAAGGGTAGACTGTATTTTCATGTGAGCAAACAAAATAATACACAAGGCAAATTTTTACTTGCTAGTGTGAGGCATGAGAGTTTACAAACATGATGATTATTAATGAAATAAATTAATATTTATTTTTTAATTTAAAGATGTAAAGAGTAAAAACGTACCAAAAATGAAGGTGGGAGATATCTGTGTACTACAGAAACAAATTTTCCATAAACATCGTTAATTTTTCGACAACACTCAAAGATAATAATATTTCACTTCAAGGAGAATCAAAGGATAAATATGACTAAAAATACATTTATGTGAAAATAGGCAAAATCAAATAACTAGTGGGGGGCTACAGAATGACATAGATTTTCTCGTATTAATTGGTTTTCTATTCTCTTCAGTCTAACTTTTCGGTTTCGTCCCTCCCTTTCAGCAGGCTTCTATTGCCGCCAAAATAATATTTTTTAAAATTTTTCCCCTAAATGGAAAAAGATTTCTCCCTTCAATATGGCTTTGAGAATTTTATATAAAAGTAAAATCTGGTTGTATATGTAAATTTCCGTTGAAATATTTAGAAGCATCTTTGAGAAAATATAGTTTGTGCGTTTCACAGAAAACTTTCGAGTTATCGAGAGACATCACTGACAATCATTTGAATCACTTCTACACACAAATGTAATAATATAACAAAACGTCCGTAATGAAAAGATTAACGACGTGAGATGTATTTAAAAACATACATTTGTGTAATTTTGAAAAAATCAAACCGACGTTAATGCCTTGCTATTCAAAGCATTCGGCACTATCCGTATACAAAGTTTATTGAAAATATTTGGATCTTTTTTCGACAGAAACTCTACGAGTTTTCGAAAAACAAAACGCTATCATCACTTGTCTTAATTGATTATTGCATGTTTTCGTGCGGGTCAAAGGCTAAGATCTTTATTCTCGTAAGTGTAGAGTAGATCATGTTAATTATTGCAACGTTACGACCTGGTTGCGTAGGCTTCCGCGGCCGGAGTTTATGTTGGCTAGGCTATCCGGGACGAGTCGCGTCAATGTCATGGTGGCTAACGTTTCGGCCAGCGTATTGTGGCCTTCTTCAGAGCGTACTGCTTCAGAACGTTCAGACCTCCCACGTAAGGAACGTGTTGAACAGTAAAAATTACAAGTTGCTCAGGAAACGAGTTACAACAGACACTAAAGGGTGTTGAACAGGAAAAAGATGATAGGTCTTCATAAATTATTTCACAAATAATTCATAAAATGTGTGTTGCAACAGCTTTAGAGTGTTAAGAAGGTTGTCATAAATAGTGACGATGTTGGGTGAGATATTTCGCAGCAGCTGCTGGTATATTAAAGGTAAAGTTGAGACGCGTCGGTGACCTCCATCAGTCAGCCGATAAGAGAGATGGCGTCGTTCGCTATTCAACGTAACGTAATGTCAACGTCACTACAACATTTGTTATAGCACATACATTGAAATCTATTTAACTCTACTCGAATTGCTGATAAAGATTTCTCTTTATTCATTTTCCTACTCTTATTCCTTCGTTCTCCCCGTTTTTCCGTTTACACACTATTCATTCATTCCTTGCACTCCTTCCTAACATGTTTAAATATTACTCCTTCTTCCCTTCCTTTCTCCCTAATTCCTTTTATTCTTGTTTTTTCTTTATTTGTTTATTTATTTATTCAGCAGCTCAAAATATTTCGAATGAGATTTTGGAGAGAATAATATTTAAGAAAACAGAACCCGATCAATTAATCGCAATTTCATCGCCCGAAAGTTAATTGAACGTTATGAAATAAGTTGGACTGACTCTGATCTCAAACTCGCTTATCTCATTTCTCGAGTGATCATCCGCGGAAGTTAATTAAACCACCAATAAGCTCACAGACGCGAAAGCATCTGAAACAAATTTTCCAATACTTGGCTTGCGGTTTCCGTTTTGAGGTGATGTTACGAACTTTAATTAGACAACTTGTGCAATTTACTTTCTTGGGCAGGTGGAAGTTGTATATACCTTTTAAAATGAGCGCAATATTTTCTTCTAAACGTCGTAATAATATTTATTATTATTATTATTATTATTATTATTATTATTATTATTATTATTATTATTATTATTATTATTATTATTATTATTATTATTATTATTATTATTGTTTTAAAATAGGAATAACAAAAATAAAATAAGCACCCAGCAAAAGAAAGAAAACTTCCACATTAGAATTGGGCAGGAATTATTGCTTGAACAGTCGCGAAAGCGAAGGTCAGACAAGGTGGTCAAAATTATCAAATTCCAAAGAATTATGACTCAAAAATAAATTATTCTTTACATGTCCGTGGAATCCTTCGAATCGTGTAGTAACATGTGGATATAGCCGATGTAGGTGCCTGGTCGTCGTAACATCCAAAGAATCGACATTTTTCCTCGGAGAAGCGACTGATTCTTCACGTTTGTTCTCGGGTGGCTCTCCTCCCCACAGCCATGGGATCCGTTTTATCAGCGGTATGAACAGTCTCTTCTTTTCCGTGCTTTCTCCGATCAACACCAGGCGAATGCCGGAGCAGTACCCTACACACGGGCTACGAACTGCACGCGATCTATCTTTCCTCTTACATACTGACGGATAGGTCGACGCCGGTTCTCGCCATTCAGCAGGGGAAGATTACAGCCACCTTCAGAAGAAAGAACATGCATACTTAAGGGACTATTGACTTTATCCGAGACCTTAGCTATGCAGAATCACTAATTAGTCAATCAACCAATCTATAATTCCTTCTATCATCGCTTTCCATAGTATGCCAAGGAAAGTTGACAGTTTTGTACACGAGGCACTACCGACACATTATCCGTATTTGTGCTACTGTTGCAACGAAAATTCGAAAACATTATAAGCTTCCGTATTATGATAGAAGGAAAAACACTCGCCCGTGGAATCCGCCGCGTATTAGACTGCTACATACGCTATCACTGTGCGCTGGGAAACTACGCGCAGAAAGCCCTTTCATCTCCGTTTGCGCGTCCCATGGGTCAAAAGTTGTGTTTCTTGCGCTATCATGTACAAACAGTAATTTTCTTACGTTTTATTACATTTTGGAGGGTACACGCATTCTCTAGCACGCATTCTTAGAAATATTGTTCTAAGTTGAGTTCCCGTAAGAGACTATTTTCACTTTGAAAACAATAATTCAAAACGGCGATCATTCGGCGACTGCAATTTCGTATCGATGTTAGTCACCTCTGGCAGGTTCCCAAACTGAAAGCTGACGACTTGAACGCCACTCGGATACGTTTAACGTGGCTACGCTCGCAGTTTAATTTCGCGTCGCTCGTCCACCGAAACGGAGGCCCATTGAAGAGTGCCTCCATTTGAACAGCGCCGCGCGCCGCGTTGCTGGGCGAAGGCGCCGCGTTTGTGCGGGCGTTCCGCAAGGGTGAAAAATGGACTTTTGTCGCGCGACAGCACGCGCGTGGCACGTGCGCGGCGACCGAGCAGAGGCAACGCGTGACAAAGCGGCGGAGGAGGCGGAAGGAGGCGAAGCAAAAAGACCCTCCGAAAGGGGTTGCCCAAATTACATTGCCGACGTACGTAGGTGAAGTGTACTTGTGGAAGAGAGAAACTGCATATATTTTTTGTATTGTAAATTTTACAATTTTTATTCAACTCCGCCAAACAATGACAGCTATAATTTTACTGTTAAGAACTTTCATCCCTGTCATCGTCTTTTAATTAAATTTAATTAAAGCGTCAATTACAAAACAAATTAATTTTCAATGTGAGTGTGAAACACGCTGTAACACATTACTTAATAATTAAGGCGCAAAAACTATGAGATATTATACTAAATTTTACTCTGTAGAAGCATTAAAATGCTTTAAGACAGTTGATGTTTTCTTGGATGAACGATATTCGTATTTCGGCTCGTTCTAGATCTATGATATTCCGTTCCATGTTTGATGTAGTCCTATTATCTTCACTAGATGAACATATCGTACTAGGATGTAAAGGACAAAGATCAAACAGTCGTCAGATTCCATTTCAAACGAATTATGGACCTGAGATCGTGGGTCGGGGAACATGGAGGGAGGTGCCATGAGGTTGGAAACGTGGGGCTGTGCGGTAGGGTAGTAGGGGTGGGGCACTGTGGCAGGGTTAGGGAAAGAGCAGCTGTGGGCGGGGAACACGGGAACGTGGAGTAGGGGTGTGGGTCGGGGCCAAGGGGCGGAGGATCGTGTGGGGGGGGGCGACATGCGGGACGAGGATGTTGTGGCGTTGGACATGAGGAGCAGGGGGCGTTGAGTGGGGGCGTGTGGCAGGAGGCGCGGTGTGCAGCCTGGGAGGGCGGAGGGAGGGCGGAGGGTGGGCGTGGGAGGGCGGAGGGAGGGCGGAGGGAGGGCGGAGGGAGGGCGGAGGGAGGGCGGAGGGAGGGCGGGGGAGAGCGAAGGGAGGGCGGAGGGAGTGCGGAGGGAGGGCGGAGGGAGGACGGAGGGAGGACGGACGGAGGACGGACGGAGGACGGAAGGAGGGCGCAGGGAGGGCGGAGGGAGAACGGGGGAGGGCGGGGTGGGAGGGGGAGGGAGGGGAAGGGAGGGGAGAGGGGAGGGTGGGGGAGGGTGGGGAAGGGCGGGGGAGGGCGGGGGAGGGAGGGGAGGGGGAGGGCGGAGGGAGGGCGGGGGAGGGCGGGGGAGGGCGCGGGAGGGCGGGGGAGGGCGCGGGAAGGCGGGGGAGGGCGCGGGAGGGCGGGGGGAAGGCGGCGCGAAGTGCAAGGCTGCGTCTGAGCGGCGTCGCCCGCGCGCCGCGGGGGCCCTGGCAATCCCCTGGCGTCAATCGCACGCCGCCGCGCGCCCGGGGAGGGCGCCGCCCACAGAGCGACGCCAGCGCCCGCCAGCGCCCGCCAGCCGAGACGGAGGTAGCGCCTTACGAAAGCGCCGCTGGGCACCAAGGAATGGTTGCGCCGTGCACGGCCAGAGGAGAGATGTGACTACGGAAATTAATTTGGTGGTAGCAGACTTCCCTGTTTAGAGATAGATGTCAATTGTTGGTAATAAAAAGGACAGAATCGATATTCATGCAGAAAAAATGGAATATAAAGGAAAAATAGTTATTCAACATTCAAGTTTCACCTGTGAAGATTTTTGCTACTACAATATAGGTGACTATATTCGCAAAACCAATACGAGTGATAAATAAAAATAGTGGTAATGATGATCAAGAGCAAGTAAAGAAGAAAAGGAGAGCGTTGCTTGAGGGCGTCAGAGGGCGTCGGAGAAAGTTGTGGTGGTGAAAGGGGTCAAAGGGGATCCACGGGTCGTATTGTTTCGGAGGACAATGGAGAAAACTAGCAGTAATAGGCATGTATCTTGAAGTGTCAGGGCGCAAAAGGATACGGAGGACAGCGAATTGAAGCAAGAACGTGAGTTTTCGGGTGAGGGACGTATAAACTGCAAAGTAACATGAAGACTTTGGCTCAGAGACCCCATGGGGGACGTGAGTGATCGCTCAGCAGACTAGCACACCTAGGAGAAATCTATCCTTCGGTTGTGACACAGTGTCATACAACGGCGGAAATATGAATCAGCTGGCCTAGGAATGATGTGTTCAAGGAATAGTTATTTCGGCTACTACACTTGGTGTGCTGAAGGCGCAATTTCTTACATTCCGAGCGGCAAGCAAATAAATCAATGTCTAATTAACCACAAGAGGAAACCAGTCATATTCGAGTCAGCAGCGAGCACGTATACGGTTGTACGAGGCGTTGTAAGGAACAATCAGGATTGTGAGAACTCAGCCATACGTGTTATTGTGTCGAAAACATGATGACCGCACATTCATTAATTTGGCTCTCGCGAAGGTTGTGTGACGATGCATTAAACATTTTCTCGTCTAAACGTATCGATGACTATGCGCCCAACAGTATTATTCTCCCCGGCAAATATAAAGTAGACAGTGTAGAAGATTTTCCTAAGGCTTTGGTTCTGTCCGAATAACAAAATTGTGAGTATTACTTCGGGAACCTTTTTCTTGTGGTCCATAAGACTTCCTACAGGGCAGCGGCTGCCAACACAAAGCACACGGCGACAACAGAGAGGTCGACGCAGACAGGAGGAGGAGGAGGAGGGGGGGTAAAGGAGCGATGTTGCGCAGCGCCGCCATCTCGTTTCCAGGAATAAAAAGCCTCTGGACAGCAGATGGGGTGGGGCGCGCCCACTTTCAGCACGAGACGGGACCACTTTTGGAGCGAGAGAGGAAATATACAGCACTTCGCGAAAGTATTTTCTGCAAGTCTCATTGGAATGCACCAGGACATTCCATGGAGGAAACTTTGTTTGCAAATACTTCAGGTATGCAGTGCAAATAAACAGCACTAAGATTGATAAAGTACATCCTCCATCGTCTTTATTCAATTGTATTTGTTTTAATATGCATAAATGTTATTGCACTCATTCTTAATAATATGAACCACTGGTATAGCTTTATTATACAACACAAATTGGTCTAGGTCGGAATATTTTAAATACCACTCACTGCGTTGTTATAAAATTTGTAGATTATTTCGAGATGCAATTATTCTTAAACTGTTTATAATTGAAGCCTGTATATTTACTGCAATAATATATTATGGAAAATCATATTTTGTGATAAGCGAGTTCAAAGAATATATAAACTCGCTATTTTATAAAATAAATTTTAAAAACTAATTATTAAAAATTCTAGCTACTTTATGTATTGCTAATATTTGAGCTTCAAGGCACCTGGTTTTGTAATGCGTGTCCATATGTGTTTAACTCAAGCTTGTGTTTATTCTGATGTGAAAACTTGGTGGTGTTCAAAATAAGAAGGTTGGTGGTAATAGGGTGTGAATTATCGAGTTTTCAAATAATACGTTTTGAAATAATGAAGTCCAAAATGATGTGGTTTTAATAAAGAACTTATAGATCTTCAAAGTATCTACCTTAAAATTAACGAGTTAGAATCAACGGATTTCGAATAAAGGGATCTCGAGTGAATGGATTTCGAGTGAATGGATTTCGAGTGAATGGATTTCGAATAAATCGATTTCGATTGAACGAATTTCGATTGAACGAATTTTGATTGAACGAATTTCAAATTAACAGAAATTCAAGAATTGAGTTAAGAAAATAAAAATAATTGGAATAAAGGGATTCGTTTAAATGAAGTTCTCTTAAATATGTTTCTGCGAGTTCGGTGGTATAACGGTTAAGGATTTCGAGCTGTTATACTCAAGTTGGCAGGTTCAAACCCGATCAAAGTCGTCGATTTTAAGGGCGGAAAATTCTACGCACGCCTACCTTCGGAGGGGAAGTAAAGCTGGCGGTCCTATGTTGTAGATTTACTGCATGTAAAAGATCTTCAAGCCCAAAACAAGACTGCGAGCTAAATGCAAATCGTCCGTTTCATCGCTCAATGAAATAACCTTCTTTCTCGTCTAGATGGTGAAAGGAGCGTACCACAATTTGCGAATCGACCGGAAGAGCGCCACGTACAACTAGGCCTTCACTTCCATTCGCCGGAGGTGAGGAGCGGCACCTACCTTGAGCTTGTGCACCTCCCGCTGCAGGCGCAGCACCTGCGTGTCGCGCTTGTGCAGCTCGCGGCGCAGCTGCAGCGCCTCGGCCTCGCGCGCGTCCGCCTTGGCCGCCCACTCCTGCGCGTCGCGCTTCAGCTGCGCCACCAGCGCGCGCAGGTACTCCAGCTCCTCGGCGCGCAGCTGCGACGGCGACGACGACGACGGCGGCGCCGGGGGCTGCAGCTGCGCAGGCGGCCCCGCGGGCCCCGCCCCCGCCCCCGCGCCGCCCACGCTCGACGCGAACCCGCCCAGACCTGCGGACACACACACACGCCGCCTCAGCACACGGAGCAGGCAAGGGAAAGGCCAAGCACTCGAGGCAGAAATCGGAATCGCACCAACTCCTTCGGAAGATTTAAGACGGGTGTAGGGAAATACTTACTTGACTGTCCGGGTGACGCCGCGTTCATGGCGAAGGTACCGACGTTTCGGTCGCCATTCTGCGACCTTCCTCAGCGCGTAGTGCATACGCAATACTCCCCTCGCATTACGCCCTGAGGAAGGTCGCAGTATGGCGACCGAAACGTCGGCACCTTCGCCATGGACCTCCATCACACGGACAGCCAAGTTAATACTGACTCCGGCCGTGGAAGCCTACCCTCTCGGGTGTAGGAAATGTCTCTGACTCTTTTTACAATTTCTGTACAAAATGTTAATAAAGATTCAAATACTTCATATGAAAGATCGGATGTTTTAGTGCAAGAAAGAGGACTGCTTTTGCTACTAATGCGGATGATCAGATAGTAGAAGCAAAACATAGGAAAGATGCGGTATATACGACCAGAATTGTTGAGGACGCTATACAGCATAATATCAAATAGTACGAGGAAAAGGTACTTAATTAGAAGTTTAAGAAATAGTTAATGTTTGATTTAGTTTAACCGTTAAAATATATAGGTTCAGACGTACGAGAATATGTATATTGTGAAAATAATTCTAATACGAAACCACAGATCCGTTAACCCGATGATGAGTACGCAAGACAAGATGCAACAATGTTCAATGATCTTTTATGGATGTGAAAATTCATGTACGAACCAAAAGTTGATATAAAATTTAATATTCGTTTCTACGGTGGAGAGGGTTGGGCATTGACGAACCGTCAAAAGCAGGAACTATATACAAAAGAAAAGGACGGATAGACGAGGAGGTGCGGAATTTCTAGAATACAGAAAATTAGAAATGTAGTCGGGAACAGATTCAACAAATTACGTCTTCTGCAGACAAATCTAAAAATAAAACTCAACAATGGCATAATCAGCAGAAGAATAGCATATGTATGGTCTAAGGATGTTTTTCATTGGTATTTTCTTGGAAAAATAAAATGATTAAAATATCGTCAGACCTGCAATGTGAGAGTAACAGAAACCATGCGGCAATGAACAATGAACGACGAATTTTGTGCCGTAATACAAGGCAGTAACCAGAAAATAAAGGGCTAACAAGTGATAATGCCTATAAAATTAATGAATGTTTCTAAACAGTTTTCTCGCATTATTTCTAACTTTTATTATTTTCAAAACTTTACAGAGTTCAAAAAAAATACATTTGCGACATGTTTAATAGATCTAATGCTATATTTCAGGATTAAAGTTTTATAGAAAACATTTGGACAAATTTTTATAAAATAATTGTTAAAAATAGCTTATATTTCACACAAAATTACGCAAATCCTCTAGTATGTTCCAAAAATTGTACTTGGCCTTGTTTTAAATCAATATTTTAACAACATATTTCATTTAAAAATCTGCACCTGAATACTGTAGTTGAAGGAAGAGGTAAAAAATACACCAGTTGTAATTTACAAACATTCAGAGATTTTAACGTCACCCAAGCAATTTTCAGCAGGAGTCTCAGAATAAACTATCGGAAGAAATAGGGGGGGTACAAAGATGATCACATCTTCCCAATGATCACGTGGTGATAAATTTCATTACACGCAATTACACATGACAATCCCCCGAGAGGTAGGCAACCCATCATACATTGATGTATGTCAGGTTATCCTAATAGCATGTTCTGATGCAATAAAAAATCGTATACCCTCGAAACAACAAAGGAATGAATCAGTCACCAACCATCAGAATCAAAGAACCTGTTTATCATCGTTAAATGAAATTTTATACATATTCCCTGGCAAAAAGTGATTATCTTGGACGTCTTGCATGTCTTCGAAGTTCGTACCTCGAGCCCCCTCTCGCGGTCGTGCTCAAAGAGTATCGACTGCTACAGATTCCAAAGCGTCGCGCCACCATGTTGAACGACCGAAGGGAAGTTACAACAGCCTGCTCAGCAACACCCAATGACGGCAGCACAGCGGTCAAACGTCAAGGGGAGGCGCAGAGAGAGGTTTTTAACGCGGGCGATCTGCACATTCATTGCGCCTCCCTGGGAGGGCGAGATCGCTAAGGTGAGAGCCTTCACGGTCTTAGCTTAACCCTCGTACCATATCTGCAGTTAACAATCAAGTACTATACCTGGGGTCTTTTTGGACCCCAAGTTTACTGACAATTAGAAGTGGTAAACACCAATGTGTACGGCAATTTCTGAATGTAAATAATTGTTTTTATTCACATATACACTTTAAAGAACTTTTCAATAGTTTAATAAATATGTATTCTCGGCTATCCGGGAGACGCCGCGTCGTTGGCTGGGTTGCCGACGTTTCGCCTGACATATCGCAGGCTTCCTCAGGGCAGTGACACTGCGGCGCTACGCGCCCGGTGATTTATACTCTCCTGCCTGGGCTCTCGGGAGGGGCAGGTGCGCTGTGATTGGCGGAGAGGTCGAGAGACGGTTAGGCCTGCGGCCTGGGCCAACCTGGGCCTAGCGCCAGACGTCCCCGTGGTCGGACGGTGGTGAAGAGAGGGCCTAGCGCCAGACGTTCCGGTGGTCGGACGGTGGTGAAAAGTTCCCTGCCGGTCCCGAATAGATGGAACGAGGGATTTCCAGGCGTGGTTAAGAGCGAGGCCTGCGTCCGCGTTGATGTTTTGCGGACGTCTGTGTATTTCTAAAGCCTCTTTTATGCGTCTCGGCCAGTATCGGTTTTCCTTGTGCAGGAGCCGAGTCTTGTCGAAGTCAATAGCATGTCCCGTAACCTCCGAGTGGTGCGCAATCGCAGAACGGTTGGTGTTGTTCTTGTTGTAGTGGGCGATATGTTCTTTGAGTCGCTCGGACACCGAACGCCCGGTCTCGCCAATATATGTCCTGCCGCAGCTGCAGGGAACTTCATACACTCCTGCGGACTGGAGAGGAGGTAACGCATCTTTGATGCGTACCAAGGCGTTGTGCAGCTTGTCGGGCGCCGTGAACACCGTACGGATGTTGTTCTTCCGTAGTAATTTACCCACACGATCGGTGACACATCGGACGTAGGGAATCACGGCTAGTCTGGAGCGGGCACTCTCCTCTATCTCCGAAGAGGCATGACAGTCTTCGGCGTTGCCGCGGCCTTCGGAGCCACCGCGCCCGTCGGTATGATGGCGACCTCCGGAGCGGCCCGTAACGCTGGCAAGCACCCGTTTGATAGCAGTTTGGGAATAGGAGTTGGCCCTGAAGGTGTGTTCTAGCTTCTGAAGTTCCGCGGGAAGAGAGCGCTCGTCGCACACCTTCACAGCTCTTGTGGCCAGTGTTTTCAGTACTCCTAGTTTTATTGAAGGATGGTGGTGTGAATCGGCGTGTAGGTAACGGTCAGTGTGCGTCGGTTTTCGGTAGACCGCGTGCCCCAAGGTGCCATCTTCGCGTTTGTTGACCAGCACATCTAAGAACGGCAGGCAGTTGTTGATTTCCGTCTCCATCGTGAACTGGATGCTCGGGTGGATACTGTTAAGGAACAGTAAGAACTCTCCTAATAGTTCCGGTCCGTGTGGCCAAATAACAAAGGTGTCGTCCACGTACCGCACCCAGAGAGACGGTTTGTGCACAGCGTTACGTAGAGCCTCTGATTCGAAAGCTTCCATGTAAAGGTTGGCAGCGATGGGAGACAGCGGCGAGCCCATGGCCGCGCCTTCCACTTGGGCGTAGTACCGGTCTTGGTACTGAAAGAAGGTGGAAGTTAGGCAGAATTCAGCCAGTTCAGCCCATTCTGTCGGCTGGCTACGATTCTGCAATTTTTGGCGTATAACTTCCACGGCTTCATGTACAGGAACTTTTGTGAAGAGCGAAGTCACGTCGAAGCTAACCAGCATATCACCTTCGTTCAGTCGTTGTTGTCGGATGACGTCCACAAAGTGTGGAGTTCCGCACGGCGTATTGCATACCTTCGGCGAGAGGCGCGAGATGGTCAGCGACAAGTCTCGCCAGGGCGTGAGTCGGCGAACTGATGGCACTGACGATGGGGCGTAGCGGCACGTCAGGTTTGTGTACTTTAGGAAGGCCGTAAAACCTGGGCGTCGACGAGTTGTTCCGACACAAGGCCAACTTCTTCGCGGCCTCTATGCAATGCGCGTTGCGAATCCTCGCGGCGGTTTCGGTTCTTATCTTGTGTACCGGGTTGTGCTCCAGAAGCGAGTACGTGGAGTCATCGGACAGAATGGCAGCCACCTTGTCGTGGTAATCCGCAGCTTTCATGACGACCGTAGCATTGCCTTTGTCCGCTGGTACAATGACAAGGTCACGTCTGCTTCGAAGGGTCAGCAAGGCCAGTCGCTCCTCCTTGGCTAAGTTAGTGCGAGGAGCGCGAGCGTGTTTCACTATCCTGGCCGTGTTTTGTCGGATGTCCTCGGCTTGTTCTTCGGGTAATCCCACGAGCGCACCTTCTACCCCCGCCACGATATCAGCGATGGGTATTTGCTTGGGGGCTGTCGCGAAGTTGAGCCCTTTGGCGAGTACAGCAACCGTCGTGTTGTCTAGTTCCTCTCCACTCAGGTTAACAACTGCTTTGGACAGGATGGCGGCGCGTTGTTTCGGATACTGTTTTCTGGCTAAAGTGTCAAACTTCTTAGATTGTCTTGTCCTTGTTTCTTCATGCTGCTGTGCGGCACGTTTCGAGGACAACCGTTACACCATCGTTACACCGTTACATTATCGCCGCGCGCGTAAACGAATGTAAAATCCCCATTCAAGTCATATGACGCAATAAGTCATAAGCTTTAGTTATTCAATTTTGAATGACTAAAGCTTACACCTCAGAATAGACGTACGCGCGTGTCTCATAATTAAAAAGTTACAAACTTTTAGAGCATTTATAATGGGTCAAGAATAATAACTTTTTGTCAATGAAATTTTGTGGGAAAGCTCATACAACGATATACACATGTGATTTTTGCCCCAGTTGGTACGCAACTCACCAAGCCCTGTGTTTTGCAGGTTGAATCATAAGTGCCAGAATGTTTGCTGCCATTGCATGATAAACTGCAGAACAATCACTGGAAATGTCACACGCATAAGTTTGTTATGAGACATTTCCCACGATATTTCAGGGTAAAAGAATGAACAACGGGGATGGATGAAAAGCCCTCTTTTTTCTATTCACTTTAGAACAATGCTTTTTAGTGAAGACATGTAATTTACGTGATGATAAAAGAAAATGACTCCCTATTATACGATTTTCTTGAAACATTTTCCGTCCATTTCGACTAAAAATTCATTTTTAATCTTTTTTCGCCATTTTTAGAGTATTTTTGCTGATTTGATACATTTTAACATAATTTTAATGGCACTTACTTCAAATAATATTTGCGGGATGCATCAAGTTCTCTCCACAGAATTTCTGAGTAGCTTATTTTGTTTCTTCAGAAATTGTTATATCAGCCGTATTGAGAATTTAACCTAAACGTTTTTTACCTCCATCATCGCCATTGTCGGTTTGGACAAATTTTCAATAAGTAAAGACAGAGTTTTCTAGGTAAAGAGCAGTTCAAAATTTTGCAAGCTGAGTTTACTTGAAAGAAAGGAAGATGCCTCGATTACATAAGTAACATACCTAACAATGGAAAGATAATGGAATATGGAACAATTTGTTGGGTCCCGCACAAAATTTTGCGGTGTAAAAATTTAGAGAAGAAATGGCAAGGTGGGGTTCACTCGAAAACAGGCAAAACAGGCAAGACTCTGTGCTTTGTATTAAGCTTATAGCGGTTATCCAGCTTGGAAATAAATTAATGGCGGCTAAGTATTCCTACATTCATCAGTAGGGAGAATCACAGGCACAAAATAAATTTAAGACCACAGAGAATGGATCGGGAAATTTTCTTTCACAAATTGACCGATAACGGAATGGAATAGATGCCAACAAAAACCTTTGAACCTTTGCCTCGAAGCGATCAGCAGTTTAGAAAACACATTAGGGTGTTACTAAGTAAATGAGGTAATAGTAGGTGTTACTAAGTAAATGAGAGAATAGTAGGTGATTGAGCGATGCATAAGTGATATATTGTGAAGTGAGGTGTCGTGCAGTGTAGAGTATAGAAATAATGAAGGAAGTGATTTAAGGGTCATAATGAACTGAAGTGAAGTGAAGTGAAGTGTAGGGCAACGCCAGTTCAGTGTGGTCTTAATTGAACAAACATTCAGTGCGGAGTTCAATTATAGAGTTTTCTTTTTCTTAATGTAATTTTATGTTTTATGAATCAGTCTATTTTTTGTATTATTATTATTATTATTATTATTTAATTAGCATGTTAGTTACAGTATATTATTTATGTAATTAGATGTCACTGGTTTATACGCAATTGCAGTTTAAATAAATTTATCTTATTTTAACAGCGTGAATTGTTCGTTTGAACTGTTTTTGATAAAATGTTTATTTTTATGTTATTTTGCTTTACTTTTAGAGCATTTTAAGAACATTTTAAGATCATTTTATTGATCATTTTTGTCAATGTTTCAGCTTATCAAAATTCGACTCCTAGGTATAATATTAGACCCTCCTACATGGCCCAGAATTCTGTAACCTTTGTGCATTGAACTTGAAATTTTTACATTCCACCATAGTTTCAATAAATATAAGAAGCTAATACTAAACAATACGGCAGGCATCTTCTTAGTCAACCAACAAATTTCACTTAAATGACCGAACCAAAAGATACCAATGACCTATCGTATCTTCACCCTTTCGCAGAGTCCATCGGTTTAAGCAAACAAAACGACCTTCTGCCTTCGTGCATGAGGTTCGCGCCAGCGCCAATCGCGTTCGCACCGTTTACGGCCCCGACGCGCAGCACGTGGGCGGCGTAAACCCTTTTTATTGGCCGAGGAGAACGCGCCGGGCTGCGTGTGGGGAGCAGATCGGCTGGATCCCGAGTCAAAAGGCGACAAGACACTTGTGCTGCTACAAGTGTCTTGTAATTAATTTAATTTAATAGTCTAAAAATGGCGTACGTAGTTTTCCGAATTATTTCTACCTTTTTTTTCAATTTCTCAAAATTCAGGATGTTTAACGAAAATCACACCTGGAGCTATTTTTAAGCGTCCTTATTGCTATTCATGAAAAAATTAAAGAAAACATTTGCAGCCGTTTTTAGAAAATGTTTTTATATACTGCATTAACTTCAAGTACAAACCTCGAAAATGATAAAAGATGTTGACCTAATAGAATATAATAAAATTGAAATTATCTTAAGTTCGTTCCTTGATAATAAAACCGCAGGAAGGGATAGAGTAAACATGGAACTGCTAAAATATGCTCCCAAGGCAATTAAACAACGCCTTCTGGATATATTAAACTTGTGCCGGACAACTTACAGCATCCCAAGAGTGTGGAAAGAATCAAAAATAATTCCAATCCATAAATAGGGATATCGTTCAAATCTGAATAATTGTTAAAGGATTACTTTGCTAAACACAGCCTATAAATTATGTGTTAAAATAAACTCACGCCGACTAAATGTAATAAGTGAAAATAAACTAAGACAAGAGCAATAGGGTTTCATTCAAAAGGGAGATCTTCCTCAGACTGTGCGAAATGAAGTTCCTGCGAAGTGTTGATAACTATACTTAACTATATCCTATGAAAAATGTGAATATTAGACATATATTTATAATTATGAAATAGTTTTAACCTCTTTGAAAGAGTCTAAAAAACGAAACAAAATTAGTATATCCATCATTTGTATGGCGAATGAACGACGTCAGACTCCCTAAACAAATAAATTATGTACCGGATGGCGGACGAAGAGTTGGAAGACCAAAGATTCAATGCCTCAATGCATTGATAACATTAACGTTGAAGAAGACGTAACAAGACTTCCGGCCTAACCCTTGTTGATGAAGAAGTCGTCAGACTTCATGAAAAGCAACCACAAAAATCAAAATATATTTCAAAATCTTAGGGAATTTAGTTCGTTCAGATCAATGTTGATATATCAATTTTGGAGAAAAATATTCAGAATATTCAGTTTAGGCGCCAGCAGTAATCACAGACAGACTAATATTATGTCGAAAACAAATTTTGCGGTATCATGGCCCACCAAACGTGGATTTTTTCTTTACAATGAATTCGAGGAAGTACTAATTTACTACAAATAGGAACAAGATTTTTCCAGGTCCCGGTATAAGGAGTTTTTTCTGTTGAAAATGCGCCCATTTCCGGGAATCGAAAATAAAATTTTCTCTTCTTACGAAGGCAAGAAAGTAAAAACTCAAACCACACATGAAAGTACGTCGCCAAAAATAAAATAAAGCGCGACAAACAGAAACACACGGTTTATAAAGCTTCGTATCTTTGCATGATTAATTTTCAGTTAACGTCTATTATCTTAGTAAGTGAGGAATATAGACCTTTCATGAGTATTAATTGATAATAATTGATTGAGTGATAATTGATGAGTTTTTATATCTTCTTTTGCCTAATGCCCTCTTTCTGTTACTGCAATTGCATATTTTAATTACATAGTATTTTCACTGTATTTGTTTTCTTTAACAATTATGTCTAGTTTTCTTATTTACCAGTAATACGAGAAAGAAATAGCTGTTGCAGCAATACTCGTTTGTACTATAAGGCCATAATCTATTATCGATTATATTACTCCTGATATAACAGAATTGCTGTGTTTTTAACAAATAGGAACTGATTGAATTTAATATTTTTTTGCTATATAGATTAATAAATTCCAACAACAAAACTATTATGAAAAATGAATGGGGAATATCAAGAAAAGTGAATGAAAAATAAATAATACAAACAGTAAAATAAATAAACCAATAGGCTAAAGAATAAAATGTAATTGAACTACGTATGAGAACAGAAACAGAAGGCACGCACTGACAAAACGAACGAGACCATTGTTTCTTTAATGCCGTTTAAAATTGTCATACGTATATGTGCTGAAAACAAAGCACTACGTAGAATGTTTGTTCGAGAATTCATTTGCATGGCAAAGAGACAGCTTGCAACAAGGTAGCGACATGTTTTGTTCCGAGCTTTCTTCTGAGAACAAAACATGACCTAAAAGTCATCGAGATAGTTCTTTCTTGGATCCCGAGACATGAGCCTTGAGTAAATTCAAGGAATTCATTTCCAGCATGTAGACTACAAGAAACTCTTTTTTACAACTTGAAGATTCTCGAATGAAAGTGAATATATCGAAAATGCAATCACTATCTTCTCATAGCGATTCTGAAACGACATCACGCGATTTTCTGTTATGGAGAATGCATCAGAATAATATTTTTACTAATTGTTTTGAGACCTGTTTGTCAAAAAAGCAATTGCATATGACAAAAGAGTATTTGACTAGTTTAATGTTTAACCAATAGAATAATTTCTTTCAGTAATTTGAAATTCTTATACATTATTTCCGGTGATCTCATGAAAATCTCCCTTTTTAACAAATAATAAACGTAAAGCGATGTAGGACCCAATAATGTATTTTTTATAGAAGACTTATCTACTAGTTCCTTCAAGAAAGAAGTTCATTAAATATTACATTTAGTTTTCATGATATTACAGCAAAACCGGGAGTCTAGAAGTTATATCTTAGAAGTTAGTTTCTTAAGACGTAATCTACATAAAAATAATTTAATACACAAAACATACGAATTGTATAACCTCATCCTTTCGAAGTCTGTCCAAACGGAAGCCTTCTAGTGCTTTCTGCTAGAATTGTGTGTGTGTGGTGGTGGGGGGAGAGGGGTGACTTCTGGGTACTCTGTGTGATAGGTGGTCAAACATGTGCACAATATCGAATTATACGAAGAATTAAATTTATTTATTTATTACTGATATGTTATTGCCTGTTATTGTTTTCGATACGCAGCTTAATTGATGCCACATAACATTTTTGGATTGACAGAATTGTAGTTATCGTTCAATATGGCGACATGTTCTCTTATGAAACGAATAATAAAGGGCATTCTAGGAGTCATATATAAAAAAATGCAAATGAAAATTGAGATATTATCAACCGAGTCACATTAACATCTACTTGATATTAGTAAATAATTAAGTCTGAATTACTGAAATTTTGTAAAAAAAAACTTGTGATTACCTCACGCGTCAAACGGCTGTAATGATCTCCAGCAACACAAGGATTCAAGGTCAAGGCCTTCAGGTGGCTTTATAACGCTCTTGATTCATTCATTTTTGATATTATTCCCTTAACTCTTCATGTTGATTTTTCATCCGTATTTAATAAATTATATTCTTATGTAAGTATGACTTCATGACATTTAGAGAAGCCCCCTCAGAGTAATAATGTGAATGTTATTTTATAACAATTGTTATAATATAAATGAAAAAGGTATAACTATTACCTAACAATAGATAAAATGTACGACATGTTATACTACTAATGATTGTCTATTTTTATGTTGTTTGTTGACTATAAAAACTAATTTCCAATAAAATTACATAACTCACATTATTTTTCCATAAGGATCCATATTAATTCCGGCATTTACATGTTGATTTATTGGATAACAGTTTTATCAATTTTTGTTACTAATTTAGACTACTTATTATTGAATTTTTAAGCACCTTTTTTCGCTGGTAACTGCCATTTCCAGAAATGCGTTACGGCTGATGCCCTTGCGTCGTAAAAGCACCTTTCAAAGCGACCTCATGAATAAAGGAACGATGCACGAGGAACGCATTTCCCGGGGGCCTTGCAACAGGAAATGGATAGCAGCTTCGCTAGAGTCGAAGAGTTCAATTCGAACGTTAGATCTCGTAGCATCTGCGCCTGTCACAGAGAATGCGTTTATTTTCTAATTGTGGACGCCCTCCAAACCTCACCAGTGCGACCTTCATTACTTCTTCAGCACTGTGACAGCATTGTTAGCGGAAATTCAGCCAAGAAATACACACTTTCGTACCTTCACTTGTCGCCCCTTCACAAATGTTTATCACGTGCTCTGCATTCTCTCCCAATCGGTTTATTGTTTCTTTTCACGTACTGTCACAACATTTTCTTATCGTCTACATGTAATAAAACAAATGAGCATATACATTTTCGTTCACTGTGGTCAGTCGTAGTTTCTCTCTTCCATACACATTTCTTTACACAAACAGTTTACTCCTTCAGAATTTCACTTTGACAATATATTCACAGTCGCAACGGCCTGTGTCAAAAATATTCGCACGCCTCGCATTTCAGGTAATTATTCCAAATTGCCGTCAAACGTCTTACAAAAAATGTGTGGATTGTACATAACGTTTTTCTATGTATAGAAAAATAAAACAAAACGATTAGCATAACACCACAGAAAAATCTTACAGTAGAAAATAATCCTTTGGGGGAAAGTAATAAAAGTCTTCGTACACTGAATTTCTATAACTAATGGGGCAGATATTATAAACTTAGTGTATTAGAATGGGAGCTATAATTTCCAATGACTTTTTTTCGAGTGGAAATTAACAAATCGCATTCAGTCATATGCAACGGCCGCTGGGGGAGCAGATGAAGGTTGGTTCGTCGGCACGATGAGGAAAGGAGACGACTGCAGAGGAGCGACGAGTTATGATTATGCATAACCAGTGCAACCTCTGAGGTACATTGCGAAAGCCCTCAGATATCGAACATGTACCTTACAAACAATAATAGATTCTGTAAAACAAAATCTCATCAAAACCGATTGAGATACGAGCTACTTCGAGTGCTTTCTCACCATGATTTTAGATTTATTGCACTTGAAGTCAAGAAAAATCCTAGGACAAGC
This sequence comes from Gryllus longicercus, assembly GCA_038098605.1. Taxonomy (NCBI): domain Eukaryota; kingdom Metazoa; phylum Arthropoda; class Insecta; order Orthoptera; family Gryllidae; genus Gryllus; species Gryllus longicercus. The sequence continues at coordinate 752,964 of JAZDUA010000618.1, forward strand.
GACTCAAAGATAGCTGCTGGCCTTGGAAGAAGAGGAATGTCAGTATCGGTTGTTACGGGATGTTGGATCTTGAAAAGAGGCGGTTACAATGATGGACACGCAAGTAAGAAATTTGGGGTGAATGAGATAACGGAAGAAAATGGTTGGATTTTGCTCGTTTGCTTCGGAACTAAGTTAAGATGTTTTGGAATAGGAAGGTACTCACTGACGAGAGCAAATTCGGATGTGATGGAAGGCAAAGTGTGCGGCGAAACAAGAAAGATGAAATGAACCCCCGGAACTTGGTGTTTAAGGTCAAACATGGAGGTGGATTAGTGATGGCGTGGGAGTTATACGAGTGCTTCTGACGTATCCCATGGGATATGAACCAATACCTATAAACATTCTGGAAGATAATTTTGAGACTAATATTGAAGAAGTGGGCCTGGGAAGTAATTATATTTTTCAGCAGGACAATGACTCCCTAAACGGCTCTAAATACAAAGTTTTGGATGCTCTACTACACTCACAATTCCACATGCCTCCACGATCACCGGATATGAAACCAATATAATATTTGTGTAGTTTCCTGGATTCTTAAGTTAGGAAAAGACAGTTTTCAAGTAAAAGTGAACTCAAGGTTATTTTAAGGAAGCAATGGGAGAAGATTTCGCCTTCTTTTTCAGCGTATTTGGTAGAATATAGTCTCAGGAGACTTCAGGAAGTAATTGATACTAAGGAAATCCAACTATGTATTAAGTCTCTAAGGAATTTAATTAATGGGAATTAGGTAAAAAAATTGGAGTGTACGAATACTTCTTGTCAGAGTGGTTTATTTTAACTTTATCTTGTTTTCTAGTATAAAATAATTATTTTTGTTGTCAATTTTTGTGCTTGCAATACAACAATTCTTGAAATAATATTACGTTCGCTCGAATTATTACACTTCTTTATCAACCCTACTAGCGTAGTTTTCTTAAAATACGACGAGTTGTACAAAAACGTTTGGCTCTGAATGTAGCTATTAGTGAGTAACATGATGTACATTTCTAACTGACGTACAAAAAAATAGTCATTATTAATGTAATTTGAGTATACTAATATATACTCTCTAGAGACATACAATACTGTACCAATGTATAATTTATGAATAATTTTATTGGGCAGAAACCATAGTACACTAAAAGATAATCTACGATAAATAACGATAAAAATCTAATAAATTAATATAACTAACATCCCTTTCTTTTTCTCGGCTAATGAATACGTGCCCACCATATTCCTTCTGTTTTAGACGTTCAAAACCTTAGCAGACATACTTCTATTCCTCTCTCGGACAAATCCTTGTCACTGTTTTTACACACCATTTCCTTTAGATTGAGCTAGCGAATCAGCACTGCTTTGTCGTCTGACCAAATATCGTCACACATTCGTTCTTCTTGTCAGTGATTTATCTGTTTCACTAATTGCAGACATTGATACCGCACTTTTGGGTCGGATGAAGTGCATCGCATTATCACTTCAGGAAACAGCAACTTCCGGCCACGCCACTAAGAGGCTTTTTGAAAAGCGTCGATGAAGCGAACTTGCTCGTCCCGACATCGCAATTTATACATAAACCAATGCTGTAAGATACTCCAAGGCAATGGTTAAAAATAATTTCAAATTATTGTAGTCATCATTTAAATTCGTGAGTTCAACGTATTTTGCACTTGTGATATTACATAATGTACAGTAATGCATCTTTTCATGTACTATAAAACATCACCGTTGGTGCCGAAATGCTTTGGGGATTCAATAATACATTGAAAACACGTAATTGCGCATTGCACAGCTCAGTGGATGAATTGTTTTATCCCCAAGAGTAAAGCGGGCAAATGGTTTCTTACTCTCATGACATCGCGTTGACGCAAGATCTTCTATAATAGAAAAGCAAGCAGCTTACTTATTCCCTCTAATCTTCCTTTGTTATATGCTTAGTTTTCGAGAAATGCAATCCTCGTATCGTATCTGCTGTCTGTTTGAACCCGCCATCGTTATTGTTTTAAATATTTTCCTGGATATTTACAGAATAATTTAAATCTTCCCGATATGCTTCGTGCACTTATTAAGCAAGTGACGAACCATTTTCACATATTTTCAAAATTTTATTAAGGGGTTATTATTTTTTTCGTACATGAGACCGGTTTGATCTAAGGTAAAAGTTGTTAATTTTCCAATTTTCATTTGAAATATCTTGTCATGAACTTCAAATAATGGATCTAATACTGTCAATATTTGATGTGTCTCGAAAAACTTTCACGAACATTTATAAATATTTATGAAGCACTATGTTTTAACAATGAAAATTATGTACGTTAGAGGTTATTCTTTAAATAAAATATTTAATATGAAAAAATATATTATTATATTATTGAAAAAACGTATAAAATATACCCTTATATAAAATCAATTATTTATATTCACTATATTGTCGTATCATTTACCTTCTAATTGTCAGTAAAGATTGAGGTCCATAATACCCCAGGTATAGTACTTGATAGTAAATAGCAGAAACTTTGTGATCAACTTTGATCGTTTAAATATAACCACGTGTATTTCTCACTATCAATTGATACGCCATAAAAAGAGGAATTTAATGAAGTATCATTTGTTAATGTTGTGATAGAAATTTGAGTATAAAATTATAATTTTGGTCATGTGATTTTCAATTAAATGGAGAATATTTCCTTCAGTAGCCCTTGCAACTGTCGCCTTTGGGGAAGGTGGCCCTCACAGCGCCAAAACTTAATGAGAGAGAGAAGAGTTAAGAGGTGCAGCAGCCAGAGATAGAGGTGTACATGACCAGTTGATATTCGAATAGCATTCACACTTCCCCGCTTGCTTAATAAATTTGGCAATAAAACTTAATGCAGTGTTAGTTGACATTTTTTCTTTCGTTTTGCCTCTCATATTTCACAGGAGTTTTACTTGCAAGTTTCCGAGATTTGACGTTAAGCATTATTTAGTGGTATAATATAAAAAAAATGTGCCTGACTGCTCGCCAAGTGCATCATTCATGACAACTAAACTTCCTTTCAATAATGCACTTCACCCTTTTAGTTCAGTATCTGCATCTATCAAAATTTTGGGACTATACAAACTTGTCTCGTGCTTGTGGTTATTTTACAATATCTCTACAAATAAAGCCGAAAATATAGTATGCATTAGAACACCAGCCTTTCATCCAAATTGGAGTTACTTGACTGTTGAACGTTACTTATATTTTATCGTGAAAGATCTTTAACTAATTTATATTACTATTTTATGTTACGTATTTTGTATTACAAGGATCGAGGAAAGATTGTGCAATTCAGGCATGACAAGGTCGCGCGCAAGGTAACTAGTAGCTTTTTCAGAACGAGAGAACTGCAAACCAGGGCAACCGGCGGGTAATTTAACAGCAATGGTAGTACAAAACGACCCAGGGTGGTGGTATGTCCCTGACTACCTGGCCCGCGACAGTCTTGGAGAAATATTTGGAGATGTCAATTGCCAGACATTGCCCCCAAGGCGATATGATTTCCAATTCTTTCTACTAAATCAAATAAATGATACATTAAAATGACCGGGAGAGGTGGCTAAGGGCATCAACTGATGTCACTACCGTGTCTTTGATCGGGAGGTCGTAGGCTCGAATCCCGACGGTGGCAGGATTTAAGACATTAGCTAGTTTGGTTGAATTCAGTCTCTGTCTGGAGGAGAATTCTAGCGACCGGTTACTACAAACGTAGTAATATCCCGTGGTTTGTCCTATCAATACAGGTGAATTACAGAGCAGTACCCTAATAAAAGGACCATGGACCGCGCGCGATCTTCCCTACCTCTTCCTTGTCCTACCGTCACAGCTTACCCTCATACTAACATCCACTACACTACCACACGTGTCGAGAGACCGGTCGCGAACTTCGACTGAGGCGGTGCCCCTCTGATGGGAGATACCTGGATGGGGAAAACTCTGCTAGCCGACGGTAGGTCGGCGTCTGTTCTCTACATTCAGCGGGGGTGATTTTCACTGCCACCTCCCGAGAAAAATGCACTGCACTTACGGGACTAATGACTTTAGCCGTTAACGTGCTCAGAATCAATAATGAATCAATCCATTAAAATAATCCATGAAAATGAAACGCTTCAAACAAAATTGTCAACTGAGAATTAAATTAAACATTTATTTATTTTTTATTTATTTATTTATTTATTTATTTATTTATTTATTTATTTATTTATTTATTTATTTATTTATTTATTTATTTATTTATTTATTTATTTATTTATTTATTTATTTATTTATTTATTTATTTATTTATTTATTTATTTATTTATTTATTTTATTTATTTACGTAAAAAACAGTTAAAGACAGTGTGTTAAAGACAGTATGGGGAGAAGTTACTTTGAAGTTACATTTCGTTATACTTCGAGCACGCATTTCGCTCATGTTTGCCTCTTTAGGTTGAACGTATCTAAATTTGGTGGGGGGGGGGGAGGGAGGAGAGGGTCAGGGAAGCTGCTCCTTCAGAAAAGTGGGCGAGTAACTCTTACGGACGCAGGTTGATATGCCTGGTGGAATTCAATTACACATCCATCGTAAATTTTTAAACGCACCCAAACTTCGAAAGCAACGAAATCTTCAGAAAGTCAATTATTTAAGCATTTGTCTAGCCTCTTTCTAACTGCAAATAATATTTTGGAGAATCAAAGCTTTTAAATAATAATTTTAATTACTATTTATTAATAATTAATTTTATTAATAAACATTTTATTTCCAGTTGAATAAAATATCTCCCCAGTTTTAAACATTTCCATTGGTGTTCGTTGATTTCAAAATTATTTCGGTCCCAGGAAATATCAATTGTCTTGGTATAGACGATACGACGAATGTTTTTTATAGCCCTTTTTTATATTGGTCCGCTTCTTCCGGGACCACTGCTTCTAAAAGGCATCCTCGCTTGTGTTCAGGAAACACCATCATTCGTTGGCGAGGCTAGTCATCCACTAATTCTGTTTGCGCAACTCGAGACTCAAGTTCAAATGCAACAAGAGACGCGACTTCATGCTGTATGATTAAAGAGTCGTTTAGCACAAAGCCCTTAGCGGTTACTACAGCTTTATTGAATCGCAGGTGCAATGTTAATACCTAGAAGGTTCAAGGGCTTACATATTATCAATATACTATTAATTCCATCTCTAATCGTGACATAATTTTCATTATCTACGAGAAATATCAGACGATTACTTCAATAACGAAAAGGTGAATGTACGATAAAGGATTCCCGCGTTGTGTCAAAGAGTCAGATAACCTAGAAATACCATATCAAATACAAGCGTAGGTGAAAGTTTTAAAATGGATAGATACAAATGGATGGTAATATACTGCTTTCAGTTTATTTCAGCATTGAATGCTCAAACGAATATTCAAAAAGGCGAATAGTTTAAATTTTTTGAGTAATAAGTTATAAACGATTAAGAATATTACATAATTTATTATGCAATGAATTTATCATCACGACGCCATTAACCTCAAGATTTTCTATGAAGTAAAATAACACGTACTTTGCTTAGTGCCTGGTAAGCAAGGAGAAGGCTTCCTCAGTCACTAATTACAGGAATAGCATCACTTGCTTGAAGTTTAACCAATAACAAGGGACAACAGTCCTTAATTACGTGTTCACGCAATTTTCTGGTTCGGGGCGTCTTTACGCGATTTGCTAATTTTAAGCTTATCTATGTAACTACAAAGCAAACTATGTTACTAAGAGCAATTCATTATTCGATCAAAGCGTTTTCCATCGAAACTGCGTCCCTGGGGGAGCCAATGTTAGTTAGGCTGTCTCTAAAGGCAATGATTGAGCGAGCATTCTTATAACTTTTATATAAACTAAGCTTTATTAATGGAGTAATCTCCAATTGACAATTACTTAACACTGAAACTTAAATTATTATACTTTACGACTAAAATGCACCTAAATTTGCTATATGAACGTTTGAAGATTGTGTCAAAGTCAAGTATAAAATATAAGAAAAGAAAGAAGGTGAATTATTTTTTAATATGAATATTTCTCAGTAGAACTCAATAAATACAATTCTTCCAATTGAAACATTGGAAACATTGGTGAAAATTGCTTTTTATGTAAGATAAATAAAAATTATGTTACCCGTTACCTGAACATTCGAAATACGATTTGAAATACAAAACAGATAACCTGAAGACCATCAAGAAGGTTGGCGACTGTTTTAAACAATTGTCTTTTCTGTGAAGAAACAAGTTCTTCAAAATTCGTCAACTGATCAATGAAGAGAAATAGTTTGCTTCATGGCTAAGCATTTTAGCATTTCACACCTCATTTTTAATATAGTTTTATATGCTGGAATATCTTCAAAATTTATATTGGAGTAGGTCCTTGGTGGAAATGACAAGAAAATTCAAAGAAGAACAAGAATGATGAAACCAAAAGTAAATAAGGAGAAAAGTCGGTAAAATACGCGGAAATATGAAAATAAACATCTCAAAAACGTAATAGAACCATGTGTATGCGATTCAACGCCACTTTTAAATATTTCCACGTAACTGCACCACTTTTCTTGGCTACAGAAAAACGGTTCAAAATAGGGAAGTGGTGTGTGAAGAGTGTAAAGAACGCGAAGAAAACTTCTGAAGAATACATTTTTTTGTATTTAAGGTAGCGTCAACATCTAGGTCATTATCGACCAGTATTGCATTTAATAGTACGGTAACTGTGAAGAAGACATGAAATGGTGATAAGGGGAGAAAGGACGAACACAAGTACAACCATGCCCGAGGCTGGACTCTTCGCGACCCATCTGTCCAAGATCGCTACGGCAGTACTGCCTTATCAATCTCTGCCATCCACACCGGCGAAGAATACATAATTTACGTCATTTGGGAGATTATTCCCTTCCTTTATCTTTCCTCGAGGAAGTTAAAGAAGATATGATAGTGCAGGAAGAGGAAGAGGAGAGTGAAGACGAGGGAAAAGACCAGAGGAATGTGCACAGGGGGGTCACGAAGCCAGTGTCCCTTGAAAAGTTTGAAAGATGCCCGTAGTCCTCTACAATGAAATATTGCAATTCCTTAAACTTGTTCTACCCCTGATTTTCTTTCTTTTTTATTCTGACCATTTGGAAAATTGCTGTCACTCCTTTGAGGAAGAGGGTGTCTAATCTGGCAGTAGTGTAAATTGTTTAACATAAAAACAATTGCATTTATTCATGTTATTATTAAAGTGATAGTTTCCTTCTCATTGTGGTGTATTTTGTTCATTTCTTTTTACATAAAATGTTGACTGGAATTAGGGGCCCGGAAATGCAGATGTCCCCCCCATTGTTCTATGCTACGCACGCCTTCGAGGAGAAGACATGAAAATGAAGCAAATGCAGGGAGCGGAAGGGGATGCTGGAGAGAGGTGAGAGGCGAAAGACGAAAGAGGAATGGCGAGGAGCGAGAGTTAGGAAGGGAGAGAGAGGAGAGGCAAGAAGGGAGACGCGAGAGGCAAGAGGTGAGAGAGACGAGTGGCAGGAGGGAAGAGGCGAGAGATGAGAGGCAAGAGGTGAGAGGCAAGAGATGAGAGGCAAGAGGCGAGAGGCAAGAGGCGAGAGGCAAGAGGTGAGAGGCAAGAGGCGAGAGGCAAGAGGTGAGAGGCAAGAGGTAAGAGGCAAGAGTTGAGAGGCAAGAGTTGAGAGGCAAGAGTTGAGAGGCAAGAGTTGAGAGGCAAGAGTTGAGAGGCAAGAGTTGAGAGGCAAGAGTTGAGAGGCAAGAGTTGAGAGGCGAGGGGCGAGAGGCAAGAGGTGAGAGGCAAGAGGTGAGAGGCAAGAGGTGAGAGGCAAGAGGTGAGAGGCAAGAGGTGAGAGGCAAGAGGTGAGAGGCAAGAGGTGAGAGGCAAGAGGTGAGAGGCAAGAGGCAAGAGGTGAGAGGCAAGAGGTGAGAGGCAAGAGGTGAGAGGCAAGAGGTGAGAGGCAAGAGGTGAGAGGCAAGAGGCAAGAGGAGAGAGGCAAGAGGTGAGAGGCAAGAGGTGAGAGGCAAGAGGCAAGAGGCAAGAGGCAAGAGGCGAGAGGTGAGAGGCAAGAGGTGAGAGGCAAGAGGTGAGAGGCAAGAGGTGAGAGGCAAGAGGTGAGAGGCAGGAGGTGAGAGGCAAGAGGCGAGAGGCAAGAGTTGAGAGGCAAGAGGCGAGGGGCGAGAGGCGAGAGTCGCGCAGCGCGGTGTGCGTGCGCGCGCGCGCGTGCGTACCTGCGCCGCCGATGGAGGAGGCGCCGTTGCCCATGGCGGCCGCGAGGAAGCGCTGCTGCTGGCGCTGGTACTCCGCGAGCAGCAGCTCCTCTTCCGCCGCCGAGAAGCTCTCGCGCTCCGCGAGGATCTGCGTCAGGCTGACGGGCTCCTGCGCCCCCGCGCCCGGGCCCGCTCCCGCGCCGAGGCCAGCGCTGCAACAGGCACGCGGCCACGCGGCGCCGCTGTCACTCCCGAAGCGCCCGCCGCCGACTGCTCGGCCAAGCGCGCTCCGAGCCCCGCGCGCCCACTGCACCACAACGCCCCGAGGCCCCGGGCGGCCACGCCCCCCTCCCCGCCGGCGGCTGCACAGCGACGGCCAAAGCCAGCGGCCGGCTGCTCTCGTCGATGGCTTTCCGTGGTTTATCCGATCAACACCAGGCGAATACCGGAGTAGTACCCTAACAAACGGGCCACGGACCGCGCGCCATCTTACCTTTCTTTTCCTATCCCCACCGCTTACAAACACGTACACCAACATGCTCTACTCTACCATACATGCCGGGAGGCAGGTCAGGCTGAGAGCTTGCCCCCCAGGGGAGATAACTGGAGAGGGGAATGTCCCCGCAAGTCGACTTGTAGGTCGGCGCCGGGTCTCATCATTTGACGGGCTAGGAACACAGCAACTTCCAGGAATTAAACATGCATCACACTAACAGGAATAATGGTCATAGCAGGTAATGTGACCGGAAGTATCAATGAATGAATCAATCTATTTAGAATGGAGCAGTCAACTCTTTCATGAACATCGCACTCACCCTGATATTAAAAGCTCGACTCTTCGGTGTTTGGTTTATGTGGGCTGAGACACGCTCTGTAAAGAACTGGCTTCCAAAGTGACGTATTTCCTTGCAACACTTTTTTCCAAGAAGGGAAAGTATTTACATTTAGCCTTATACATCAAGATACAGTTCAACGCAACCTTTCGAATAATGTTTAACACACGAGAAACGCAACTTTTGAACACAGTATTTCGGAGCAAGATGGAGAAGTGTCTGAAGAATGTATTGATACATAAAAGTAGAAAATAGACGAAAATGAAGAGACGTAATATTAAAAATAAGATTAATTGCACTTTTAGGACTGCAGTGGCGAAAACATTGAGGACCAGGAGACGAAGCGTCTCCCAAGAAACCAATTTTTGGTACTTCCTCACAATTTATTCGAAACACTGAACATACAATACAAACGTCATATCCCAAGGAATATTTCCACTTACGACTTCACTTCTTTGGCGTCCATTACTTTCCCCATCAAATGTAAAAGAATCCATTCACGACCGCAACAACAATAACAATAACAACAATTTGGACCCGTGACTGGAATGGCGCGGTATTTATAACCTCGAACTTTGAACATGCCGTTGACCCGTCACTATGCGTGTTCAAGTTGGGAACGAGTCTCCGGCCGTTAGCTATTGCAATTAACCTGAAACATGTTTTACCCTGTCCATCGCTATTATAGAGGAGGGATTTGTTCCCGGCACGTTGAAAGTGGCGCATTGTTTCGATTCCGTCTGGAAAGTCGGTAGATCTGCGCTGGCAAGGCCCTGCCATTGAATGGGGAAGTTGCCATAAGGGCAAAGTGCGTTTTGGCGGGATCCAGATACCAGCCGTACTTGTGCGCCGCCAGGGGGGATAACCTTTAACAAATCCGTCTGGTTAACGTGCGAATTAGCCTGATTTTGGGCATTAGTCGTAATAAATTTGGTGTCTCCTTGATTGCCCGGAGCAGGAGGCCGTCCTTGATACACAAGACAAGCTGCTCAAGTGATTTTTTGAGTCGCTAATGTTTTAACAAATACGGCTCTCTACCCTATTCTCAAACTTCAATTAATTTCGTGGTCAAAGTCAAAATGTGCAGATTTGAGATGCTTTTAAATGAAATCCCCGTCCAGGGTGAGAAAATGCAAACACTAGCTACCACAACACGCTTCAGAGAACATACTTTAGTAGCAATTACTCCAAAGAATTTAACCCAACCGGCTCCTAATACTCATTGTTTAAATCACCACCCGCGCACACCACAACCAAATTCACACCTGTTCCATTTTGCAGAGTGAGAATTAAAGAGTTCGAACTGATAAAACGTTCATTTTACGGGAGAACCCTTCAAAATTTGGCGCAAAGTATTAATATTACGTGATCCCTTTTAGGTTTTAAATAATTAACACATAACTTAGTATGAAATGTTACACGGTTCACGGAGGAAAATCAATTGAAAGATACAATTGCAATAAAATTTGTTAAAATGATGTAAGCACATAGAACCTCACGACACCGAACGTTTCTCAAAACTGACGATCCAGATTGTTATTAACTTAATAATAGCTTTGTATTCTTCTACATAAACGTGAGACACTCACTTCATTAAAAAATTGATATTTTTTTCCTTTGTATTCTCGAGTTTCAGCCTGATGTAATTGACTTCCTACATTTTGTAGTACACAAGTTCTTTTGTACTCAGCGCTCTTTTCTAAAAAGATAACATTTTTCAGGTACGTAGTCTTGGCACAACTGCTTTTATATGAGACCATGAAGAGGTTAGTTTGTTTAAATATTCAATTTTCAGCCTGGGCATAGGGAATGTGAGCGTGACAAGGACGTCCAAAGAGTTCCACAAGCGCAAGGTCAAGGGTCAATCCTCGTTTGCTTTATAGCAGGTCGCTAAATCCTTTCCTTTATGGCTTTTCCAACTCACGCCCTTAAAGTTACATTAAACACTTCCTAAGGTGTGTTTTTCAGGTAATCTTGATCGACCTGTTTCGTTAGGTTGAAACAGCGGATTAGCACTTGAATGTTATGTCAAGACTAGCACTTGAATGGATTCAGGAAGGGTTGCGTTCTTTTAAATACAGAATGAGTAAGGAAGTGGTTACAGTGGTCGAGAAAGTGGAACTGGAAAGCGAGAGAGAGAGCGAGAGAGAGAGAGCGAGAGAGCGAGCGAGAGAGAGAGCGAGAGAGAGAGCGAGAGCGAGCGAGAGAGAGAGAGCGAGAGAGAGAGAGCGAGAGAGAGAGCGAGCGAGAGAGCGAGCGAGAGAGAGAGCGCGAGAGAGAGCGCGAGAGCGAGAGAGAGAGCGAGAGAGCGAGCGAGCGAGAGAGAGAGCGAGAGAGAGCGAGAGAGAGAGAGAGAGGCAAGAGAGAGACACACACAAAGAGAGACGGAAAGAAATAGAGAGAAAGAGGAGAGCCGAATGAGAGAAGCGACACACACACACACTTCGACTTGGTGCCATCGGCCTTTGAGTTCGGGCCTCGTGCTTCCTAGATTTTGGATCCGTGCTCCCTGAATAGTCATCAAACGTGATGACTATTAATTGAACAGTAAGTTGTTCTCAGTAATACTGTTTTTTGCATTGAAATGAATGTAGTCAACAGAACACACAGCCAAAAGCTCGTTTTTTAACTAATTGATTTTAATTTAGTTTTCATTTGACTCTTTCACTTCATTGTTCTGCACATTTTATTCACGAAAGGTTAAGTCGCGTCAGAATATCTACTGAAGCGATATCTTTAATTACACACAAAAGACTACTACAAAAAATTGTATATTGAAGAAATTGCTTTATTTTTTATTTTTAAGAAATTATATCATTAACAATACAACGTTTATATTTTTTGAAATTCAATTTTTAATTGAAACAGGAATATTTTATCAAAATGTGAATTACTTGGTATGATGGTACTTAACAAATAATAATAATAATTATATGTTTTTATATTTGTTAAGAGCAAATGAATGGAAAATTGGAGACTTTTGTTTTTGAAAAATAGTGGTATGAAAGAAAAATGTTAAAAGTACTTCTCATCTGGTTTTAAATGGTGGTCAGTACGCCAGTCAACAATGTTCTCCGGCGGAATTAGTTTATATTTAAAAAACGTATTATGTATTATGATGTGAAACTGAATATTAAAATTTCGGATCCAATTTTGTCTTTTGACGCAGGGGGCGTTTATATGAACATTCATTCATTTCAAAAAATAAATTTTTAACGTTTTATTTCATTAGTGCATAGCAGTTTTCACGAAATGCGGAAATTTAGAAAACAATATTTTTGAAGGAATTTCATTTTTCTCTGTTAAGAATCTTAGTGAAATGAGATAGTAATTATACAAATAGAATGCTAACAAAAAAAGAACCTGCGAAGAATTGCAAAAAGTATTTTTACTAAACTTATTAAATTTCTAATAATAGTTGGAACATAATATACATGTTTCAAACTTGGGTTTTTGTAGTCAAAAGAGTAATATGTGGCACTTAATATCTTTGCCTCGTCTTTGTACCGAACACATTTATCTGCGGGTAATTAGAGGATAAACCCATTTATCTGCTGGTAAGGGTGACATACTTAGCTGCAAGAAATACAGGAGTGATGTGGAATAATTTATTTTACCAGATAAACATTAATATTGTTAATTTTTATAGAAGTTGCATTTTGTATTTTGAAAGTCAAAGTCAATTAAAATTCCTCCAAATGAAGAGTAATGAAGAGAAATTTAATAAGACCTACTTTGCATAGAAATGGATGAGACATGTGTGTATCTTTCCTCTATTTAGTCTTGTCATCTTGGTATTAAGAAATAAATTAGGGATATCTGGACATATTTATTTGAAGATACATTACAGTATGTAATTGCATCAGAGAAGTAAGATATTTTTCAACAAAATTGATGTAATCCATCGTGTTAGAAAAAAACAAATCAACGCTTAATGAGAAGGTATTATATTCATTTTTCAACTCTTAATTTTCTAATTTTATTCTACAAATTTACGTAACGTTTACGCACTCAATTTGAGTAATAATGGAATATGAACGTACAACCTCGATTTAATTGAAGTCTGATCGCATACATAATTATTTACGTAATGTAACAGATATATTTCTCAATATAACAAGTGATGCCATGCAATAAATACATCAAAATATTATATTGCACTATAAAAAATAACGGAACTTCACACTTTTTTGCTGTCCTTCTAGCTTGTTATATCCTAAATCTTGACGTCTACTCTGTATCTCTAATCCTAATTCCATCAAATAATAATTTCCAACCCAATTTCAACTTAAATAATAATTTATTTTCGACTAGCCTAGGTTTTATTTTCCTTTCATTTGTGATGAAAGGAATAAACGTTTTGTTTGGACTATCTTTCACCAATGAGTCTTCAAAATTATGTTTCATTGAAAAATTTCCTAATTCATATTAGATCAGATAATTTACATTTTAAAGTACTCAGGAAGTAATATTTCTTCTAAACTGGAAAGATATAATGCGCGTAAAACCTTCTCATCCCAGTGATTGGCGCACCGATCGATGTGAAGAAGTGATTAGTTATTATAAGATTTATTTACTATATAAAAAATGGTATTTTTGGCGCTCAATTACATAACTTTCTCTTCTTACCAAGCATTCGTAAGGTGAGAGAGTTAAAAGATTGTCGAACTGATAGATTCTTAATTCATTGCATTTGAGTTAGCAAATCTTGCTTACCTAAATTAAAAAGCTAGTTTCTGACCTACTTAATAAAAATCCTTGGGGTATCCTCATCTGATGTAAACAAAAATACACTTACCCCAACCCGAGATCCCCTAACTTGCAACATGCCGTTTATTTTCGCAGGAAATAAATACCGCGCGGCTAGTGGGAGAAAAATTAGGGTGATCTTTCTTCCACACGTCGGCGCGTCGGTTCCGCTGCGCTGCTTTTAGTGCGGAATTGCGCATTATGGCAAGCCTGAGTGTTGAAACACTGCCGAGAGGCGGGGAAGGCGATGCTTTCATCAAACGATTGATATTTTTATACAAACATCAAGTATTTATCATCAGTTTTTTGAAACCGACTTTTTTGACATCAATATTTTGAGTTTGATGTTTTTATTTGATGTAATATAATAATTAAAAAAAACTAGAAAAATGTTCACGTATCCATAACCTCCTTCTGACCAAAGTAACCACGAGAGAAAAATACGTTAGTCGATTATATGTAAATAAATGTAGCTATCATTTTTCTTATTCTAGAAGGTAATAAAATTTGTAAAGTGTTTCGCAATTTTTTTGACTTTATTTTGTCAGCAAAACCTCAATTATAATTTAATATAAACGCTCACAGTGACATTAAATCGCGCCCAACCGTACAGATTACTATAAAATTGTTTTACCATCAGTGATGGTTTCGGAAAGATGTATTGTGAATAACGATTCTCATAATTTGAATATAGATATTTCGAAACATCGATGATTTGTCGCATCCCAAGCCGGGTGGCCGGCGTCACGTCGAAGGCGACTCGCTTGACGTGACGAAGGAAACGTGACGAAGGAAAACGTGAGTAACTTCACCTAAAATCTAACCCCACCGTGCTAAGCGGTGATCGCGGCGGTTTATGAGTGGATGGGGCGGGATGGTGTGGAGCCGGGGTGGGACCGAGCGGAGACGGAGTGTGGGCGGGGCGGGGCGGGGCGGGGCGGGGCGGGGCGGGGCGGGGCGGCGGCAGAGCGGGATGGGGGCGGGAGCGTTGGCGTGGCGAGTCGTGGCGTGATGGAGGCGGGGCGGGGTAGGGCAGGGCGAGTCGGGGGTGGGGTGTGAGCGTTGGCGTGACGAAGCGTGGCGGGGCAGGGATGAGACGGGGTGGGGCGAGGGCGGGGACGGGACTGGGCGAGCTCGCGGAGCGGTGCGGGAGCGGTGCGGGACGAAGTGGGGACAAGGCTGTGGAAAGGGCTGAGTGAATCTTCCAGGGCGCGGAAGTAGCGGGGAGGGGGAAACGCTGGCGTGGCGCGCCAGAGGGGTGGGGGATGACATGAGTGCTTTCGTTGGCGGAAGCATGGATGGAGACGCTGGCAGTGGCGTGGGCAGAGTCGTGGACGGTGGTGTGAGTAGCCGTGTGGGTTGATGCGTCGGCGGTTGTTTGGGTGTGTGCGTTGGCGCATCCGAGAGTAGATGCGTGGGTGGAGGAGGATACGCGGATGGTGGCGACATGGCAAGCGGATGACGCCGGGGGAGGCGTGGGCGACAGCAAAGGTATAAGTGAGGGCGGAGATGATGGTGTTGCTGTGGGCGGGGATGTAGTCGGTAATGTGGACAGTGATGTAGGAGGAAGCAAGGCAGGTGATGGTGATGTGGCCGGAGGCGAGGATGATGGCGTGGGCGGTGTTGGGCAGAGGCGGGGGGGGCGGTGGTGCCTGGGGCGCGACGGGGCGGAGCTCGGGGCGAGATGAAACACGGGAGGCGAAGTGGAGACCAGGAACACGGCGGAGTGGACAGCGTTCGCCAGTCTGTAGCCGAGATGGAGTCATCAACAAGTACGGACCGGTAGAAGAAATAAGGTGGGAGAAATATAAATAAACTTGTATTATCAGACAAGACATTTGTACCCGCTATTCACGCCGAAAACTCACGGAACTTCTTACAACGTTCCTCACTATTTGGTTGTATGAGATTGTACGCGTGGCGGGTTCAGTATGGAAACATGAACGTCAAAATGTCTAAAAAGTGCCAGACACATGCCAATCACAAAACCTGAATATACACTTTCTTCCCGTAAATATCTTGAATAGTAGTTTGATCTTAACCTATTACAGGTTTATCGAGGACGTATGTTATCCATATTATGTCGACTATTATATTAAACAGATCGTCAGAGATTCTCTGATCGGCTCTAAGGTGGATAATTAGACAAAAACCTTAGTTAGCCCCGAGGTGGCTACTTCAGTGCAAAACACTGTCAAAGGCGGACGTGATTTTAAGATGATAGCACTTTTCCATAGGATAAAAAAATGCTATTGCAAAGTTATATGAGTTCACGAAGAGAAAATTCGTAGTTCGCCACGAATTGGTTAACTCGCAAATCCATACAGTTATGACGGTAGGGCAGTATGCAGATGCCTCACGGAGGACACAGAGGGGAAACACGAGGACGGGAAAGAGGAGCCTATAATGCAGGACACCGACAGATACAGGAGATGCATTGGATTGAGGGGCGAGGGGGGAGGAGTACAGGGAAATGGGAGATGGCGAAGGATCATATGCGTACACAGAGGAGTGAAGCGGGGTCATGAATAGGAGATGATGACGATGATTATTAGTGATTCCAGGCACATAAACTTATTAGGTCACGAGTGCCTTAAGCGTAGTGCATATTTGCTCGGAAAGTGGTGGTGGTGGTAATCTTACCCCGTTGGATGGCAAGATACGGCGCCGATCTACCGCCGTTAACCAGGGTTTTTCCCAATTAGGTATCTCACATGGGCACCGCCCCAGCAGGTACACGCTCTACGCTCCGACCGGTCTCACGTGTGGTAGTGTAGTGCGTGTTAATATGTGTAAGGAGAGAGGATAGAGCAAGGATCGCGAACGGTCCGTGGCCCGTTTGTCACTGCACTGCTCCGGTATTCGCTTGGTATTGATCGGGGAAACCATGGAAAGCTACCGATCAGAGCAGCCGGCCGCTAGAATTCTCTTCCAGACAGCGACAGACCTCGAATGAACAGTTTCTGTCAAATATAGGGCTCTAATGAGTCCAGTAGAGGAATGGTTTGACGTAATGAAATTAGAAAATACTTTAACTCAATACCAATGCCTAATGCTCCACTGAAACTGAACCAACTTTATTTTTTTGAATAATTTTTCAAATCTGAGATTACAAATTTTGATTTGCGATTACAGAAATACTTCGGTTAAGGTTGGACTGTGTCTATTGAGACAGGAACGGAGACGAAAATGTAGTACGCTCAGAGTGTGTAGAGGTCGGTACGAGAACTAAAGGCAAGTAATAGGGCGTGGAGTTTCTGAACACTGAAATGAAGGAATGGGAAAATAAAGGAGAATGAACACGCGGAATGTGTGTAGTTCAACCAAAGAGTATTTCGCGTAAGTAAATAGCAATATGTCGTAGATCGTCCGCATCGTCAGAGATGGTAAAACCGATTGAAGTGAAAAAGACAAATTAAAAAAGATGTCAATTTTTAAAGATGCAGAAGCACCGATCTGTCGTTGACAGGATGGTTCGGTACGGTACGGGAGGTAACCAGTAAGGTCAATGAGAGTTCAATACTGCTTCATCCCCTAGTACTAAGTGTGACGCCAGCTGTGAGAGACGTTGTTTTGGAATACAGTTCCGAAAGATCTGACCCAAATATTTGTATTGGTATATTTGGGGGATTGGGTAGACAAGTTTGTTTTCATAGCGTTGAAAGGTTTGTGTAGAATTTAAAAGTGGCTTTGAAATTGCTTTTAACACAGGTATTGTCAAGCGATTGCAACGTGGAAACTTTTGGTTCTTTAAAATGGATGAAAACGGATTAAAAAAATACGCATGTATCTGAGATGATAAGTATTATCACTCGATTTCTCGGTAACCCACCCGACAACTGACGATAGGTGTGACTGTCTAACTATCTCACACCAATGCACTTATTTTAGATATATAATAATTTATATACATTCCAAATAAACGTTTGATCAAGACTCGAACAGGTGTTAAATAGAAAAGTAAGCAAAGTGGTACGTCAGTGTACGTCAAAATAATGTAGTGCATGCATACTACCTACAAAAATACAGAAAGATGCTGCATAATTTTCGGCTGAGTCACTGTAGCCAGACTTAGGTCCGTTGCTCTAAAGCTCTCCGGATGGACGGAACGTAGGCCGTGAGAAGGGCGCAAGTTATGAGGAACTTTTCTTTGTGGGGCTGTGGAATTTGCCACAAATACCGGACGCCGACGTCCAGGAGGCTACAATTGCAGAGGGGTCCGAAACGGAGAGTGCTACAAATACAATGCGAGACACTATTCATGCAGAGATGCGAGAGACTCGGCACAAACGGACACCAAAACCTAAATGAACAAAAAGTCAAAAATTCAACTTCAAATTCAAATCAAGGCAAATAACATACGTAACTAACTCTCAAAATAATGTAATAAATCGAGTTTAAAAATACATTTCTAAAAAAAACGAATAATTTAGTATATCATAACTTTTGATGACCTCCCCACAAAAAAGGACTCATAATACTACTTCAACTTTCACTCCGTGATGAACATCTATATTACTGTTTTCCAACAATGCGCATATGCCAATACACGCTCATACATTGAAAGAAAAATAGAATTAATAAAATTGTGAAAGGAGTTGAGGGTTTTGTATGATACCCAGAATCTCAGAAAAAATATAGATACTATTTAATATTTTCGATTTTGTCTGAAGAATGCAAATAGTTTATTACACTATTCAGTCAATTCTCTTACTGCGCGTACTGACAGTATTCTCATACTTAGAACGTCCCTGCTTACGACACAGCTGATGTAAAGCGACAGCTAGGCTCCAAGGAATAGGCCTTCCGCTTTAAAATATTCGCCATTCATGTTTGAATTATGTAGCAGAAACTTATTTTTGACAATAATGATATATAAAAAACTGTTGAACTCTATATCCGTATTTATTTCAACATTCATGAAGATTATTTTTCTTATAATATTTAATTTATTGTAGTGTTATAAGGAAGTACTTTATTTACTGTTCTTGAGAAGTGTGCTTCTTTTTGGAAACATATTTTGAACGGTGTTGTGCAGCAGCACTGTTGCTGACGAAACAACAAGAATAAGCAATGAAATAAAAGTAATCGGCATGTTAAATTCTGCACTTTAGATTAGAAATAGCATTAACAGGATTAAGGTGTGATTTACAAATCAATATAAGGGAGTACGTTAAGGTTCGGAGTGGAAAGTAAGATTCTATAGAGAAACAGTTGGACATATTGACTACAATAGAAATGAACATGTAAAGAAGAGTTCTCACCAGGAAATCCTGGTGAGAAAAAAAACTAAAATAACGAGTTACGAAGTATTAGGAATGTAAAGTGCAGCGTAGTGAACGTAATCGGATAACGATCTTTGGAGTTTTTGGCTTTGGAAGGAGTGGCTTTTCTGAAGAAAGGAGGAAAGACTAATTCCAAAAATGGTGTACGAATAGCAGTTGAAGTAAAGGTCTATTTCCGCAGATTTTCTGAGAAAAGAATTTTGAAAAGAATATTTAAGTCAAGGCAGAAGACACCTCAGATAAAAACCCAAAACTACAAAGCAATTCATTCAGAGATATTTTCTGTGATTACTCATGTGTGAGACGTAGTTAGAAAATAACAAACAAAATATTAATTAAAGATACGTCTCAAGATTGATTAATTTTTAATTTTATAAAATCAAATGTGTTCTCCGAGAGGCCTGAAGAATTTTTGTTATAAACATTAAAGTAAAATTTATAAATTAATTATTTACAATAGCATTCACGATAGTAATCTTTCTACGATAGGTTTTGTATTTGTTCCAAGAACTCATAAAAGATTTCGCGCTAATTTGAAACAAATCCGTCGCTTTCCTCACAAAAGCCGAGCAACTCCCCATTGGGCACTGGCTGAGTCAGCTTTGCTGTCGTCTCTGCTGGGACGCGGGCCAGGAAGTCCTATTTTACATTAAAAATATATTCAAAATATATTTCTGAAAAAATCTTTAGATCCTTAGAAAAAAGTCGTCCTTCATTTCTGCATAGAAACTTCACACTGAAAATAACAGTGACGTTAATACAGAATTTTCTTTTTATTCACATCTCACACAGCTTTTTTATAAAAACATGACAATTCGTACAACTGAAGTTTGAAACGTTGAAGTGATTCTTCCTGCCGCGTCGGATTCTGGAGCGGCCGTTTCACCACGGGTGCCGCTGGGTGGCAGTGAGAACGCTACAAACCCGCTAGGCAGTTGGCACACGTGGCAAGAGCCCTGAGGCGCTCTGGAGCCGGAGGCCGCGGAAAGGCGCTGCGATCGGAGAGCAGCGAAAGCCGCTCCGAGCGAGTCATCCTAAACAACGCGGCGGGAGGGAGAGCGGGGCAGGGACAAACAGGCCGGCCCGTGCACGTCGGGAAGTAGGGCAAGACTAGGGAGGGGCGGGGCGGATCGGATGGGGACATGACAAAGTGGGAGGAGGCGGCGCGGGACCTAGACGAGGAAGACGATGGGTAAAAGTAGGGAGGGCGAGGAGTAGTACTGCGAGATAGTGTTGGAATGGAGTGGATTAGCTGGTTGATTGCTAGTGGGTCCAGGCGCGTCAACTTCTAAGGTCATTAGTCCCGTAAGGGCAGTGCATGTTGTTGCCTGGTGATCTTCCCCCGTTAGATGGTGCGATCCGGCGCCGACGTCCCTGTAGGATATTGGGGTTTTCCCAAACCAGGTATCTCCCACCAGCGGGGCACCGCCCCAGCTGGGACAATCTCTTAACTCCCGACCGGTCTCCTGGCATGCGTTCTGGTGTATGTGCGAAGCATCTCAATGTAAGAGGGTGGAGTAGAGTGGGGCGGGAATGGACCCGGGACGAGTAAGAGAGAAGTGGGAATGCTTGCAGATCCGCATGGGGTCGGAAGCGGGGCGGGAGCGAGGCGGATGGCGACAACAATTTGGATGGGGTTGAGAAGAGATAGAAGTAAGGAGAGGTGGATGGGGGAGCGCGGCGCGATTTGGTGGGGAAGGAGAGTCGGGATGTGGGGAGGGGTAGGGTGAGGCTGGACATGGCGGAATTTGCGGGGGCGTGAGGGGCAGGGTTCGGCGGACGGAGTGGGGCGAGTCAGAACGGGAGAGGACGGGATGGGCGGGAGGGGCGGGAGGGAACGGGAGGGCACGGGAGGGGACGGGAGAGGACGGGACGAGTCGACACGAGATGGGGCGGAACGGGACGGGACGGGACGGGCAAGGCGGGGCAAGGCGGGGCAAGGCGGGACGGTGCGGGACGGGGCGGGACGGAGCGGGACGGGGTGGGACGGAGCGGGACGGGCCGGGGCGGGGCGAGGCGAGACCAGACGGGGAGGGGCGGGGCGGGGCGCCACGGGTCAGGGCAGGGCGGGGTGAGGCGGGACGTGGGGCGAGGTGGGCCGGGGCGGGCCTGCCCAATTGGAACGGTGCTTGTCGCTATTAATACGACGGCCCCCGCCGCAAGCGGCGCGGCGCGGGGGCGGCGACCTGCTTCCGATGCGTCGGCGATCGCCGCCCATCTACCGATCGCGCTCCCGTGCGCGAGTGCGCGTGCGTGCGCGTGCTGCCACGTGTGCTTCAGCGGCCGAAAGCGTTTCTGACGTCCAAATACGTCGACGCTCGGGCTAGTGCTCGCGTAAAAAAGCGTTTTTTTGCTTTAACTGAACGCGTGCCTATTATTTGCGTTTGTGTTGTATCACACTCAACTCTTCAGATCAAAATATGACAAACAAAACCTGCGGGCCTTCCAGTTTCATTTGTATCTAGGATTCATGCAGATTCCTTGTGTCAAGTACGTTAATGTAATATTTTCTTGATAATTTTGTAAAGTTGTTTAATTTCAGTAAAACATTTTTAATTGTAGGACAAAATTCACTGTAAAATCCTAAACATTGTACTGTAAAGTCTTCCAATTTTCGGGGACTTTTGGGACAAATATAACGGTTGTTGATCACGTAACTTTAGAGTTTGGAGAAATATTTGACTTAGACTTCATGATTGGAATGAACTAAAGAAAGGAAAATTGTAAATATGTGGAAAATAACCTCTCATTATTTTGCTTGGGTAAGGAAGTGAATTTTTTCTATTCGGGAAAGAAGTTCTAAGCCCACACTGTAGGACATATTGTAGGACATGTCTTAAGACATTTTATCAATCGGTGTCTAGTCTAGAGAAATTAGCATTGCCACAATTTGTAAATTCTTTATCTTCTCTATTGCAGTGTTTTAATTAGCAAGGTGAGGTGAGATGACCTAAAGTAGCTCTCATATCCTCTTCAGGCAGAAAAGGTTTTCAAGGAACCATTGTTCCCAACCTTGAGAGACGATGGAGAACAAGAATAAGCTCAGGCTGAGTTAACGGGAACTTCCCTGCATCGATAACTGCCTTAAATTTACATCAAAAGGAACAAACGCCTTTACCATAGAGAGGGAATTCCCAAACCCTTGTACTTTATGCTGTCATGAACCATAACACAGGACATAACTCTATTATCTTTTTTTCTAAAATCAACTATTTAAAAAAATAATGTAACACGAAATTTAGATTGCATCTGATATTTAAGATGGAGTGCAGATACAAAAGTATACCTACTAAGAAAAGAAAGTTCGTTCGCAAAATCGTTGGGAAACTGAAGGAAACCACACTCAACATCGAACCCTTCTTTCTGCATCTTTTACCTATATCTACTTCGTTTTTTTAATTGTGAAGTTTAAAAACGCAATTATCATTAGCAGTCTATTAAATTACCAATTATATATCGAAATTCGAAACATTTGGTACTCGCACTGAGAATAAGACTGTTGTTTTACCATTTACAAAACTGTAAATAACAAGTTATGTAGAGATGACGGTTTTGTGTTATTTAATAAAAACCAATGACAAAAAACTCGTAAACGTGCTAGTGTTGAACAATGAATTACCCCCTTTACTGGATCAAACATATTTAAGGCTAAAGCAACATATGTCTCAGGTTACGGTATAGGAGAAAAGGAAGAGAACATGCAACTACAACCTACATTTTTCATGCGTGCATCGGAGGCGAAAGGCATTTTGCCCTGAGGAAGGTCACAGCATGACGACCAAAACGTTGGCTTCTGTGCCTATGACCTGACTTCTCCCGGACACCGAAGTAAATATTTAGCCCAGCCGCAGAAACTTACGTTTTCATTTAAACTCGTTTATTTCAAAACTCCATTTTCACTTCATGTATGCGTACGTTTATACAGAGTAACATAGGTTGTATAAGAGGAAGTTATGTAATACTGTAGAAAATTAATGTCTAGATTTTAAGGAAAAAACTGTTTTGGGGACCCTAAAACCAAAAACAGGTTGTTGTTTTTAAATCGTCTGTCATCTGTTTGCCAGTGAATAACACTAGCGCCTGAACGCTTCGTAGGATGTTTTGCAAAATTAATATTCTCCGTTCGCGACTCTGAGAATTTGAAACGAATCCTTCGAATTTTGGGGGACTTCGCATTGATACACGAGACAATTTCATGCTATCCCTGAAAATGGCTTAAAATGTTTTTGAGTAGTGCTAGTGTTGCAGCCCATAAACGAAATACAGATCGTTCTTTAAAAGAATGGTTTGTTCTAAAACTGTAATTTTTATACCTTTTCTACATCAATGCAAAAGCATTTGAGTAATACTTTGACTTTAACTTTTCTTTATTTAATTACTAAAATTAACTATTGGTACACTATAGATATATACATTCCTTCAATGAAATTTTTTAAAATTTCAAAATTGGACGAAAGATACAATATTGCAAAACTCGACCCTGACACTAAGTTGAAAACACTCCTTCCAAAGCTCCCTTCTCTAGCGACGAATAGCAATTGTCGTATTTCTCGTTTTCGAGCATCGACAAACAACAAAACTAATACATATATGCATCAATTTAATTATAGGTAAAGTTTGTGATAAAATGGAATTGCAATGAATAAATATCGTTCAGTATGTAAATTAATATCGCAAACTGCATGATAAATAAGAGCAAAACAAATGCGACATGACCACAGGTCCTAATCCTGGCCTCAAATACAATACATCATAATCACACACTTCCACTAAACATGTTATTTCTCATAGCCTAATATCTTTTATTTTAGAGGGAGGAAGTACATACGTTCAACCGTGCTACAAAGCGATTAAATTTTAAGAAAATGTAACGAACATTATTATCTACATTAAAAATAGCAAAGAGCGCAGAAATCCAAAGAAAACTATGTAGCCTATTGCGAGATGTCGATAATTTTGTTAGATCGGAGTTCGAGAAAGAGATCCAAAACCATTAAAGATTTGATTGCATTATTTCGCCTATTCTTATTCTTTGTGTACCGACTGAATTCCAAAACTTAGAGCTTTTTACGACACAGTTGACATCATTAAATAGTCGACAAACGTCAGTATCTGTCTGTAAGTAATCGTAATATGTAAGGAAGAAGCCACCAGATATGAAATATTGGCTTTTCAATTGTTGTTCGCTTATGCTATATATATATATATATATATATATATATATATATATATATATATATATATATATATATATTGAAACCCAGAATATGTGTTTCATTACACTAATTAAATCATTAGTGTAAGAATTCAATAGCTATTCTGGACTGCGCGGTGCGAGCGCCGGGCGCTGCGAGCAGCGGGCAGCCGGCAACGGTCGCCGCCGCCACCGGTGCCCGCCGGGAGGCGAGCGTGAGAACGGCGGGTACAAGCGTGGCAGCGCGCACGTGCAAAAAGTTCGTTAGTTGGATTGAGGCGGCCGCCGCCGAAGGATGTGCCGACGTGCGGCCGGTGAAGGGGAGACGTTAGCAGAGCGGCGACCAGTGCGGACGTGTAGCGAGGGCTCTCCGCCAGTGAATGGACGCATGTAATACGCGACATAGTTATGTGATTAGGAATCGCAAAGTAATGGACATGTAAACAGAACATTAGAAGTATCAGTATAGTAAAAGATTAGTGTTGGTAAAATAATTGACGTCGCTCTTATTAGTTGGTGCGGAGGGAACATTCTTGAAAGCGTGCGGTACAGAACTGTGACCAGTATACGGAGTAGGCGGGGGTCGTGTAATTAAACCCACTAATGGACAGTGATTCGAGGAAGGTGCGCAGCCGAGGTATCAAGATCCTGTTCGGGGAAGAATTGTTGGAGCATCAGCCGTGGATGATCACCACGCCATCTGCTGCCGACGGCCCGCAGCAGTAGCAGAGGTCGACAACCCTGTCGGCACGAGCGGCTCGACGAACC
This sequence comes from Gryllus longicercus, assembly GCA_038098605.1. Taxonomy (NCBI): domain Eukaryota; kingdom Metazoa; phylum Arthropoda; class Insecta; order Orthoptera; family Gryllidae; genus Gryllus; species Gryllus longicercus. The sequence goes on from JAZDUA010000618.1 coordinate 778,033, forward strand.
TCATAGGTATTCAAACGGGGCCCCGAAGGTATGAAAGTTGTATTTTGCTCTTAATCTTGGTACCAAGGCGGAGTATAAAAACGGTGTCTGATTATGTAAATAGTAACTTTGATTTAAAATAAATCTTGTCATAATTGTATTTCTATGTATGAATAACTTCCCCAACGTTGCACCGACTTATCCTAGGACCCATTCACGTAAAAGACACCCTCTCTTAGTGTTATATTGCAGTGAAGATACCCGGCACCACCAGGTACGTCACAGCTGGCGCCCGAACATGTGGATAACGTATAATTAAGAAATGTGGTCCTAGGGAAATTGGTGAAATGTTGGAAAACAATGTGCATGTAATTGTTGTATAGTAATGCAGGGTATAGATGAGAAGCAGGCAGTACAAAGTGTATTATTATAGAGTACAAAAAAAAAATAACAATACATGTGTTAGCAAAAACATGCACAAGTCAAGTAAGCATAATGAAATGTTGATAATTACAAAAATGTTGTTGCGTAATTAATTGCGGGCTGACATAGGCAATTATTTGTGAGCATCCAATATATAGTTAATATTGTAGTTACTGAGGTTATGAAGGCTATACATGTACATGTTACAAATAATATAATGTAATAGAATTCCAAATTTTGTAAGACATATTAATAATATTTGAATGGCTTGGCAATTTTTTTATAACATGGAAATCAAAGAAATGGGGAAGTAGTAATAATTCTTATGAGAATATAAAGGTGGTTAATAGTGTTGTACAAATTATGCACAAAATTGTTTTTTTTTGCTGGGAACATTCACGCAGTAGTGCATTATTTATTGGTGATGGTAAAGTGTGGGGAATTTATTAGAAAAGATACCAGGTTGGGAAATATATACCAGCAGTGTGAATGTTTGTTGTGAATATCTATATGATATTATTGAGGAAAATTCAGGGAGGAGATATGACATGCAAATGTGAATGATGATTATGTACATAATATAGCAATAAGTGCGTTGAAAAGTAATTTCAATTAACAAGGGATTTATTATAATCTGAAAGCATTTTTGTGTAATAGTATTAACGAGTCTATTAGCAGTGTATATGTGTTTCAATGGTAATAATATTATGTATTGTAAGGATTATGTTTATGCATTGGTAGGTGAGTGGAAATTTATATGGTTATTGAATTAGTGTTATTGTGTTTATGGTGGTGAGTGAGGCTTGTTCGGTATTAAGTAGCAATTGAAATAGGAGTGAATTAAACCATTCACGAAGAATATACAGGGGTTGTGGTGGATATAGTGCATTCATAGGTTAACTGTGGTATCGTCGGTAGGTGAGGTAAGTGGAGAATTTGTGCGGTACTTTAGTGCAGTGAGAATCGATCGGACAGCTCAAAGCAACAGAATGGAGGCGCAAAATGTAGTGCTGGTCCGGGAAGAAAAGGCGGATGAAGTAGGGGAAATAGATGTAGGAATCGATAACAGTAGGTCATCGGAAAGTAGGGATAGTGGTATTGGAAGTCGGTTAGACGACACGTCAGGAGATAGCTTCAATAAAGAAATAGAAATCACGTCAACGCCGATGAACCAGGTAGCAGGAAATCCGAATCGGGGGGGTGGAGAAGATACCAATTTAGACATACTACAGATAATAATGATGATGCGGGAAGAACAGAAGAAAGCGGCAGAAGAACAGAAGAAAGCGGCAGAAGATCAGAAGAAAGCGGCAGAAGATCAGAAGAAGTTGATTGAAGAACTGTATGAGAAAGTAGACGAACAGAAATTATTTACAGAGGAGCAGATTAGGAAGTTGGCAGAAGAACAGAGTAGGAAATTAGACGAACAGAAATTATTCACAGAGGAACAGATTAGGAAGCTGGCAGAAGACCTGAATAGGAAAGTAGATACAATAGGGGGGCGAATAGGACGCGCTGAAGAACAAATTGAGTTAACGAAGAATGAGATGACTAAGATCGCGGAGCGGGTAGAAAGTCACGAGCAATGGACCGCCGAAGAATTAGGGAAACAGAAAAAGGAGTTAGAATCCCAAGTAATCAATCTGGGGGGAGAATTAGAGAATAAGCTATATCAGCGATTAGATGATAGAACCGCTATGCAGGACGAGAAAATTGAAAGGATACAATTGGTAGTCAAGGAAGAAATGTTGGAGAACAAGAGGGAATGCGAGGAGAAGGTTGTGTCATTACGAACAGAGATTGAACAAATAAAAGAATGCAAGGCATCCCCAATCGCAGCAAGCGGGACGGTACCATTTACCCCTCCAAGATCACTAAAATTTTCAGGTGACGGGAAAGAGAATCCATGCATATTTATGAAGGCAGCAGAACGACATTTAGATGTTATCAATACTTCGGAAAGGTGTAAAATACAATTATTATATTTAATGTTAGAAGGCAACGCAAGGATATGGGCCGATACATTTGATAAGTTTCCCGAATCAGTAAAGGCATTTAAAGATCGATTCCTTGAGCGGTACTGGAATGAGGAAATTCAAATTAATTTTAAAATTAGCCTGATGAATAATCATTACAACCAGTCCATGGGAAGTTTGCGGGAATACGCAACAAGGCGTATTATGGAATACAAAACGCTATCCCCACCGATGAGCGATCAGGAAATAATATGTGTATTGACGAGACAGTTCCCAGTCACAGTGCAGAATCTTTTACGTAGTGTGCAGCACACCGACCTGGAAAGATTCCAGAATGTGTTAGGAGGGTACGACTTGACGTTCGCAGGCGTACCAAAGAACAGAAATGAAGGGAATGTTAATATGGTTAGATCGGAACGTAACCAGGGGCAAGGGAATGATAGGAGCAATGATTACCAGAGAAACCAACGCGGAAGAGGGGGAGACGGATGGAGACCAGAGCCGGGGAACCAGAGACCGGACTGGAATAGATCTAATTCAAACTGTACGGAGACGCGAGGCGGGGGTGGGAATGCACCCGACCGATTAGCACAGCCTAGCACAAGTAGTGATCAAGGACACTATTTAAACTAATAGAGTCCGCGGTGATAGGTGGCCCCATTGCGGACGCGGAAATCGATGACGTAAACGCGGTCTCCATAAACGCTATGCAGCCGGTAACCTACGATACCCAACCGTGGCGGAGATGTAAGAACTCAGCGGTCAGAATCAGGAAATGTCCCACGATATCGATAGAATGTGAAGGTATAATTAAAGAAGCTTTAGTGGATACAGGGTGCACGACTACAGTAGTATCAGAAGAAATGTATGAGGAGTTAAAAGCAACAGGAAAAGAAGTAATGTGTTTGCCTATGAATAGGGCGTATGTGATTGGGGCAACTCAGAAGAAGTCAAGCCCCATCACAAAACAAATCATGTTTCAAGCCAGGATTGGCAACCAAGTATACGAGATGGTGGCCCTGGTAGTCAAAAAATTATTGTATTCGGTAATCATAGGGTTGGATTTTCTGGTCGATCACAGAGTAAATATAGATCTAGAACGGCAGGTGGTAGAACTGGGGAGCCAGGCGGTAGGATTTGACTTGGGGATGGACGAAGAGTACGAAGCGTGTACGGGCGAAATAGCAGAAGATTCATTAGAAGAACAGCTGAGGCAGCAAACGGAGAAGCAGATTGAGAAGTTTGCGGAAGAACAGAGCAAAGAATTAGGTAAACAGAAAAGATCCGAGGAGGAACAGAATAGGAAGGCGGAGGAACGGAATAGAAAACTAATAGAAGAACAGAACGGGAAGGTGGTTGACGAACAGATTAAGAAGCCGGCAGAAGAAATGGGAAGAATCACAGAAGAACGGAATAGGAAGCTCATCGAAATATGCGAAAAACCGTATGGGAAAGCGGAGGAACTGGATAGGAAAGACGAGGTGCTAAAATTTCAATCATGCCATCAAGTAGATGCTAGGGTAGCGGTAACAGATAGAAACGAGGGGATGACGAACCAGATCCATGGAGAAGTCAAGACAGCGGAGGGCAAAACGGTGGAGGTCCAAATCGAGACCGAGGAGGATGTTTATAAAGTGAAAGTGAAAACGGAAGAATTGAAGTTAATAATGGAAGAAGAAATGGAAATGAAAATAGAAGAAATGGAGCGTATAATAGAAGAAGAAATCATGGAAAATATGCAAGGATGCGAAGAGAAAATAATACAAGAAGAGTTTAAACAGGAAGAAGACGGGAAAATGTCGCCATGTGTCAAGTATGGGGTGACACCAATTATGCCTCCAAAGTCGACGAAATCTCTGGGAGATGGGACGGAAAACCCTAAGGCAGTTATGCGAGTAGAAGAACGGTACATAGCATCAAACAACATATTGGAAGAATATAAGATCCAGTTATTACACCTAATTTTAGAAGAGAACGCCAGGACATGGACAGAGAAATTTGGCATATTTCCGAAATTTTTGAAGGGATTTGAAGACAAGATTTCCGTACGAAAGCGGAGTGAAGAAACCCAAATAAACATCAAGAACGACCAGAGGAATAGCCATTACAACTACATCACGGGAAGTCGTAGTGAATACAGAACGAAGAGCACTATGGAACCAAAAACATTATTTGCCACTATAAAATATCAAGGAATTAGTTGCGTGTCAATACGACAGTATCCTGCCACCGTGCAGAGCCTACGGGGCAGAGCAGATTATACCGATTTAGGAAGGGGTTTGAACATATTGGAGGGGTACGAATTCACCTTTGCAAATGCCCCAAAGTATGGGAATGAAGGAGACGCAGGCAGGTCAAGAATGGAGCGAAGTCAGGGGCGAGGGAAGAGTGTTGGTACGGTCAACCATTGGTACCAACGTAGAAGAGGTCGGAGCTGGAAATGGGATGATACCTATCAAGATGTGTTCAACACGCTGGAAGCTATGTCCTACAACTGTGAGTTAGGAAATCACTGTCAGCAAAATGGGGATGAACTGTCGCACAAGAGACAAGACATAGTAGGACATTACAAGCTTCAAATCGGAAACCTGGTTCAACATGGATGGAAAATAGTGAAGTGCGAATAAGCGCAAGATTAGTGTTAATATACGTAATCACATGTTAATTCGATTCTAAGTTATAAGTGTATATAGGGCGTCGAGGAATATGCAAAAGAGTGCAACCATCGGCAGTGACGATGTTACTAGTGTGAATTTTGTCCAGAAGCGGGAAAAATTCAAAAAAAGAAAGGGGGGGGTGATGAAACCCAGAATATGTGTTTCATTACACTAATTAAATCATTAGTGTAAGAATTCAATAGCTATTCTGGACTGCGCGGTGCGAGCGCCGGGCGCTGCGAGCAGCGGGCAGCCGGCAACGGTCGCCGCCGCCACCGGTGCCCGCCGGGAGGCGAGCGTGAGAACGGCGGGTACAAGCGTGGCAGCGCGCACGTGCAAAAAGTTCGTTAGTTGGATTGAGGCGGCCGCCGCCGAAGGATGTGCCGACGTGCGGCCGGTGAAGGGGAGACGTTAGCAGAGCGGCGACCAGTGCGGACGTGTAGCGAGGGCTCTCCGCCAGTGAATGGACGCATGTAATACGCGACATAGTTATGTGATTAGGAATCGCAAAGTAATGGACATGTAAACAGAACATTAGAAGTATCAGTATAGTAAAAGATTAGTGTTGGTAAAATAATTGACGTCGCTCTTATTAGTTGGTGCGGAGGGAACATTCTTGAAAGCGTGCGGTACAGAACTGTGACCAGTATACGGAGTAGGCGGGGGTCGTGTAATTAAACCCACTAATGGACAGTGATTCGAGGAAGGTGCGCAGCCGAGGTATCAAGATCCTGTTCGGGGAAGAATTGTTGGAGCATCAGCCGTGGATGATCACCACGCCATCTGCTGCCGACGGCCCGCAGCAGTAGCAGAGGTCGACAACCCTGTCGGCACGAGCGGCTCGACGAACCTCATAGGTATTCAAACGGGGCCCCGAAGGTATGAAAGTTGTATTTTGCTCTTAATCTTGGTACCAAGGCGGAGTATAAAAACGGTGTCTGATTATGTAAATAGTAACTTTGATTTAAAATAAATCTTGTCATAATTGTATTTCTATGTATGAATAACTTCCCCAACGTTGCACCGACTTATCCTAGGACCCATTCACGTAAAAGACACCCTCTCTTAGTGTTATATTGCAGTGAAGATACCCGGCACCACCAGGTACGTCACAATATATATATATATATATATATATATATATATATATATATATATATATATATATATATATATATATATATATATATATCACGATATTGCAGTGTTCATGAAGAACATTTATAACAAAACATTTACGAGGTTCTCATTGCTTGTCTCCCTTATTCCTACGCGTGTATAATAAATATAATAAATAAAAACAGGTCTGGAGTCTGGGAACACCGCTAGCTGGCGAAAGTCCGATTAATCCGACCTTGAAATGCTTAAAACATACATTTCCAAACTAGAAACTTGTGAATAGGTTTAATTTCTGGAAAAACATTATTTTGAGAAAGCAACCATCAAAATAAAGTGAATGGCACGTACAAATTGCTTCTTATCAGATAAAATGTTGAAAGAATTGATAACATAATTGCAAACATATTCATATATTTTCATTGAAATATTGAAAATTTCTTGTATTTACAAGTAATCTTAGAAATTAAGTATTCAAGAAAGTATTCTTAAGATTTTAGATAACTGGAACGTTTCTGGAAACTGAAGGAAATTTACAACGAAAATATACATCAACGAAATTTATCACGTAATCTGCTTTAAAAACAACAACAGAAGAGGCTTCAAAAGCGTTAGTGATTTGCACACTAGTTGCAAGAAATCACAAATCAGAGATGTACAGCGAGGTAAAAAAACAAAGACATGGTATTTCGTATGCCGTAACACTGAATTGAAAAACAAACCATACTGTAATAGAACATTTCTAAATGACTAACAGCAGATCAACTATGCACTTGTAGGTCGTGCTGTAGAATTTTCAACATAAGTTCTATCATCCATTCATGCATTCGCATCTTAACACAATGTATACTTGATAAATAATAAACTGAATATTTACGATGTCTTTGTAGTAATAATATTTATGCTTATAATGTATATTGTAGAATTACACGTATTATTACTATTATTGCACTGATATAAAATGAATTACATGCAAATAATAGAAAGAAACTAAAATATTCTGCCCATAGTCCCAATTTAAAATCGTAGGTTAGATATTAGAACAATTTTTAAACGGAGCATTTTTCACTTTATTCACTTTAAAATATCGGATCCCTATCTCGTTGATATTTTATAACTGTTAGTTACTTCCCTGAACTCGGCGCTATAATAATTGGGTCAATGATTTTAATATCTGAGTATGCATTTCATTAAACTTGCCAATCTAGAGATTAACTAGACATATTAGCACTGCAAATACTGTTGTTTGTTTGAAGGAAATAGTGCACTAAAAACGCAGATGAAAATCATTGCACCTGGTGTCATTTGCTCCCACACGAGCAAATTAATTGCGGACAAACATTGAGTGCCGATGTGTTTACTTTAAACTTTTGGGCAAAACTTGCACTTGAAAGCTGCTTGAAGCAAAACGTTCCCTTCCATCCAATTTCGATTATATTTTCATAACCAAATTGTAATTTCCATAAAATCAGAATAAATGTCAATAAATAAATTGTTAAATATAGTATCCGATTTGAAATTAATATTGCCATGACTCATATGACACAATATGTCGTAATAAAAAACCAAATCAAGCATTTTTGGACAACGATTAATTATATATTGCTTATATAAACTACTGAATTAAACCAGTAGTAATTCAACAGCTTGCACATCCTATCATTCGTTTCGATGACATAAATATAATACTACTTGTATCTGCAAAAAATTTCTAATCCCCAAAAATGATTCGAACTCATACATAGCTTTAACAAATAGCGTCACCACTACATCAACCGTCTGCGTTAGCATAACAGCCTTGTTAATGCTTTAATAACAAAGTTCAACATTTGTAATTTTCAAAAATGCAGAGGTTTTAATACAAATCATAATAATTGGAGTAAAAAATGTAAAAGTTTGCAAATTTGAGAAAATCTTGTTTATATATATTTAAAAGTTTTCACTCAAAGTAACACAAGTAGTACTCAAATTCTCAAAAACGTTCACTTTAAGTGATTTTAAATTTCATTTTTAAAGAGATTTCACTAGTTAAAATACCCTTATCTTCACTGAGAAGGCGATGAAAAAATATTAAACTTTCGCAATTTTCAAAACTTCAAATATTTTAACGAAAATTGCACCTCCTGAATTTTCATAAGCGTATATCGCTCTATTGAAGAAAAGATTAAAGACATTTTTTGATAATTTTCACAATGTTTTTTATAATGTAAATCACAATGTTGTTCTTATGTTAATTATAATATATTATATACACAAAATGCAAAGAGGCTGCGACATCAGCCAGATCAATTGAGTAATATCCATTATTGTAAAAATTCTGTCTACGGTTTAGCCGCTAGCTTTGTTCACGTGCTGAGAAAGACAGACGGACGGACGGTATGGAAGTAACCCAATTTTTTGGTATAAAGAACCCAGTATACTGTGTTATAAAAATAATTTAATTCATATATAAACAAGAAATATCCACTTTTCAATTATCAGGGCCCCTCAAAACGAGATTTTTTGTCAAGTAATAAGAGTTTTCGATGCAGCATGCATCACATTACTTTCTCTACATCAAGTAGTATACCAGAAAGGAAAATCACCACTCGATATCAGAACTCAGTGCGGATTAGAAAAAATAATTTACTACATGTAGGAGCGTGAAAAAATCATTCTTTTTACATCAGAGACCCAATAATGTGCATTTCTATTGAAGAACGTATTTCATATTGCATTTTTGCAGAAAATATATGAGTTCGATAAAAATTAAAGGATAATGTTTTCAGAAAAAGTAAACTACTTGGGGTAAACTTTCTATAATGAAAATTTAACGAGTAACATTTTATATTCTAGAGACTTTTTGAGTTTCTGTGATCTACTTATAAAGAATAGTTTAACAATAACTTTCACTGGCCTAGAGTGGTGCTAACAATGGTGCGCATCGATCTTCTCTCTTCTCTCTCTCCTGAATGTTCGTCATTATAGCATTCATCTTCATTCACTGTCACCTTCTCAGGAGGTAGTGAGTAGTGGTACGGGCAAATCTTCACTGTGACACACACATGTCTTATAGCATACAGTAAATTAGGATGTTGCACCGTTTTCTTCGTTTGTAAGGCGATTCCAGCTACTTGTGTCAGACAGAAACAAGTCTGTTTTGTGATTCGTTGGTTCAGTCCAAATCATGGGAATACCTCAGGGCATGCGTCGTGAACCTTTTACCCAGCTTGTCAGGAGTGTAACACACGACACACAGCACGTATGAGAGGCTCATTTCTTGTTCTGCTCACCTACATTACACCCGAAATAAAGTTCATAATACTTCTTTCTCAGACGATTAAGGTTTGGTTTTTCCGATTTCAGATACATCTCAACAGATATAACAACGTTTTTGGGCTATTTACACAGTTACGAGGCATTTATCCTTTTGAATTAATAAATCACAAATCTTCAAGAACCTAGAACAACAAACACTGACATCCAAGCCGCTTTCCAATTTGTCATATCTCTCAATGATGGGACGCAATTAGCAAGAAACACACCGCGATTCTATTTGTTCCAGAATGACTTATCAGCAATGTTTCCAAACGTTTTTCATTCCCTAGAGGTGCATTTTCTGAATTCAGTGTCATTTATAGTAATTCCTTGAACATATTTCTATTGTTCCTGAACAATTATATCTACAGAATTGTTAAATGAAGCTACAGCAAAATAGGAAATATACAGCGCTTTCGAGCATTTCAATAAACATAGAGTAGCGTGTAACACGAAAACTGAGTCCGATTGGCAAAAACTGATTTCACATTCGAATTCAGGGCACAAGTCTTAGTTAAGACCAATCACTTTCTTTGTTACAAAAATGCGGTTGTCCATTGTTATCGCTAAGAGAACACTGAATAGGAATGACGTTAATGGCACGGGTAAAAGCGTTCCTCCAAAGACTCGTAGAGGCGTTGAAATCATAAGAAAATAATATTTTTCTTGAATTGTTCGAGAACAACCTAGAGGGAAACGGCTAAGTATTGTGGCAATCGATTTGTCTTGTTGAGACGAATCAAATGAGCTATTGGTCACCTCTATGAGTGCAATAAGTCACTAAAAATGAGTTTTTGTTTCTTAAAATTAAAAATAAAAACACATTTCAAGAGAACTTTCTCAAAATATTCTAAATGAATATGCAAGGAAACCAAGAAGAAAAATTATCTGTTCTCCAGGAGATCTACACACCTCATTTGCTTCCATTGGTGGGCCGCAAGGGGTTTAATCACGAGTGATACGGACGGAGGTCCCTCGTTTACCACAAAAAGACAACGAAAGAGAGTTGCCGTTGCTTGAGTTTCGTCATTATGAGTTTACAGTATTTTAGCACGTGCTACCAAGTACTTTAATTTTTTAGAGATCCGGATAGTCATTTTGGTTTCAAAGAAACAATAATATACTGAAAAAGTAATCCCATGTTGCAAATTCACTCATTTTTCACTCACTGAAACAATTCCGACCGCAATAACGTTCACGCCAATGTTACAGCACTACACGTTCCGCGACATCTCTTACCACAAAAAAGACACGAAAGGCAAAAATTGTTCATGAAACGTATTTTGGAGTATCTAGAATTGATATAATTTGGCATTCACTGTTTACAACGGGTGCACTAATTGTTCGGTTGACGCTTCCTCCTACCAAAACACACCCACAAAACAAAAAAAATCAGAAATAACTTTTTGATAAAGTGTGATGCAACCACAGATACTGCGGGACGTCACTCGCGAAAAAGAAAAAAATAACATTCACAAATTGCGTGTTCCGGTGTCTCTCCATCAACTTCAGCATCCATCTCACATATTCCCTTGCGCTCATTTAGTACTTGTCTGAAAAAATATTGACTTGAAGCCTTCCCATACAGCCCGCAAGGTCTCTCGTCCGCAAAAAACAAAAACAAAAAAGTGTTAATGAATCTCTTCAGGTGTCACCGCTACACTGACTTAACCACCTTGCACCATTGTCCGCTTCCATTCTACAAGCAGTTGACAGTTGCGTCTACAGGATGGAAAGGACTTTGACACCTCGTCATGTATACGTGTATTGTCATTCATTTGGCAAGGCCCTACCGCAAGAACCTACCCATTGCACACCTTCCGAACTCTCATTGTTCAGCGTCATAAGCTAGCAAGTTTTCTCCGTAGTGAACACACTCTCGTAAATACATTAATTGCAATATTCATTGTCGTCATCTCCATGAAAAAAATCAAGAATATCTTTTTGAGCAATACACCAGCGCAAAAACGAGGCAAACGAGATCTAAGTTTTGGATCTTTCCGAATGTCTATTTCTGAAACTCACCAGCTCTCGCACGTCCTACGAGCTCACTCGCCTGGAGAGCGCTCCTTTGCCGCATCAAAAACAGAAGCTCTTTGGCGTTGATTAACTCAAACTTATACTTTCCTCCACATCCCGAAAAAATTCTAATAGTAGAAAATATGATTAAACATATTTCCGAACGCCTTAAACATCTTTACTGCCACCACACATCCTGTGCACCCAAGTGTTCACCAAGACCCGCGAAAAAAGTTAGAAAGAACCGTTCATGAAAAGCCTTTCCGAACGCCTGGTACTCTACCTCAGCATTCCGCATATTTCATTTGTGTTCAGTCACCTACGGAAAACCCCGTACCGCAACAAAAACACAAGCGAATTTCACTCATTGTTGTTCATTAACTCAAAGTTAAATTTTTCTCCCCTGCCCGAAAGAACAATAATAATATAAAAAATGTTGAAACGTACTTCCTAATGTGTTACTTATCTTCACACCCACCACACATGCTACGGACCCAAGTGTTCACCACGACCCGCGATAAAGAGTTTCAAAGAACATTTCATGAATAACTTTCCGGACGTGTTACATGACTATTCCGTACACAACATGAGTTCACTCATCTGGAGGGCGCCCCGTACCATAACAAAAATAGAAGCGAATCTAACACAATATTTTTGATCCACTCCAAAGTACACTTTCCTCTCCTACCCGAAAGAGCAATAATAATAATAATAATAATAATAATAATAATAATAATAATAATAATAATAATAATAATAATAATAATAATAATTGAAAATTGTTTAAACATATTTCCAAACGCCAAAGTCATTTTCACTTCCACCACAGATCACAGGACCCAATTGTTCACCATGATCAGCGTAAAAGAGTTTAAAAAATCCTTTCATGAAAATCTTTCCAAACGCGTTACTCTGTATGAGCATTCCGTACACAGCATGCGTGACCAGTCACCAGAAGTGCACGCCCTACCACAACAAAAACAGAACCGAATATAACTCACTGTTGTTCTTTAATTCAGAGTGATACTGTTCTTTCATTTCCGAACAATAGAAAAATGTTTAAAAATATTTCGAAACGTCTTATACATGTTCACATCCACTACGCATTCTACGTACTTAATTGTTCAGCATGTCCCGCGTAAAAAGTTCCGAAGAACCTGTCATGAAGAGCCTTATCGAACGCCTGTTGGAGTACTTTGCATCAGCATTTCGCACACAGCATGTGTGTGCACTCATATGGCCAGCGCTCCCTAGCGCATCCAAAACAGAAGCAAATTTAACTTATTGTCTTTGATCAACCCAAACTTATTCTTTTCTCCCCTGCCCGAAAGAACAACAACAACAACAACAACAACAACAACAACAATAATAATAATAATAATAATAATAATAATAATAATAATAATAATAATAATAATAATAATAATAATAATAATAATAATAATTAAACATATTTTCTAGCGTCTTTACACATCTTCACATCCACCCCACATACTACGAACCCAACTTCATCACGACACGCGGAAAACAAAAGTTTGAACACATTTTCATGAAAAGCCTTTTCGAACGCCTGTTTCTCAACATGAGCATTTCGCACACAGCATGTGTGGCCACTCACTTGGAGGGAAGCAAGAAAAACAGAAGCGAATTGAATTTTTGCTTCTCTGCACGAGAAAACAACAACGAAAGTAATAATAATAATAATAATAATAATAATAATAATAATAATAATAATAATAATAATAATAATAATAATAATAATAATAATAGAAAACTGTTTAAAGAAACACCTTAACCTGTTTTTAGAAACACCTTACTCATCTCGACATTCACCGCAGTGAAGTGTTCACCACGAGCCGCGTAGCAAAAAGTTGAAATGCCCTCTCACGCAGAGCCTGTCGCTCGCCTGCCAGCCAGAGCGGCGAGAGCTCGCACTCACCTGGAGGGTGCCGCTTGCTGCTGGTGGAGGTGTTGGGCGAAGGCGGCGGGCGACGCGTACGTCCCGACGCCGACGCCGCCGACGCCGCCGGCGCCGGGCGGCGCGCCATGCTGGTGGCCGGCCGCGCACTGCCCGAACAGACTGCCGCACGTGTGCGGCGACGCCGACGCCGACGCCGCCGAGGACGTCGGCGGCGCCGCCGCGGGGGCGGGGGCGGAGGGGGCGGGACCGGGCGGGGAGGCGTGCGCCGCGCGCAGCAGCGCCGACACCTCGCGCACCGACGGGGGGTAGCATCGATCAGGCGCCCCCTCCGCCCCCGCGCCCGCGCCCGCGCTCGCGTCCGCCACGGCCGCCGCCGCGGAGCCTGCAACAAGTGCCCCGCCCCCGTCACGCTCGCGCACGCGGTCGGACCGCCAGGCGCCCACGCTCACCTACTACAACTTATAGAACAAACATCCTGTTATGCACTGGTGGCAACAATGGGATCATTTTGATTCGTACTTAGTGATTCCGAGCGCTGCTTGGGTTGGTAGTCCCGTAAGTGTTGTGTATGTTTTATGGCGTAGGTGGCGGTGATATTTTCCCTGTAGATGGTGTGATCCGGTCCCCACTTACCCGTCGGATTTCCGGTTTTCCTCAGCCACGTAACTCCCACCAGCGGGCCAAACTTTTTAAGCTCTCGGCTGGACACCCGACGTGCTTGTGTATGCGTAGGTGTGTGTAAGTACGGGATGAGGAAAGGGCAAGGAAGAGGAAGGAAAAATCTCGCGCGGTCCGTGGCCTGTTTGTTAGCGTTTTAGGACCTCCCGGTCAGAGGTACTGACATCAGTTGCTGCCCTGACCCACCTTTGACGGTAAGTTCCCTAAATTCTGTTTATAAACTTATTGCAGAAGTTGGTTTATTTTTACATTTTTTCAAAGCAAATAATATTGTTTATGACAATATTTTGGAGTCCAAATTACCTTGATATGGATTTCGTAACTTTACTAAAGATTGGAACCTTTGATGCCTTTAATACCAATGTCAAATCACAAAAAATATCGCAATGGCGTGAAACAAGATTATTAAACCATCCAATTCATTGTTAATTCAGAATGGGGTTCCACAAGGTTGCTTTTTCAGTCTTGTCGGGTTTCATGAAAAAGATACAGCCTCTTATTCTTGCACCAATAGTCTGAGTTAAAAAATATTATTTCAGATGTTTCAAATTTGTTTCTTAATTATACGAACATTAATAGTAAAGATAGGAGCAACTGTGTCCATGTAGTTTTTAATTTAAAAAACAGTTACATACTATAAAATTTAAGGTTTCTAATTGATTAATGATGCAATAGCAACTTTTCTCTAAATTCGTTCCTACCTCAAATGAAACGTCCATATAATTAAAATAATTGCATAACTGAAAATCGGAATAATGTGCAAAATTTTCTTTTCAGACATTATCTTCTGGTTATCGCCGTCGCTAACATCTTATTTGTGGATAAAATATTATATATATATACATATATATATATATATACATATATATATATATATATATACATATATATATATATACATATATATATATATACATATATATATATATATACATATATATATATATATATATATATATATACATATATATATATATATATATATATACATATATATATATATATATATATATATATATATATATATATATATATATTTCTTTTCACCAAAAACGTTCGGGTGTAAATACCCGCGTCTGACATTAATAAGACAAAAAAGGGTTTTGGGGCGTTGTAAAGAAGACGAAATTGCTCTATCTATATTTCAAGTTAAATCAAGAAAGACCAACAAATGACAGCGGTAATTCCCTCGTACTTTATGTTGTGTTGCTCGTTTCATGTAAAGCCACGGCGTCACATTGCATTTCTCTGCGAACCGTGAAATGTCGGTACTCATCATTTATACCCAGGCTTTTCAATTAGCTTCTGGGTACTTCGCTACCTCAACATTTTCAGGTGGTTGAAATATCACGGTAAATGCTCACGACGTCCCCCTTATTCATGTCAAGTGAACGTACCGCATAGAGAAGTTGTAAATGAAGTGGCGTTAGTTGATGTCATTGCCCAAGAGAATACATATTTTTTCTTCAAAATGATATTCAAATTAAATAAAAAACGTATTCCGAACTATATAAATTGTACAGAAGTGGGATACGACGATATTTTTGGGAAAGAATAGTAATGGTTACAGCCTCTACACGTTTTCTACACATTTTAAATTCTTGTTTATAAAATAGAAAATTAATATCACTAGACGCAGTACATTAAATCATTGGAGCATTTCTGTTGTTTTAATTTTTTCCGACCAAATTTCGTCATCTCAATTTCTACTGCATATGCATGAATTCACAATGGTTTCTAAACTATTCCAAAACAGTGTGAAATCCTGAGCAATCTGTACAAGTGTGACTGGGACAATGTTTGCGAGTCAGAGAGTGGGGTTGACAGCAGACCCTCTGCCAGTGGCTCATGTGAAGCGAGTAGCAGTCACAACTATTACCCAGACCTCGTTGCGAAAATATACCTTACCCGCACGTACCGGCACGTTCCACGTTCCAGCACGTGAAGCTTGTCACTGGAATCTTCCGCGTGGGAAATGCCACGAGACACTTTAATCTTCACATTTCAAATTTTCTACGTGTCTGAAACCTAATTTACAAAGAGAGATGTTTTGA
Organism: Gryllus longicercus; assembly: GCA_038098605.1. Taxonomy (NCBI): domain Eukaryota; kingdom Metazoa; phylum Arthropoda; class Insecta; order Orthoptera; family Gryllidae; genus Gryllus; species Gryllus longicercus. The sequence goes on from JAZDUA010000618.1 coordinate 794,153, forward strand.
ATACTACGAATATTTGGAGATATTTTGAATTTGAAATGCAAGAAAGCGTTCGTGTCGTCATCTCATGCTTCGAATTCCCGAAAAATGTAGTATACGTGGTAGTAAAGGGAAAGAAGAAATTCGAACAGTGTAGTGTGTGAACATCTTTCCATGATAATGATGACCCACAAAACATTGAAAATTATGCTAGAAGCACAGTGGCAGGTAAATTAAGTTTAATTAATGTATAACTGACTAATATGTTATTATCAATGCGATAATTAGTGATACGAACATTCAAAATATACAATCACACTGAAATGATCTTTATTACAAATTCGACCATTCCCCAAAATGAGTTTGGCATCCAAATGTTAATAAATTCCAAAATTAACTTCCAGAAATCGTCTTTCTTCGAAATAGCATTCCCTCTTCTCACTTATTTTGGATCAAAGGGAAAGCTTTCTTAAAAAGCGTTTCTTCAAACAGAACGCAAAGAGTCTGCTGGTCGTCCGAGAATGCACTGGCGTGCGCCGCGCCCGAGCGCTCCCTGGAGAGAGGGGGGGAGGGGGGAGGTAGGGGGTTGGCGCGGTTCCAAGCACCACACGCCATCACCCTCTCCACCCCCACCCCCACCCCCCGCCCGGCCAATTTCCACCGGATCACATTCCCCGTCGGCTCGCCTTTAATACGCTAAACGGCCCCTCATCAAACGAGGCATTGGGAGGTAATTAAATGACTGGACCCTGTTCATAAGTTTCAAAAATATAATTACGATGTTTTAAAATTTTGTATTTTGATGCCGGTGTTTGTCTTACGGCCAAACCGAGATTTAATAAATGATTTTGATGCATAAGAACTGAATAAATTTTGGGGGATTTATTAAAATACCACAAGAACTGAGTAAATTCTTAGGGATTTCTTAAAGTACCATATGAATGATGGGGCAATAGTGGAATTAGAAGTGGGGACAAGGCAAGAACCCGGAGATAACCTACCGCGAACTCGAATGCACACTATCATTACAGCCATCGTTGTTATCTTCAGGCAACTGACGGCAGAGAGCAATAAACTCATATCTCATTCACATTGTAGGTGGAAGGAAGAAGTGCGTTAGCAAGGAGATAAACGTGTCTTTTATGAGTTTGATTCATTACTTTGTGTTTCCGAGCCATATCCGTTGTTATGGTCATTAGTTGTTTCTGAAAGGCTTGCTATATCCATGCAGGTGACGCTTCCCCCCCGCTGAAATGTGAATTGTGGCGTTCCCCTAATGATCGCGCACGATTTCCCTCTCCAGGTATCTCCCACCAGCTGAGCACTGCCCCAGCCGAGACAAGCTCCAAGCTCTCGGATGGTCTCCCGACAAGTGTGGTACTGTAGTGCATGCATGTTTGTACGAAAGGGGTGAGGATAGGACAAAGAAGAGGAAGGAAAGATCGCGCGCGGTCTGTTAACCCGTAGGTCGTTACAATTGTCCTCCGGATACCGGCTGAATTCAACCTTGACATTTAGCTAGCGCCTAGAATTCGAACTTCAGAGGCACTGCAGCGGCAACCTCTACCGCCCTAAGCTATCGGAGCTGATCACGGGCAATTTGCGCATCTCGACTAATATCAATAATACATCCTATTTCCTAAACGTAAGCACTGCATACACTGTTTGTGGAAACACCACACTCCATCGTCAATCACCGAATTACCAATTAGACTGTAATCATGTCACGAAGAGGTCTGTACCACACATTTCGTTACACTCCCTTCGTAATATCAGTGCCCTTGCGAAAAAGAACTGACCTTTCACCAGAATGCCATTTGGTAATGAACTTATTTATTACGTTGAGTCGGCAAATCGTATTCAGACTTTGTTCAGAGTCATGTTTTAGGTCCGAGGTTAGTTTATATCTGTAAATGTACGATATAGGTCGGCCTGATTTGCTTACTATCCGATAGAATGTGTGTATATTAAGATTTTTCTGCTTTCAAACCCTCTGACTTCGTTCGGGTTTCAGCCCACCTACATCGGTATAATTATCTCACACTATGATACAATTGTAACAATAAAATTGTGACAACACGACGATTACGGATATTTCAAGCGGATAATGTATGCTTTTCGCAATATATATTTGGTCTTTTCGGTCGATTGTGCGACGAGTGTGGCCCGCTAACGATGTCCTCCATGGTTGAGCCTAATGTAATTCCCACGCTTGGGTGGTAAGAGACACATGTGGTGAGTCTGACGTATTCCCTTCACCGTAACTACCAAACTGTCTGCCTAAGCTTTGTTTTTTGTCATATAGCTACAGAAGCTGAGAGGATTTTTTAAAGGAAAGGTACAACCGTGATAGCAAATCGAAGCAAGGATCGCACCATAGGAAGCTAGTTCGCTGCACATGAGCCATCTTAATCCTTGATCCTGCGTTTTGCGAGAGCCTCAACTTAAGATGTTGAGAAATACATATACAAACTAGATTGGGTGTGAGTGTTCATCGATCCAACTTTCGCTATTATTCGGCCTTATTTATTTTACTTATTTCACTTTGAATATTAATTTTGTAAAGCTTAAAAAGTTGCGTGACGTGTGAAGAGAATTGTCAAGTTCACTCCTGCGACTCGCTATAAAATGAAGAGCAGCACAAGTGATCGATTCCAAAACGATTCAACGAGTGCATTATAGAGGGAATGTGTAGCAAAAATGCCTCTATTTTACGCCTTAACTTGAAAATAACGATTACAAAGGTAATAGTGACGAATCCGAAGATTATATTTTTAAAACAGAAATTGTTGGACTTTTCCTCCCAGAAAACAAGCTCCCTTTTGTGTTAAAATAAAAGGGTAATTTAGTTACTAGAGCAAATATATTTTCTTATTAAAGGATCCTTTAAAACAATTAATTTATTCCAAAAAAATATTTTAATTGCATTTTGAATAATAATTAACTATCAAATTAAATATAGGGACTTGATGACAAAATATATTATCCTCAATTAAGACTATCTTGACCAACAATAAAAAAATACAAAACAATGTATAGCTGCACCGTGCAAGCGCTTACAGCACTCCGTGACAGCGTTTATTGCGCCCCTTGCGGCAACGCAACCGGCAGCTCGGGTCCAAGTGACGCCGTTCGCCTAGGCCGGAGTTGGTCGCTCGCCGCGGGGCGGCCGGCGGAGCCCGCACTTTGGGCGAAGTCGCTTCGCGCCGGCGGAGTTGCGTCGAAGGCCGAGCGCCGGGGGGCCCTGGCCATTTTCCAGCCAATTTTGAGTCGACGGCCTCCCCTTCGCCCCCATCCCCACCCCCCGCTCCCCTTTATGCTCCGGCCAGCCTTTGGCGCACTCCGCGTGAAGGGCCTTCGTCTCTTTGCATTAGGAAAGAACCGGCGAAAGTCTTCTTCGGGATAAAAGAAGGTTGAAATTACTCTTGAACAACAAATTATTTTCTTCGCTTATGTAGAATACTCTGAGTTCGTTCAATAAATTTGTAACCTTAAAAATGAAATTCAATTTCAAATCGATTACTTTGAATCTTATTCGTTCTTGAGCAGTTAGACAAATCCTAAGAAAATGATACCGAAGGGCAACAATTGCTTGTTTCAGAATTTGAATATCACAATCTAAAATAACTTTCCCCTTATCTCTACAATGATTTACTATGAAGCATCAAAAAAGTGTTTTATGCCGATTTTTGTTCACCATTTGTGAGAAGTGTAATATCTTGGGAACCTTGGAAGTCCTTGAGAGAAATTAGAATTGACGTTTAGGAAAGCATCATGCCCCTGGGACCAAGAAGGCCTGGACGACAATGAATTCTTTCTGTACATCGAAACACTTTTCATCTATAAAATTGTGATCTAAGAATATTGATAAATTATTTCGGGCGGAAGATCTACTCTCTAATGTATTAAAAACTTCTTTGCCACATGTCTTTCCAAATTGATATTACGGTTGCAAGCTCAACACACATCACTGTTTGTATATTGTAACGTTTATCATTCATATATGTATGCTTTGAATAGTTCGTATCTTCAAGTAAATAAGCAATTGAAACACTCGGAATGATATTCATACTGAACGTGTAATGTTCAAAGATATTTTTTGCATAATCAGAAACACAGATGAACGGTTTTAGATTTCATATTCTTAATAAGAATACTGCGCGTTGAAAAACATTCAACTCCAAATCACATTTGATGTTTTTCCCTAATTACAAGTTTCAAACATTAATAAAACGCACATCAAAGACTTCAAAAGTTTGTAACCCAAAACATTCTGTGAGCATGTTATACCTTTTAAGAGAAAGTTGTCCTTCTCAGATTATGAGAAAGTTTATGAACCTCAAAAAAGATTTCGTAATGCGGGAGTTTGCTCTCCTTATGAACCTTACTTTGCACTTGAACGTCATTTACATTCGCTCTAAGGGAAAAGGAACCTGAGTTATAACGGGATTTTACATTAATGATGAACATTATTTACAGAGATAGTGTGAAAATAAATCTCTATTCAGAAAAACACAAAATCAAATGGTTTACGATAAAAAAATAATATTGTAATCAATTGCATATTCTATAACATATTATCTTCTGACAAGGAGGGTTTAGCAAGTGTTGTCAATTTTGGAGAACGTTCTAATCTATGGCAAATGTTTCGTAATCAGTTTTACACGTCATCATCTTTGTTTCAAAACTACTCACCTAAACACTACCTACTCAAACTAAACACCAAGTTTTCGTTTCTTCTTTGACATTTTTTACATTCGAGGAGTATTTTCATATAATGTGCGCCGTTTTAATTCAGCGAAACAAAATGATACATTTCGAATTCAAAGTATTGACATTGCTCCTAACGACAAATACTGTAGTGTGTATTTCAATCATATTTATTTCCTCTCCAAATTTTATTTTTTTCGAAAATCTTATTTATTGGTAATTTACAAAAATTTTATTACAATAATCGAATAATTAATAAAAATTATTTTCGAATCAGAGAGATTAAGGAAAACACTCACCTACGTTGATCACTTTTTCGTGTTAGCACACGGAACATGCAGCATTTTGCCACCATGAAAAGTGAGTCAGCGAGTGGAATCACAACTTGGCACTGAACTGTGTCTAAAAATAATTTTCTCATTCATTCTAAGGATCCTGTAGTTTCCCGCAGTTAGTTTCTCGGTGCTTTCATAACCAATTTTAACATATGTAGAAAATAGGTAACTTTCTTGAAAACAAGAAACACGAGAACAATGAATTTTTATCTATGGATTTAATTCTAAGTGATTGAGTGTTTGTGATTGAATCAACACACCGTTCACAATATTCAGCATGCGCTTGTAGTTTTTCTGGGGATCTACATTGATGTCATGGAACCGAGATTGTTTTCAAAGGCGATATCTGTGGGTTGAATTTTGGCGAGCAAATCAAATCTCAGCAACGATTCACTTAACCAAAACATTGCTCCCGCTCGCTGGTGAATTCATAAGTTGCTTTCATGACGCCGGATATCGAAAATCGATTACTACTACCGGGAATCGAAATCTGATCCTTGGGATTTAAAAACCGCTCTATTTTGGAGCCACTGCCGATACTGAATACACAGAGTTGATACAAGGAGACTGTGAACGACAAAGAAGACTGCGAAACATTGCGTAGGAAAAGCACAAGTACTGAAGCGGTGGCTCGGGCAATTGTAACGTTACTTTATGAAAATTGGAAGTAAGCGGTTCCACACACATAGTTGATCCATTGGGTCCTGTAACGCATAAGATAAATGTTTCGTCAATATATATTCTAAATTTGCAATGACAGAGTGTGCTATCACTCTGCATTAGTACACAAATTTGAAACTATATAAAAAGTAAAAGAAAGATGACGTGCCGTTAAGAGAATTCAGGAATAACAGCAAACACTACAACAGTAAAACTACAAAAAATTGATTTTAAATCACCATTATCGAGATCGCATGTCTGGTATCCGAGGTACTTGTGAGAGACTGCAATATGTGGTGAATGTACGAGCTTTCGATCTGTTACTTTAAGAGTTATGAAATGGGAGCAACCTTGTGAAAGCTGAAATATTTCTTCAAAAAAGGACGTGACCATCTCGACCCTGCGGAAAGTAGGGCAGGTACAGAAAATGATCAAAACATCTGCCACTTCGCCGTATATCAGAAACTAACAAATACTGTTTTACACAAACGTGCAAATACACGTAGCTTTTGTTCTTGCATAAATACATTTTCCCTTCAATTTGCAATTTATTCTACCGTATTCAGTTGAAACCCCCTCAGTGGAAGGACTTTGGAATGCGACTGCTAAAAGCGAAGCAGCCCGAGCGCAGCCTGAGAAGACCCGTTGCTTCCGGCCAGAGCACCAGGAGACAGAAGGATCACAGGCCCTTTCCGAGAATCGCGAATAATTGCAAACAGCGGCGGCGACAACGGTGGCAGCTGAACCGTGCAACGCAGGCACTATGGGGGAGACCAATAGACACGATGCGGCGCCAAGCGCGACTAGACAGGGAGGAAAAACGACTGTAGGGGAATCAGAAAAATACAGTGCATCTAAAGAGAACGCGCAACACAGATTAAACCACTGAGATGTGAAAAATTAAACAGTACCAGTGAGGTAAACAGTCGTAAGTCTATTACTTTCTCGTATGCGTACGCGAAGTCGATGTAATATACGTAGTACAGAGAAAGATCTGTAACGCTGTGAAAAACCGATTCCGTGATTTCCATGGAAATACACGCCTGATACCAAAAAAGTGTTGTTTTTTTTTGTTTTGTTTTTTCAAAACGTCCGTCCGTCTATCCGTCTACTGTCTGTCAGTCTGTGAACAACATTAACGCCTAAACTATTCACAGATTTTTTCCAAAATGGATATTCCTCGGTTCATCTGGGCGAGTCGAAGCTCGGAGATTTGGAAAAACATTCTTTCAGTTTTGGAGAGTAATTTACAAGAGGTTCCTCAAACATTTTCAAAATTTTCGCTCAAATTGATCCAATTTTTTATTATTGTTTAATAACAACCTGTTTTTTTCTTTTTACTCTTTCGTATTTCGTATTAGTCGACAAGAAAAAAATTTGGACTGGCTGGGGGGGGGGGATGGCAGCACCGACTGTTTTGGTCCTCCCACATGAGATGTACTTGCGCACCATCGATTATTGTAAGAACTTGTATATGGGACAAACAATACACCGGCGTGTTTACGGCTCCTTTTCCTGATCGATCGTCAAAGTTTGTGAGAAATGCGAGAGTTTTGAATTTTTATTCCTATAATGTTCCAAAGCCTACAATGTTCACTTATTGAAGAATAGGACCCAAGATGAGGCAAGCATACACTATTGATCTAACTGCTGATAGGTCAGCATTTTATAAACGTTTAAACACCCCTTTCCAACGGGAGAACGATGTAGATCTAAACATTACCACGTGGGTAGCAAGGCGCTGATTGGCCGCAAGTTCGGGATACACATACTCTACTCCACTCTACTCCCTCGGATGTTTTTAAGTACACGCGTAATAAAATAGTTCTCTAAAAGCAAATGCTCGTAAAATTTAATCAAGGAAATATTGTTTGTAATATAAAAAGGATAAACGAAGATACATACCAAGCAAAGAAGTATTTTCAATGTAATAGCAGACCGAGCAACACACGATCTCAGAGCACAATGAACCTATTTGCGATGTGCAGAATGAATAAGCGTAAAAGAAACTCTCATTACAGAGTTAAGATCGGTTGTTTAAAATTGAGAACATGTGATTGTGTATGTAACGTGGGTAACGAGTGCCATGACTGAACAATCATATCCATTGCTGTCAATGTCTGATGTAAAGCCCTTCTGAACTAATAATTTCGTTATAAAATGAAAACCTTGGGCACTAAGTACATAGGTTGACTTAGGAGCGATGTGACAACTTGTCCACTCCAATAATTTGAAAATGACGCTTTCCGCAAATGGCGCTTCGCCCACTGATCCACTTTAATCGGAATCGATGACTGTTTTGGAGTCGTAATTAAGCGTCGCTGGATGCAATTTGTAATTAATTAATTCGATAATTTCATCTCTACAATTGTTGGACATGACACGTGATAAATTTGGCAAATTAATCACACTAACGTGATTGAAGTTCATTTGCGTAGTTTACAAATAATGGTCTAGAAATTATCGTCGTATAGGGAAAACTTCAATACAATTTTGTAGACAAAATTGAGGGAATTAATATCTTACTTCAGCGGAGAAAATCATAAAAGAGGGTTCAACTTGACTATTTTTCACAAAAAGCAAATCCTTTCTTCGAAAAATGCTAGAGAAAACCGAAAAAGTAAAATTGAAAGAAATTCATGTAGGTTACAAATTGGGCACATAATATGTTCCACTGTGTGCCCAATACGATAAAACAAAATAAACAAATAAAAAATAGGTCTGTAAAATGTACTCATTTAAATTTTTTAAGAAACTTTTTATGGCCAAACCTTTCTTCTAAAGAAATTTCTCTAAATTCGAATTTAGAGGAAACAATTCTAAACTTGAGCGATTTTTTAAAATTTACTGTATTCTTAATTTTCTCACTCGGCATTCAAATAATTTGAATTTATCATGTTTTGTTATCTCAATTCAATTGAATGACCCCCAAAATCTGCCAAAACAAAAAATGAGATGTTATGTTAATTTTAATTAATTATCCTGCCGTGCGTTCACACCGAATTCAGTGAGCGCCGCCAGTGCTTCTTCCTGCAACATCACCACCCCTGCAGACTCCACCGCTGCCACTACCTCACCACCACCGCGAAAAACGCGTTGCCTCTGTCACCGCCATCACTATTTCCACAGCCACCTCATGAAATGAAGAACCATTTCCTCCACCCTCGGCGCCCTGGCCACTCCCCTCCATCGCACGCATCTGCCTCCACCACCGGCGCAACCGCAGCCCCCGTCAACCCAGCGCTTGTCGAGTCACTCTGCTCCCCGCTCTGTCGCCGCTCAGTGTTCTTCCTCTTCTTCACCATTGCCTCCGCCTCCACCGCCACGCCCAGTGACAACACTTAGACATTTGACATAAATCTATCAAAATTATTATATGTAATATGAATACATAATATTTCCCGATATAGAGTATGTAATATTTACCGAGATTTAAAACACCTTATTTCAATATAAAATTACAAAATTTTTGATATGTTGTAATTTTTACATGGTCTTAGAAAAAATGTTCACATTTAGTGAGCAAAGTGGGTGTTTCGTTTATTTTTTTAGTCTAGACTGAAATTATTTCGAGACGTCAATTAAGACGTTTAAAGACAAAGATTCAATTTGGACGATGAAAATCACACCCCCTTTGTGCACTTAATGTGAATAAAACAAATTCGGCGTAATTGAGGCAGGGAAGAAGGAAGCGTTCCCGAAAAGAACTTTAAACTGAATCTGAAATCTGTGTTGAATAAAAATCATGGCTTCAAACTTATCTGAGCTCTGCATTAAATAAAAAAACAAATACGCATTCTATTCTACTATGGTGGCATTAAAATATTCACCAGACACAAGTGAAAATGTAAAAATATTACTCCACTTCTCCGACATGTAATGACACTCCCCTTCCTCACCACCACATTTGTCACCGCCACCATCAATTTCTACCGCCATCATCACGCAGCTGCCCCTGCCAGCGCTTTCCCATCTCATGTCACCGCCACTGCTGCCATCGATACCCCCCTACATTTGGAACCTCAGCGTCCACCGCATCCGTAGCCAGTCTCACTCTCCACATCTAGCGGCGGCGGCGGCGGCGGCGACGCGAGCGGCTCGCGGCCGCAGCTGGCGGATTAAAACCGAATTTCCTGGCCCCGCCCCAAACTTCCTCGATGGAAAGCAAACAAGAGACGGCGAGGAGGCCCGAAAGCGAAAGCGCTCCCGAAAACGTAGTCCGCGCCAGCGCGCGCGAGGAGAAGAGGACCCACCATGTGGAACAACACGCGTTCTCGAAGCACCCGTGCGGAAACGTGGTTCAACACCACGCAACCAGCCCCGATGGAAGACGAATTTACGGTGCACGCTTCGGAATATCGCCTAATTGCCTGCGAGAATAATATTTTAAGACGCTTTCAACAAAATGTGTCAGATTCACATTTGTCTGTGAACAAATATTTTGCTTCGCTGATGGGAAAAGGAAGCAAGGGCATCTTGTGAAAACATCACAGGTGTGAAAACGAAATATTGTAAAAATAGAAAACGTAAAATTCAAGGAAATGCAAAATGTTGGATAAGTTAAAAAATATTAATGAAAAAACATTTTAAATTTGCTCTTTTTCAAAATGCAATATTTCTTAAGTAATCAATCACTCATCGAACTTTTATTGCAGCTTAGGTCTTCAATATATACTCGTAATATTCTTAATCATACACAAACGTAGCTTTTTTGTTGCATCAAAACTTCTTGTAATTTAAGGCTCCTATTTCAACTATGATTTTTACTCACATTCATTGAAAATTCAAACCATTTAACACCCCAGATTCTTCGGTAGATATTCTTATCCGTTGAGATTTTAAGGAGTACGCACGGACAATTAACACCCGATTTAATTCCTTCAATTGAGAAATGGAAGTGCAATTATCTGAATATTTGATATTTTTTTGTTTACTTTGAATTGTGATGGCGAAAAACATGATACGGAGTATGTGATCATTCTTATCATTTGGTCGATGACAACGAAGTAAATGGCGGATAAAGTAAGCGAAAACGAGTGGTGTTCAATAGCAGGACAAAAGAAACTGGATTGTCGTTATAAAAATTATTTATAACCTTTTTTACCAAATTTCTTCATTTAATTTCAAAGTACTCTCCATTAGATGCAATGCACTAGTCAAGTATTTTTTCCCAACGTTTGAAGCAACTGTGCAAACTTCAACTTTGATATCGTCCAGTGCCCTATGCAAAACTGTTTTTTTGCCTCCATATCATCAAAACGCTCCCCTTTTACATTTGTCTTCATTCTTGGGAACAGAAAATAGTCACCGGGGCTAGGTCTGGGGAATACAGGAGAGGGGAACGACATACCACGTCCTGTCTCAAATGCAATCGAATGTTCGCTCTTTGAAAAAGCGAGGAACAAATTTAACGGCAACACGCCTCATTTGCAAATTCTCAGCCAAACTCCACTGGTATGAGCTCAAATTCACTCCAGTTTCTCCTCAAATTTTGTCCATAGTAAAACGATGATGCTCGTTAATTTTTTTTAGATTTCCTCGTTTTCATCGTTTCGAGATGAAAGGTGAAGGATGTGAAGAACCAGTATGGTCGACATAACTCATCTCACCTCGTTTACAGGTCCAACCACTCAAAAACTTGCTTGTGGTTCATAGCATCCTCCTTAAAAGCCTATAGTAGCATTTGGTAAACTTCTGTTGCGGATTTTGGACGCAGGACACAAAATCTCAAACACACTCCTAGTTCTTTTAAACCTGCCATAACGATTTCACAGGTGGAACACTATACAGTAAGAGAAAAACAACCCTGCGATCAAACGGTCACACAAACTGACGCCGTCTGGGCAGTTATTCCATGAAGGTCTCTATTAACCCCACGTAGGCGGAGAAGTCTCTATTACGTTCACGAAAGGAAGCGCGACCTCTGTCCGATGATATTTTGGTCCCCCCTCGTACGTTGTCCAAGTAGTTCTAAATTTTCAATTTTCGAGGGTATGCAGATTGTTCTACGAAAATAAGACCAGCGCTATTCTTTTAAGCGCTCCTTGTTCTGTCCGTGGAAAAAATTAAAGAAACAATTTGGAGAAGTGTTGGAAAAAGTAAGTTGTTTGTACATTGCATTAATTTTAAAGAGAAATGACACAAATTTCTGAAAACACGAATTTTTGTTATACATTTTAAAAAACTGTATATGATCTTGCTTAAACATCTAATTTTTTAGAATGGATTTTATATAACACAAAAATCTCTATATTCAATATTGTAGTTTTGGAATGTTAACTTTGTGCAATTTTCGAAAATACAGAGTTCGCCTGAAAGGAGCGATAACCACATTTTAGCGCCCTTTGATACATACAAGGAGAAATTTAAAAAAATATTCGAGTCATTTTTGAGAAAATAATTTATTAAAAAATTACAAATTGCCTATATGTCACACTAAATTACTAGACAACTACTTATATTTTCGAAAAAACGTACATGACTTTTTTCGAAATTAGTCTTTGAACAAGAAATTTTATTATGAAAAATATCTATCTTCAATATTGTAGTTGTAGGAAGACACCGAAAACAAATTTAAACTTTTGCAATTTTCGTAAAACTAGGGATTTCAGCGAAAACGAAACCGTCATTCTCGCAAATTCCATTTACCTTATCCCAGGCCAAATTTTTTCAAAACGTTTCGATCTATTTTTGAGAATTTGTTTAAAAATGTGACTTTATATTAAGTATCCCCCAGAATCAAAATATTCGTTTCAAACACAGAGGACCTCGAGGTCCTTCAATTCGATGTAGGAATAGCAATTTTGGAGATAACCGGCTGAAGGGTTTTGGCGCTAGCGGTTCACTGACAGACGGACAGAAATGTTTTGTCGTCAATTGTATTTTCGGTATCAACGAAACACAAAACATAGAATTCTTTGAAGACCAAGAAATTCTCTTCATATTACCAGATTCATGTTCAATGTTTTCCTGTGAAGCCTTCGCTATAGATAAAGCCATACCACAATCACCATTTCGGAACTAAACAAATTCATAATTTTTACTGATCCAAATGAACTTAAGGTGAATTAACGAACCATGGGACAAAAATTCAAGAATATAATTAATTCAAAGAAACACTACAACATTTGATGGAACGTAATATCAAAGTAGTATCGGCATGTCCCGGCTCATCAAGGGATATTAGGAAATGAAAAAGAGGACTAGGCAGCAAAAAAGGCCGTTTCCTAAGGAATCGTTTGTACAAAAGAACCAATTAAAGTACAAGAACAAAAAGGGCTATAAACCTATGCGTCTGGTAAAAATGGAAAATCTGGGAGGACAGGACAAAACTAAACTTGATCCATAACAATGTCTGGGAGCATCAATCATACGTACATCAGAAACAAGAATATTCAATGTAGTATTCTGACCAGACTAAGAATAGGTCACTCCAACTTGACACACACTCATCTCATGTCAAAAACATCAGTGAACAGATGCCTTAAATGTAGAACTGCAATCTATATTTTCTACATATTAGCAGAGTGTAATGGTTACCAATGTGAAAGAACTGGATTGCGCGAGAACATCAAGAACTGTTTGGATGATATTAAAAGTGTGATCGATGTTATGAACGTTTTAAAACGAATTGGTGTGCTAAACTCGATTTAAGAAATAGTAGTAAATTCTTGTTCAAGTTTAATATGTCAAGAAAAAAAACTGTATAACATTATAATAACACTACTTATATATAAGTAGCAAATTGTAAAACACAAATGTAATATGTAACAGTAAATTGTAACTAAAATCGCTAACGACCCAGCAGTTCATGCGACTATAATGAAATGAAAAACAACAACAAAAAGAACATAGATTCTGACGATAGAACATGTGAAAGGAAGTAATTTACTACGTAGAGGAGAAGATTTATCCACTATTTCGATAGCAAAGTCCAGCAATAGGAGTTTTTCTGTCAAATATTCGCCATTTTCCAGAGCAGATTACAATACTTTCTCTTCTTATGAAGTAAGGCAAGAAAGAAAATTGGTTTCTCATTGTAATTTGGATCACAAAACTATATGTGGTGTGTTAAATTTAACAGCCCACAAGCGCAGATTTGTCACAGGTACTACGAGTACTATGAAAATTAATGAATATTTTAAGATTATTTCTACAATAAGCAGGAATAATATATCTTTCGTCTTTATAATGATAATCTTGGAGACTACTATTGCTGTTCCAGGTTATATAGAACAAACTGCCAATTTGCAAAAGTGGTAAAAAACTAAATCTTCCAATATGCAATGTAGAAACATTGAAGAAAGTTTAATGAAACAAAGAGAAAGCATTACATGACCGTCACAGAGTTTGTAAATAACTTGAAAATGATTAGAGAAATGAAGAGAATAAACATTGTCATCTCAAAGTGATTATCCACTCGGATCCATTCTATTGTTCGGCGAACCAACCTTCGCGAGGATAATTCTGAAACGACGAATTTAATTATAGGACAATGACTTTCATTAGAGGATTGAGGACATTCAAGAAAATTGGAAATTACAGCTCGCCCAGTAGGATGCGTTCAATCCCAGTGAACGTTATTTCCCTTAAAAGGCAGGGAATAATAGTATCATGTTGTAAACAAAGGGTAAAGAATTTGTGGATGGCATTATACATACTTCATGCAAACTACTGCGTGCAACTTATGTGTAATAATAAATGTAATAATAATAATAATAATAATAATAATAATAATAATAGCAAAAGTGGGTGTGCTACAAAAACCCATAAATTCTTGTATTACCGGTAAATTTGCAACTTCTATCCTTCTATATCACTTTAACCAACAATTGAAAAAGCTTGTAACTCACGATAATTTCAAAACCAATAACTTTATTTTGTTCGATTTAAAAGTTTAAATACAAATCGCTTTCTCCAATTGAGGCGATTTTATTATGATCTATTAATTTTTTCAGCGCCCTTTGAAAGCATCCTGCGACCAGTGGAGGCCCAATTGATGTCACTGTAGTGTCTCTCACCGGGAGGTCCTACGGCTCGAGTTCCGATTTGTAGGTCCATCTTTTAGGTCGGCTCCGGATTTTGCCGTCCAGCTGAGAGAAATCCCCGCCAGCTCCCGCCTAAATACATGCCTTCAGTTAGTAACTAATGACCTTAGCGTCAGTTGACGAGGACGGAAACACTGATTAATCAATAAGTGTCATTTGCTCTATCTGAAGAAAACAAACATTTCGAGCCATTTTCGAAAAATTGTTGTTAAAAAACTGTTTAACTTCAATCATAAATTACACACAAGAATGAACGTGATCTAAAATCAAATTTTTGTGAATGGATTTCAAACTTGAAAAATCTTTACCATCAATAGCGTAATTTTGCAATTTTCTAAAAATATAAAGAATGCGCAAAAAATGGGGCCAGAACCATTGTTAGGGTCTTTTGGGGAAAAAGTTTGAAAGAAACAACTTGGAGACTTTTTAGTTCATTGTTTGCACATTGATTCTATTTTACACATTAAACCCTCACACTACTAATGTTTTTGAAATATTATTCTTGACCTTATTTGAAGATGTATTTCACAAAAAGATTTTTTAAGGAAAAATATGATTATTAGTCTGTTAATTTTGGGATTGTGGGAAGACGTCGAAAAAAGTTTTAATTTTGCATATAGGTATTGTGGTGAGTTATCGTTGGCATTTCCAATGAAATAATTATATGCGTCGTCGTTGCCAGACGGCAAATACGACGCATATAATTATTTAATTTTGCATTTTCGTAAGTTTACGGACATGAACCACAATGAGAACTGCGGCATTTTGAAGCATTGTTTGCGTTAACCGAGGGACAAGTTCAATCGAATAATTTGGTGCTGTGTTTTGAGAAAATTTTGAAAATGTCATTCTGTTTTCATGTAAAGTACCCACAAAAATGGAAATTTCCTTTTCAAAATCACAGAATCTTGAGTTCGCCTAGATCAGAGATGTCCAACTTTCAAGCCCTCAAGGGCCACAACTAAAACCTCTAATATGGTTGCGGGGCATATTTTCATTGCACGAGCGTTCCAAACGTGACCTCATATCAGTTTGTCCGGTTGCTCTGAAAATGGGGAGAATGGAACCGTCCATGATATCAGGCCGTACCATGCAAAAGGAGTGAAACACTTTGGGGTGATTTTGAATTTTTAAATTTACTAGAAACAAATCTTAAATCTAAACTTAACCTATTTTTACATTAAGGGGGTATTGATCTCTTCAAGGTGCGTGCGCTAGACACACAATCCTCACATCCGCCATGGATGCAAGGGACATTCACTTTTGAATAATAATCTTTCATGGGCCACAATAAAAGACACTTCGGGCCTCATGCGGTCCGCGGGCTGCCAGTTGGACAACTCTGGTCTAGACCGATCGAGAAGAATCAATTCATTTGTCGCATTATTTAAATAGCAGTGGACTTACGCTAGGGAGTGCCAAAGAGCAACTGTGGCACATAACAGAGGCGACCCTAGTGGCACCTGTTGCAAGCTCTCGGCTTCTTAGAAATCTCGCTCTTCAGGGCTGAATGGATACAGCTCGAAATGCATTTGTACTTCAACGCTAGCCTTATGAGAAGAAGGGACAGTATGGACGTTTTTAATGTAAGTTCCGTTTCGACAAAATACTCCTAAAATTTTTGTTTTTCAAAACAAAATATATTTCTACATGAAACAGGATTTCTCAAACTATTTTTCTACGCAGTTGTCACCATTGTTCAGCCGTCTTCTTAGAAAGATCGTGTCAGTGACAGCCTCTACTGAACGTCGTTTTTTGCGGAAACGGTTTATGCGTTTTGCGAAAATCTTATCACAAAGCATTCTTATTGTGAACCATCCGTTTTCACGAATTTTGTCGTTCACTATTTCCACCAACATATCATTGACACAAAGTCCGCCCATGCTCCGTCCGTGATTCGTCATTAAAATTGGTTCGTCTATCATTGAATTGTATATTCCATTTTTTCACCAATCCATCACTCATACATTTTCACCATAAATATCTGCAAGTTGGTGGAGAATTCCAGATAGCTTAACATTCTTTGCGATCAAAAACGGTGTTCAGAAGTGGCTGTGAGCGGCATCTTTCTACGAAGAGGAGGTAGAGAAGTTGGCTTCCCGCTGTGACAAATGTCTGAACAATGGTGACAACAATGTAGACAAATAGTTTAAGAAATGCTCTTTCATACAAAAATAAATTTTGTTTTGAAAAACATGTTTTATGATTTCTTTCAAACACTCCTCGTATATGTGTATTTTGCGTAATTTGCGTTTTTGTCTTCATTTAAATATCCAACAATCACACAACAAAATAACAATTTTCTTTTCTTTTTAAATTAAGGGTAGAGTGCTACCAGATACATCAATCGTATTCACTAATATATTGTCAATCTCTCTTTACTATGTGATCTTTGAGAGAATGGATGTTAGAAATTACATGTTTCATTGTATCTTTTTAACACTTCAACTGCATTTAATAATTTTTTACTACAAACGAAAATGGCAACATAGGAAATGGAAAATTTCACGTCGTAATCTTGTCTTCTATGAGACACATGCCAGCTGAGAATGCAGAAGAGGTTGAATTAAATGTCTGAATGCTTTAAAATTGTTTGTATTGAAGTAAATCATGATTCATACTATCCTCGTTGAAGCATGTAGAAGTTCATTTTAACGTGATTTGTCTTTATCCTACATGATTGGTATGTAATAACGTGTAGCCCCTAAGGAAAGTTTTCTCGTACGTGAAATGGGGCTGAAAGGAAGGTTAATGGAAGTCATGGAAGCGTAAGTGATTGTAAAGTGTTGCCGAACCCAAACATACACCTGCCTCGGTAAACAAGTCGTTTAGATTTTAGATTAGATTACACAACCTTCGTATTAATAATTTTGCAATTACATGTTGGAACTCGGGGTTTGAATAGTTAAAGAGTCTCAAATGATATTGAAATAACATACCAAAGGATATACATAGATACAATTAAAAATCTGAAATATTAAGTCACATTACAGTATATTTTAGAAAAAATCACCTATTCAAAAAGGACGTCGTAAACCTAAAGAGCAATATAATTAATTTTTGACAAGAGTAGATAAAATTAGTTTTGAAGCGTAACTTTTATATTGTGAATGAATGTCGCATGACCCTGCACGTCACATACCATTTTCGACTACTCAAAATAAATCATATTGATAGAAGACGCTGTACTCTGATTAAAATGTAGTGTTCCTATAAGGTCACGATCTGGAAGGAGAGGAGAACACTTCATCCAATCGAGAGCTTCCACTGCGACTAATGTTGTTTTGTTTTTTTTTGGTAATGAAGAGCGCATCAACATCTAGGTCATTGGCGATCACTAGTGCATTTAACGGTATGGTAACTGTGCAGATGACATGATATGGTGAAAGGACAAACACAAATACAACCATGGCCGAGGCGGGTCTGGAACCTGCGACCCTTCGGTTCGAGATTGCTACGGCACTATTGCCTTAGCGATCTCGGCCATACGGACCGGCAACTAATGCTTTTAGTAATGAATGTCCCGATTGGATGACAGTGCCACCCCCTCACCTTTCAGGTCGTAACCTTAAAGGGGCAAACACCTTGGCTGCCGTGAGAAGCATAATGTGATGCTCACTGAATTGATCAGTATGGCTTTGAGCATTGAAAGTTGGCTCTCAGACATGACGAGTTCCCGTTAGCTCAGCCAGAAGGTGCGTCGTATCTTGTGTATTGAATTGAATTGAATTGAATTTGCCTTATTTTACGTGGCGAGACTCGGGCCATCAGGCCCGCTCTTCCGTCTGACCACGCAAATTTCGCTACGCTCCTTTCATCTACTAGCAGAGAAAGGAGGTATTTCTTGGGCGAGAAACAGGCGATTTGAATTTAGCTCAGAGGCGTCATTTAGGCTCTTTTACATGCAAGTAAATCTACGAACATGGGACAGCCGGCTTTACTTCCCCTCCGAAGGAAGGCGTACGAAGGATTTTGTCGCCCTAAAAATCCACGGCTTCGACCGGGTTTGAACCAACTTGGGTACAACAGTCCGGTACGCTAACCGTCACACCATCGCCGCCGCTATTGTAGCGGCCGGGTATAGCCGTGTATTGTAGCGGCCGGGTGGGCGCAGGAGGCCGGCGACTCACCGTGCGCGGGGAGCTGCGCGGGCGGCGCGCGGGCTGCGGTGAGGCGCTGCACCTCCGCGTCGTCCTCGTCCTCGCCCTCCTCCTCGGCGTCGTCCAGCACCTCGAAGGCCAGCTCGCCCGGGTGGCTGCGCGTGCGCGTCGCCATGGGGCTGGCGTCCACCATGGGCGTCAGCTTGCGCACGCACTGCGCGGGGGCGGGCGCGGGGGCGGGCGCCGCGGGCGGCGGGGACCCTTCGGGCGAGGGCGCGGGCGAGGCGGCGGGGGCGGGGGCGGGGGCGGGGGCGGTGGCCCCGCCGCCGCCGGGCGGAAGTTCAATCGCAGTTTGGTCCGCCATCACCTTCGTTTTCGTGCGCTTCCCATAGACCTGCGCACACAAAGGGCGAAAACGGGGTCAAATTAATTGTTCATTCATGCGATATCTTCACAAGTAATTTCACCTGCGGTTTGAAACGTTCGCGTAGCGACGAGCGGATTTATCCGATTTGTTTCAAACCGTATGTCGAATTCAATTACACTAATTCATGAATAAAAGTCGATATAAACAATAATAAAAAAGACGATATAATCATGTATAAATTTCGATTAAATAGTTTGAACATATTCTTAAAAATAGCGACAAATATTTCTTGGTAGGTTGTTTCAGAAGGAAAAATATATTACTGCAGTTTTTATCATAAATGGAATATTTATTTATTTTCCAAAGCAGTTGTAGGTCATCTGCGGTAAGACGATAGTGGAAAATAGTCAAGTAAACTTTTCGATTTCAGGCGTCGGTGTTTGGTTTATAACCGTCTAACTATCCCTGAACGTATTCGAGGAAATCTCTTGAGTGTGCGTGTGTGCTAGTGTTTGCGATTCCGTCCCTCGCGGCTAGGCCACTTCCCGTGCGCCAATAAAGACGTATGAGGTAGTTCGACGCCTCGCGGTCTCCTGAGGGGAACTGGTAATTTGTTTTCGGATCCGGCTAGAAGATTCAAATATATTTCCAAAAACGTCTTTTTCGTGTTTTGCCGCTACAATCTTAGTAATAATGCCAGGAACTAAACCAACGCCACCTAAATTGATTTATGTATGTGGTATTGATTAAATACCAGTACCCAAAAGCATTTTTAACTTAACACGCCATAATTTTCTTTCATGACGTCAGCAACACTGATGTTAACATCTTTAAATGAACAATTGAATTATCAAGTAAATGACACAACGAAAAACATACGAACAGTCTTGCCTCGGAACTTATTAAACTTGTTAATTTCAACTGAATATGGAGAAAACAAAACTGTGAGAAATACTAGAGGATGAATAAACGTTCTTATGTTCGTCTTTGCACTTTTCCGTTCTTTCATAAGTATGCAAATTCCATATTCAACCGAATGTGACCCACAACAAATGTGTATTAAACCTAACAACTTATTCACATAAACATACAAAACAGTCGCCTTTTAATGTTAGATTTGCGTGCAACATTATATTCGCATACAAAACAATTACTATAGCAATTGCAGAAATAGAAGTGAACACAAATTAGACCGACTTTTGTAAAGGTTTAATCTCTTGAAAAATTAGGACAGAAAATATGAAAGTGTTTAGAAAATTCGGGTAAGAATTAAATGTAGTTGTAAAAGATGTTGCGACAGAATAGTCGGAACAAACTGAGAATGATCTGCATTTTTACATTTCTCATTTGTGCTAATGTGCTATATGTATTTTTGTGCATATTAGAAAAATGGCCAAAAAATGTAACTGTACTAAAATTTAACTATTAGGATAAAACCTGCAAATACGTTTTACGGCGATTATAATTTTTAAATTGCAAAGAGACCAGTTCATATCCCGCATGGAGATATCATACAAAGACATTGGGTGTTGGCAACTTTTGAACGGGAGTATAACATTGTCAGCTACTACCATTCATTGGTAAGTCCAATGGCAGATACTGATAAAACAAATTTGAACAAAGCTCAGCATGAAATAAATGAAGTATGAAAGAAATCTTCAACACATGAAACTATTTTTAAATCAGTTAACGTTGTCCGCGACTCCACATTTTATTAGTAAAACGTAATTGGCAGGATTGAAATTAATAACTGATGAATGGAATAGTCACACTAAGAATGACATTTATAGAATTAGGTTCAGGCGCACCAACACTCTCTTTGTTTGTGGCTTAGTTTTTATGTGTGTGCGTTCAACGTTTCGTTATTGCACATATTTATTGTACCATTATAAATATCCTTGTGTAAATGAAAAAAGGAATACATTTAGAGTGTAATGATTGAAGATTTCATAGTACAGCCAATGAATTGTAGGAGCTGATAATGTTATACTCCTGCTCAAAAGTTCCCAACACCCAATGGCTTGTGTGTTACCTCCATACGGGATATTAACTGGTCTCTTTGCAATTTAAAACTTATAATCGTCGTAACAAATATTTGCAAGTGTTCATACTAGTACTATCCTAATTGCAACCACACTGAAAACAAATTATAAAAAAAATCACTTATATGGGCATTATTTCGTGCGAAGCGGACAGGTAAATTGATAAGACTAGCAGCTATCGCAGCTCACAGCTAGCCTGTGCACCCGAACGTGCTCATCCAGTCTCAAGGCGGACCAGAGATGTGCAAAGGGCAATTGGAGCGTCAAATGTGTATCTAATTGTAAATTTTATTCACTTTTTATAGTAACTTCTTATTTGATTCAGCAAACTAAAACTTGCTTATAAACAACAATGGAAATACTCAATATGAAAAAGCTCAAGGTAAGTTTTTACACGACACGTCAAACAAATCCCTGGAGATAAAATATTGCGATCATGTACACAAAAAACATGCAGCTTTGTAGAGTCAAAAATTCAACTTTGATTAATAATTTCAACAGGTAAAGACATCACTGAAAGCTATGAAGATACGTTTCAACATGACAAGTCAGATCATGCCGTTGATAATCTTACACGAATCAAATTTCATATAGGAAGTTGGTCTAATTAGTGTGATCAGCGGCAAACTCAGTTACACGGGGAGCAAAATTTCTGGCATTTTTGTCAACATCAAAATTTTAGCCTTTCTTTTGCCAAAGATGAATGGAATGAGATTACAAGCTTTATTGACTTATTCATAATTATATACCGCCTATTATATGAGCTATGATATTGAACTAATCTAACTTTAGACTTTGTTGAAAGAGAAGTGCGAGTGTGATATCATTTGAAAGGAACGAGCTGCATACATTATACGGTTAAAACAATGTTCCAGCGAACGCTGATAACCTCTAAGAAATAATAAATGTAAAAGTGTCCCGGCATTGCGACATTACTTTGGCACTATAAGGTGTACTCATTATAGTTAGCAGTCCATTCTAGTCCTCTTGCTTAATTTTACAGATAGTTAAATAAATTATTATGCACTCTGAGGTCCTAAGAAAAAAAGGTTTAGCAAATAAATAGAAGATATGAGATAAAGATAGAGGCCTATACACATACAAACATAACCATACCTAATAAAACATAAAAACATACATACATAACACAAACATAAACATAAGCATATAAGTGACATTAACAGAAATGAGAACTACGTCCATAAGCGGACTCATTCCCAATGTGTTCAGATAAGCATAACACGTAAGACGTTAACTTAAAAGCTTGCAAGCTTCAAACTTTTCTGCTTATGCTTATGTAAGACATAAAAAATGAACCAATCACAGAATGGTAACTCAAAATTGAGAATCGAAATTAGAGTGAACTCGATAGAAGAACTAACGTCATATGGGCCGTGGACATAGTAGATACCTTGAAATCGATTCTCACATTCAATCACTAGTAAAACAGAATGTATCACAGACAATAGAAACTCTTATTTTGATTAAGTTTATGTTAGACATTCTGAATGCTTCAGACTATCACTTATGTTTATGTTTATGTTTATGTCTTTGCGCTATGCTTATGTTTTCGTTTGCATTGTCAATGGGCCTTATGCGAGTCGCATTTACACTCGCCAACGTTTCATGTAATCGAAGAACATCCGTTAGTAAACCGTTTAAATTTTAAAGTATTAACTCATTCACTCTAAAGCTTTACAATACACAGTGGTCGTTAAAATCCGTTTTGTAACCTCTTTCCGTAACCTCACTTGCCTTTTCTGCAATGATTAAAATGTTGCTACGTTATTTTAAGTTCTGATCAGTAGGAAATATCGTTAACGAACCGTGAAGAGGAGCCATGAAGCTATCATCATTATGTACCTAGGGCTAGGAAAATTAAGAAGGCATTTACAGATTAAACGTGCTTCAATCAGCTGAAGTAATAGAGCGGTTGAAGGTTGTGAAATGCCCATTTTTTGGTACATAAGGTTTATTCGTTGCCGTTCTTGAGCCAAATGAATGAGACAAACATTTTATGACGACACCGTGAACTAGTGTGGACAGCTGCGAATATTTTCGAATACCTTTATTTATCCTTTTCCTAACGGCTGCCTTTTCTTTTTGCCTTCTATGGATAATATATTTAATATATTATTTTTATACGTCATTGCTAGTTTATAAATAAAACTAACACAGTGTGTGTTGTTTCTGATGGTAAAATATCTTAGTTGTGTTACCGTCCGTGTATGTAAAGTAAATTAATTGTTTTTCGCAGATTTCCAAATGGAAGCTCTTTTTTTATAATATACTTGTAACTAGTAATTACGTGAATGCGGAGGTTTTTGAATATTTATGAAGAATACGCTCAATAATTCAGAAGAGCGTCAGAAGTGTACAACACTTTATTAAGAGAATCCACAACGCTGTTAGCAACAAAACAAAAAGGAAATACTTTTTAAAAACAAAATAAATAATTCATATTCACTTTTAAGAGTAACAACCAAAATTATTGTTACTAACCGAAGCCTGTACCAGTTGTTTGTTCTGTTTTAAAACAAATGTGTCTAATTCTCTAAACTACTTCCCTGAAGTCATACAGATTTTAAATTCATTCTTCTAAAAAAATGAAATTAAAAACGTTTCCGAAACACTTGAAAATTAGACTGAGACTTGCAGTTGAGAACTGGTATTTATTAACAGGAGTTCTACGGTAAACAGTGCAAGGCTGGATTAATCTCGCGCTATCAAAAGACGCGATGACGTCGACAATATTAGGACATATTGAAGCCAGTGCTTTAGTCGTTCCGGGAAATATTGATTCGCGTCGAACGACACTGGAAAATCCCACATCTCTGTTTACATTCGGCTCAGCGCTCAATCAGGGAAGCTTCTCGGAGCCTCCTGCTCGCAAAGAATAAATCACTTCGTGGAACATCAATATCTAATTTTGGGTTTGATTTCGCATTGTAATATAAAACCGGCCACGCGCATTTCGCAATATTTCTCTTCCATGCCATACACGTTTCCCTGTCACAGGAAGTCACTTTCAGTTCCTCTGAAATGCGTGAGGTTTACGCCACCACAGCTTGCAGAAAGAAGGAACACTTCAATTTATTACATTTAACCATTTGTGTAAGGTTTTTGCAGATAATGGTCTAGTACTTCGGTTTTATGTAAAACGTTTCTCTCAAAAAGGAATTACATTTCTAAATTGAAGAGGTCAAATATTTTCTCAATATAAAATTGCGCTGGAAATTCTTGATTTTATATGCTATGATTATATATTATATATGTCGCTAATATATGACAAATTATGACGTTGTTTTTGATTGCACAGTATGTTCCTTACAATGAGAAAGCGGTGCTAATAATAAAATTTTCATTGATTTTCAACTACGTATTACAATTATCATCAGTTAAGTTCGTTTTTTTCTTCTTCCAACAAGTGGTGGAAATAGCTTTCCGTTTGATTTAACATGTTCGCTCCGCAACTACTCATGTAAAGTTAGACTTGAATCTCAGCTATGGAGTAGGACTATGTGTGGCAAAGCCAATTTTGCCGGTAAAAGGTCCATAGAAATGTAGAGAAAACGTGGACTCTTTGTACAGCTACGATGTATTGTGGGTATCCGATCGTGCGGGTAACCGGGACCCATACGATATCGGAAGGGCGGTGCAAAGTGGGCAATCTCGTCCTTATGCAAAAGGGTAACCGCATTCAATCGAGTATTCCTTTCATTCGTATGAATACCGGTACCTGTATTGGTTGGGTTCCGGTAACATACGGGTTTCCTGCACCATTGTGGATTTTGATATAGTAGAATAACGCTTTAATCGGAACAGTAAGAAAGGAAATAAATCGATAAAAGATAGTTGAGTCTCTCGTCTTGTAATCCGTTTTTGCTTTTCTGAATATTTGCGTAAATGTGGAGAGCTGAGCACAAGCATATTCTGACTCCGGTTTCATTCGTCGACTGGTGTTGGAATTAACTATGTTGGAAGTAACTGCAGAGGGTGTGCGCTAGACGCTGCTCTCCGTCCGTGTGACTCGCGCCGCTCCGGTAAGGCAATGAAAACCCCACACCCACGCAGGACGAGTGTTCTATCTATCAGACGCTGCTCAGAGCGGGTCATGGAGCGTCCATGCAAGTGAGACTGTAGTGATTGAGCTCGTTCTCTGTTTTCAAGTAGAATCGTAGTTCTTGTTTCGGCTGTATTGCTTATCGAACGAGAAAAGTTTTCATTTCTGTTGTTATTATTGAGACCTCTTTGTCCCTCTGCATCCTAATCTCATCCCAAGCATCCATTCTGATTTCACATCTACTCCAAAATAACTAAAACCATGATATTATAATGAGATACTTTCATGGCGTGATGCAAAAGCAAATGTGACAATAAATCGCAAATACGCAAAGAACACAACTATGTTCAGGTGTCCAAAGTGCACATGAAAACTGTACGAACATTTTGTTTTTACCTGTATTTCATACTCGACACGGACTAAATAACACTCTGGTATGAAAAGAGGTTATATAATTGTAATTACGGAATATAATTGAAAACATTTCTATTTCCCATTACACAATTCATATTTTTACGTGTCATAGTTATTCCAAATGATTTAAAGTATCACAAAATCAGGTTAAATCCCTACCTCATGGAGACGCACGAATTCATCTCGCGCACGGCAGTATGAAAAAGCCAGGCGCGCCCGCTCCAGGGATAGCACAGTTTCTTGAGAAAATATAGGTGTTGTGGTGAGTTATCGTTGGCATTTCTAATGAAATAATTACATGCGTCGTCATTGCCAACAATATTATTGGCAGTAATATTGTTGGCAATGACGACGCATGTAATTATTTCTTGAGAAAATGTTACATAGACTTCAAGAACGAAGAGAGGTTTACTAATCAGAATTATATTTTTGAAACGAAATGATATATTTTGAGTCCAAAACATCATTAAATCTGTCACACTAGTTGGCAGCCTATAAAATGCTGGTTCATTGGATCAGGTAAATCATCAGTGCTGAATAATGCATTTCCTTACACAACAAAAAAAGGTCTCGACACACAAGACTAAATGTATTTATTGGTTCACAAATTATCTTAGTAGGAACCACCAATTGGATTTTATATAATATTTAAATATTATATAAAATCATTAATTATGTTCCAAACATTTCTTCACATTCAAATTTCACAAGAAAATTAATTTAGTGAATAAAAGGGAATGATTCTTTTTCTTAACTACCGGCCATCTCAATAGTACGTGTGCAAAAGAGATCACGAACCAGATCATAAAGATACCCGTTACATCGTTCGACTCATTTCGTACGGGTAAGACACGCATACCAATACACGTTTTAATAGAGGAGTGTCGGACGCGCAATTTTCTGACTTGGCCGGGTGCGTTTGCATTTGCGGGTGTCTGCGAATCTCCAACCGGTCGTATCTAAGGGTTCCAGAAATCACGACCTCATGGAATACTTTACTAATGCCAATACTTTAAAGAAGAAACCACAGTCCTTGCGCGACTCCCCTTTCCCCATTTTGTACCCTTGTCGATCTTCAATGTCAACCAATGGGCATATCCCCCCCTATCCCCGTGATGTATGTGAGACGTGGATCAGATCGTACCCGATGCATCAGTGACACGTAGTCCTCTCTGGTTACAAGTATCAAAGACACCAGATATACAACTACGCAGATTCTAGTCAAACCGCCCTTCGCTGTCCGAGGGCGAAAACTTATTAGGAGCATCACGCGGACACCTGCGATAGCTGGTGACGGAAACGATGAAGACGAGCCACAGCCACATGCTTTCGCATGCACATGAGCCGGCCCTCGAACTTCCACTTGTCGGCCACCTCTACGCGCCCAGCGCAAGCCAAACACGGGTCACGTGGCAAATAACTTAGAATTTTAATTTTGTTTTGCAAGCTGAGGCTTCTCTGCGGTCTTCCAGGGAGATATCCTTCCTTTCAATTCGGGAATCAGGTCCCGCCTTTCGACTCTCGTCCTTTCTACCTTCTCGTCATTCTACATTCTCGTCATTCTACATTCTCGTCATTCTACATTCTCGTCATTCTACATTCTCGTCATTCTACATTCTCGTCATTCTACATTCTCGTCATTCTACATTCTCGTCATTCTACATTCTCGTCATTCTACATTCTCGTCATTCTACATTCTCGTCATTCTACATTCTCGTCATTCTACATTCTCGTCATTCTACATTCTCGTCATTCTACATTCTCGTCATTCTACATTCTCGTCATTCTACATTCTCGTCATTCTACATTCTCGTCATTCTACATTCTCGTCATTCTACATTCTCGTCATTCTACATTCTCGTCATTCTACATTCTCGTCATTCTACATTCTCGTCATTCTACATTCCACATTCTCGTCATTCTACATTCCACATTTTCGTCATTCTACATTCCACATTTTCGTCATTCTACATTCCACATTTTCGTCATTCTACATTCCACATTTTCGTCATTCTACATTCCACATTTTCGTCATTCTACATTCCACATTTTCGTCATTCTACATTCCACATTTTCGTCATTCTACATTCCACATTTTCGTCATTCTACATTCCACATTTTCGTCATTCTACATTCTCGTCATTCACACCCTGTGTCACCATCGTTTTATGCACGTTACTCACAAAACCCACCTCACAAAGCCGCTCTTGCCTTGTACATCCTACCCCTAATTGACCTCCAATCCATTACTCCTCTCTCAATCCGGCTTTCACCACCAGACACGAATCTTCGATTTGTCAACACCATTCTGATTATATGAACCACGTTTTCACCCCTTTTACCCATACCTCATCACGCAACCCACAGATGAAATCTTTCGCCCCTAAATCCTGTTCTCGATCACTCAACGTTATTTCCGTTCCATTTTCATTCGTATACCTTGAAAACCGTGCTCTTGCGCCGAACACTGGCCATCTTACATGTATTGGGTTTCAATCTTTCAACCTCCATTCTGGAAGTTCAATCTCATCACTTTATTTCCAATTTGTCCTTATTCTTTAAACTATTTGCTGGTCACGTCAGGCTGTCACCATTGCTTCAAACTGGTTCCTGAGCGTCTCCTGAAGCTCCTTTCAAACCCAGCCATCAGTCTGGGATAATCGTCTCCCCTCCGCCACCTCCCATATTTATTCCCACATCCGCCCTTCACATCTCTTCTCTTCCTAATCCTTTTCACTCCACGTGCATATCGCTCTTTTAGAAACGCCTTTACTTCTCCGCACCTACACTGCCCTTGTCCCGGACCAAACACACTGTACATTCTTGACCCCGCGGCGCTATTCCCTCACCTAAACTATTGTTTCTTTTATGCAAAAAAATGATCACTAGTTTCTTGAAATGTGTTTTTGTGTCTCCTCAACCTGTCCCTTTGCTCGAGGAACTGTCTCGTGTCACCTTCTTCCTATCACCTCACCTCGCCCCTCTTCGCTTCAACGCTGACCCAGTCTCATTTCGCTGCCCTGCGGAATTCAATCCGTTTTCGGCACATGCATTCCAATGAAGCCGCGCGCCTCAAAGCCCCGGCCAAATTGGAAATAAATTATTCATGGTGACGAAGTGCCCTATAGTTTATTAAAATGCGATTACGAATGTCAGCTGGGGAGAGTGGTCGTCATGAGCATGGGAGGTTGATGGACAATTTCCTGTCGTTAAGATGTTGTCTCGTTTATAAATGGTGCAAAATATTGAAAAAGACTAACGCAAAGAATAAAAAGTAGAACTATTATTTTGAGTAAAAATCTATTTGTTGTAGTGCAGTATTTTTCATTTTCATTGACGATTTATTTTTTTTAAAATTTATTTATTTATTTAAGGTCACTACAAAACAACTCAGTTCATGAGCGACCCCTGATATTTATACAATATTAATTCCAACTAGGTAAGTTATATCACAGTATAATTAATAGGGAAACGTGCACCAGTTCCAAAAAGTGCAAAGTTAAAAAATGTGCACTTTGGGCGCTAACCCGTATATCTTTATGTCTAATTTGTATAAGATTATTCAAAAATTCATATTTTACTCACCATAATTCAAACATTTTTGATACCAGACAAAACTTTTAATTTACCATATTTAATTATTAGAAGGTATCTACCTTACCAGCGATTTAAATAATAGTACCTACAATTTCACTTTTGAATAATGGCACTTTTTCTTTAGAAAATATTTCTGAACAGCTCTTGAAGGCATGTATGGCAACTACACTATGTGTATACAGAACTACGTAGATTTCTGCGTAATACATTTGAGATAATATTACTGCCTATCACAATTAAGTTCTTTAGATACCTAAGCAATCGTTCAATCAAAATTTTGGTAATGAAAGTGACACCAATAGCCGTCTGGATAAAAGTTAAATTTTAAATATTAATTTCTTAATGAAATAAAATAATAAGGTGATTATTTTGTCACCTGTGAAAAAGTAAAAACGATGTACTAATTATCCCTTTAGTATTTAAAGACAACTCTGCATCAGTTTATCAAATTTTGAGGCATACTCTCGAAATGTGAATGTAACCTCTGCCCTTGAGAGCCCCACACCCCCAGTCAGGTTGGTCCAGGTCGCACCTGTCAATATGGCTAACGTGTTATTGCAATTTATTGCACTCGGCCCTACATTTATCAATATATTTTCCAATACGTTTATATATCCTCTTCAAGAGCAAATAAAATGATTGATCACCAGCGACGCGCACATATTCTTTGTGCTTCAGTTCTTTGTGGTCTTAATAGCAATTTTCTAACGC
The DNA here is from genome assembly GCA_038098605.1 of Gryllus longicercus. Classification (NCBI taxonomy): domain Eukaryota; kingdom Metazoa; phylum Arthropoda; class Insecta; order Orthoptera; family Gryllidae; genus Gryllus; species Gryllus longicercus. The sequence continues at coordinate 824,175 of JAZDUA010000618.1, forward strand.
TGATTTCATTGTGAAACTATTTCATTCGAAACAAGAGGAAATAAGTATTTCTACCTCAAAATATGAGTATGTAGAAATATTATTAAAATATTGAAATATACAAATAAATTATACCAGAGGCGATTAGAAACAAAAATGCTGATGAAAAAATCCAGATAAAATGATTTTGCGAATACTACCACATACACCGCTCAAGAACAACAAATAAAATACTCTTGTGTTTAAAGTACTCTGCTCCAACAATTAATATTTTCACAAAAAGCGGCTTCACAAATAATGCAATGACATACTCGTACTACGGTATATATGGATTTAATGTATCACAGTTCTTTACATACCACGAATATACCCCCAAAAAATGCTGTTTCATAACGTAATTCGTGAACTCTAATTTTGATGGGGTTGGGCTCTTCCTTAGAATCTTGCTGACGCATGACGTCAAATGTGTTGTAAGCATGACGCAGGACTATATCGCACCTGCAATAGGAAAGTGACACAAGTGCGAATTTCTGATTTCTCAGAACTTGCAATTTTAAGTTTCGAAGTTCTGTAATGCTCGTTATAGATTGTACCAAATATTCACCTTCTAACGTACAGTAATTGAAATAATTCAAAATCAATTTCAACATAGTAGCAGTACCTCTTGGAAATCTCTTATCAGCTTTTAGATGAAAAATGACGATTTTACACTTGTGTCACTTTTCTATTGGAGGTGCGGTATTTCAATCGTTTGTGTAGTATGAGAATAGGTAAAAAACAACCAAATATTTGCATTCTTCGGTCAAAACTAAAACTTTTTTTCCCCCGAGTTCTTAAGTATCTGACACAATAATTGACAACTCTCTCTTGGCCGCTAGCTGCGTATCTCATTCAATTTCAGTGCGGATTGAAAATGAGTAATAGAGATTTTTCTGTATTTAGTTTATTCAGAAGAATAAAGGCATTTTTTAATTGTTAATAATATGCTGTTACAGTACGTTTCAATCTTCCATGGGTGTTAAATCGTGTTTTTATAATTACTCTTATGCGAATGCGCGGTCTCGCTGGCTGCAGGCATCTAATCTGTACTACTAGTTGAAGTTGTTGATAATTCAGTTGAAAGAATGTGGTGTTGTGCATTATAAATGCTAGCTCTTGGTTGCATACAACGTGCCATTTCGCAGAGACTTCGATTAGTTTATGAAAGCGCCATCGATTTCTTTACTGTATCGCGAGTAACCGTTCAATACAATGAGTGGAAACTGTTGCATTCTTTGCTACACGGTCATCTTGTTGTGACCTTCTTCAGAGCAATACAGTAGTATAGCTCTGAAGAAGGCCACAGCAAGATGGCCGAAACGTCAGCACAATTGACCGAGACGCGGCTCATCCCGAATAGCCAAGAATACATTGACTCCGGCCGCGGAAACCTACGAACTCCAGGTGAAACTGTTACTCTCAATTCTCAGTATCACCAAACCTTCCCCTCTTTAGTAAATTACAACTTTTCGTACTTCCTGAAAATTTATCAAAGCATAGACACTTCATTCATTCATTCATTCATTCATTCATCACGGCAGAATTTGCATAGTTTTCTTTAATGTCTTCTTGAAAATCAGCTTTAGAGATATTTTGTGCGCCGCCGTACGTTGCAGCGTCTCC
>JAZDUA010000177.1:0-140000 GCA_038098605.1 Gryllus longicercus
CATGGGATCGATGTTAAGCCACATACGTGGCGCGCGTAGTGGTGTACGTGCGCACGTGTGTGTGTATGTAGGTGAGTGTGTGTGTGTGTGTGTGCGACTGTGTGTGTGGCCCGCCGTCACGGTTGTCCGTCGCCCAGAGCCTTATGCCCCCGCCTCCGCGTGGGTGTTTTATGTAACGGTTCCACTTTAATTGGAATTAATCGATGTACGTGTGGGATTAAAAGTACGGATTCTTTACGATCGGGACTGGTGCATAAAACCTTTATTGCTGCCCGGCCTGGCCATTCATTATTTGCGTTATCTGTAAGTGCTACGCGGTTATGTTTTTACACCGTCCATTCTTAGGTACGGTTCTTCTATTCATGTCGGTTTACAGGGATGACGCAACTTAAGCAGTTCCTCTCAGATTGCTAAGCGATTGGTTATTGTAATGGGAATATTCTTATCAAGCGTGATTCAATGAGGATTTCGCCACATTACTGTTTCCTGATCATTGGATACCATTTCCGAAACTTTTTACTAACCAGATCAAACTAATATATTCATATGGCATCATAATGGTAATTGCAAGATCTGAAAGTAATTAATTTTCTAAATTTGATTTTTGTACCTTCAGCATAAGTTATCGGGGGGGGGGGGGGGGGAGAAGTTGATTGTCTGCATTTCACTAGCTGTGAGAAAAATCTTTTATTGTGTATAGATTATTTTAATCCACAGGAGGAGTAGCTTTCTTCCACAACTTTATTTCACATTTTGCAGCAAGTACTCTCAATCTGCAATTAGGTGAATATTATATTAATTATGAATTCGAAGACTCCAAAATACAGAAGTAAGAATAAATAGACAGTTTCGTAATACTTTGGTCGTACAAACCCAGTATAATTGTGTGGAGCACTCTAGCGTTAGTTTGTTACGCTGGCAGGCTTGTCTGTAGACGGGCTGCCGGGAGTAGGCGGGGGCTAGGGCAGAGGCCTGGCCTTGGACCCGCCATCTGTTGGCATTTCCGGGGCCCGCTCTCTGGGGGGGGGGGGCCGGGAACACCCACCGGAAGCGGGGAATCGCCTGTTCGCGCTGGCGCCACGGGGGAGGGGGGGGGAGGACCTCTCCCTCCGCTTCCGGGACCTTTGACCACCCGGAAGCAGAGGGCCTTCAGCGAACACGTTCATCCCTGGTGTGACGAGCTCCCCTGGGAGATTCGTTCCGAGATACAGGAACTGAAAATCCGCAAATGGGAATGTTTAGTGGGATTTCCACTCGCATTTTCTGAAGTGATACTGTGTTCTGAGCTGTTATGCAAACACATTTGTTACGTATGACCCATTTATGTGGAGTATATAACCTAGATCTAGCATTGGTATTTCTTTGTTCGCATACGCAAAGGAACGCAAATTTAATAATTATAATACGCTGAAACAATACTGTGGAATTTAGTATTCTACGAGTAAAATAATGCATTTGAGGAAAATATATTTTGGGTATGAACGTTACTGTTCCAAAATCTTTGGTATTGAGGGTTTTATTCTAATTCATTCCCGCGATTATTGATTTCGGGCGAACGTCTGTGTTGGAAGTCGTGCAGGGGCATTGTTGTGATGAAAATCTTTGTAGCACACATGGTGTAGCGGAACGCCGTTTTGTGTGCACGCTCACGCGCGCACGCACACAGATTACCCTTTAGAAATGCTAATGTTCGTTAGATTTAATCAATCTTTTACTCTCCATTCACTAAGTAAATGAATGCAGGCTCATGCGTAACTTTGGAACTGAAAGGGCCTCTTCAAAGGGGTTGTACCTCCCTGATGAACAATATATCATACTTTATAAATACTTTCGTAAATGAAATTGCGTTGGAGAAATATTGTAATGATTGGTTTCTAAGAGACATGTAAGGTAGATAACCATTAATACTAATACTCGTAAACACTTCTAAACACGGTTGAGAACCGAAATCACCGAACCAATTAGCATCGTTTGTGAGTGGAAGTTACTGGAGTGTAAAGCAATACGTAACCGACTAGCCTTATTGCCGAGCTGTTTCACGGGACACTGAAGGCGTTTCCCCCTGATGTAACCGTAGGAGCGAAGTCGTGCCGTTCGGGGGGGCGTCGCCAGGCCATCACTCAAGATCGCGGTCGTGAGCAGGAGTGACATGTTGTTTCGAAGTCTTGGCACGTGTTCGGAATGAGGAGGTCCTTCAATTGAATAGTTGTCGGCGCCTGCCATCAGGTGCTGAATGCCCTCCCTATTCACTGCGCTCCTTGCCAAATGTTCTCGTTCTTGCGTGCCGTGCCGTTTAAATTGTTCATTATTGTAGGCCCCCAAACGCTGGGTTCTGCTTCGCTGAACCAGTCCTGACGGATTAGTTTTGGACAGCGCTTTCAGTGACCTTTTCAGGTTTCAGATTTATTCTTGTTGGGTGTCAGCGTCCGTCACATATCGTGCTTAAAGTAGAAGTTTCAAAACAACTCCCGATTTTAATGCATGTCATTGTACTATAGTAGTAACGTATTATAGCGGATAAATGCCTATTATGTATTGTGAATTATCGAGGCATATGCATTAGTTAGCACCTACAGTGTTGAAAAGAAAGCGCGTGTTCAGACAACCAAGTTCGCTTGTATCTCGAACATCGCCGCCATGAATTCGGACATGTTCGGACAAATTCCATGTATAGAATTTTTTCCATACATGGAATATTTTCTTTCTCATAAATCCGCTTCATCAGATTTGCGGTTTTTTCCCCTCAAATTTAAGAAAACTATAGTTTCACATCTGCATCTAAACCATATTACATCAGAGACAAGCCAGCGCCATTTTCCATTATTCTTTGATTCTTTGTCTAATTTTCGCCCCGCTCCACACTTTTTTGGGGGAAGAGGGATTATCACTTTGGTAAAAGTCCACAACCTGCTTCCTTTAAATTCCTTGAATTCAGTGCATCTTTCATCTTCCTCTTTTTTCTTGTGTCATTTTCTTTTTTTCGCTTCAATAAAATAATCTCGCAGATACAACGCGACCAAGTTGTGTTCGCATAGTTTTCAATTGAAAAGAATCTTCAACTGGTGTTTGCGAGCGTTTATTCGAATAGCGTTCGGTGAGGGACTGAGCGTTTGCTTGTATAGCGTTTGGATGAGCGTGTGCTTGAATAGCGTTTGTTTGCACAGTGTTCGGTTGAGGGTTTGTTTGCATAGCATTTGGCTGAGCGTTGGTTTGCATAGCGTTTGGCTGAGAGTTTGTTTGCATAGCGTTTGACTGAGAGTTTGTTTGCATAGCGTTTGGCTGAGAGTTTGTTTGCATAGCGTTTGGCTGAGAGTTTGTTTGCATAGCGTTTGGCTGAGAGTTTGTTTGCATAGCGTTTGGCTGAGAGTTTGTTTGCATAGCGTTTGGCTGAGAGTTTGTTTGCATAGCGTTTGGCTGAGAGTTTGTTTGCATAGCGTTTGGCTGAGAGTTTGTTTGCATAGCGTTTGGCTGAGAGTTTGTTTGCACAGCGTTTGGCTGAGAGTTTGTTTGCATAGCGTTTGGCTGAGAGTTGTTTGCATAGCGTTTGGCTGAGAGTTTGTTTGCATAGCGTTTGGCTGAGAGTTTGTTTGCATAGCGTTTGGCTGAGAGTTTGTTGCATAGCGTTTGGCTGAGAGTTTGTTTGCATAGCGTTTGGCTGAGAGTTTGTTTGCATAGCGTTTGGCTGAGCGTTTGTTTGCACAGCGTTTGGCTGAGCGTTTGTTTGCACAGCGTTTGGCTGAGCGTTTACTTGAATAGCGTTTGGCTAGGCCTTTGCTTGAATAGCGTTTGGCTAGGCGTTTGCTTGAATAGCGTTTGGCTGAGCGTTTGTTTGCACAGCGTTTGGCTGAGCGTTTGTTTGCATAGCGTTTGTTTGCATAGCGTTTGGCTGAGCCTTTGCTTGAATAGCGTTTGGCTGAGCGTTTGCTTGAATAGCGAGTGTTAGAGACGTACTAACCGCGCGCCCTGGCAGCCGGGCAGAGGCTGGGACAGGTGTACGGCTGAAGCAGCGCGGCGCGGGTTTTTGCGAGTGGAGGCGGCGAAGGCAACCGACCGACCGACCGACCGCGCGTAAGAGGGCGGCGGCGGCGGCGGCGGCGGCGGCGGCGGCGGCGGCGGCGGCGGCGGCGGCGGCGGCGGCGCGCGTCCGCCTGCGCGGTCACCCACCTGCTGCCGCCGCCGCCGCCGCCGCGGATCGCGTGTCGGCCGCGCGCGCTCTCGGTGCCGCCGCATTTGCCCCGGCCCCTACCTCCTTCCCTCCCTTCCTCCCACCTGCATGCCGAGACGCACACCATTTCCGAGGCACATGTTCGTGTTGCCCACACCAGCGCACCAGTATCCCGGACGGTGGTTTTGCCTTGCGAAAGTGTCAAAGTAGGTCTAAAACAAAACGTCACGAAATCAGTAGTCCAACTCAGTGGTCAGAGTTAAAGGAGTCTTGGAAGACGAGACAGAAATAGTCATTCAACTTAACATCAGTCATTCGTTAACATACGTAATTTAAGTCTTCGAGCAAGTGTAGAACGACCTAGAGAAAAAGGAAAATAATAGTTTTTCGCCGTTTGGATTCAAATAAACATTTCACGACAGCTATCTGAAGTACTAATTGATTTCACTAGAAGATACTTCGATGTTCCTCGATTTCAGTCAGCCCAAACATTAGATCCTTGAAAATACGTGCGTGAAAACTAGATTAAAAATTTCTTGATGAATTCCTCTTTTGGACGATAGGTATTTTGTTCCATACATCCCTTCGTCAAATGCTTACGAATTCTGGTACATGTTTCGTTTTTCATCTGAGCACCTGAAGATATCCGCTAAATAGTACATTTAAAAAAAATGTAAATAAAATATAATTTAAGCACGTTCATTGACCATTGCATCTCTTAAAGTTAATACTTTTATTTTCTAATTAACAGCAAAAGAAGAAACTATCATGTTCTACGGTCTCGTTTTCCTGTTTCTTTCGAATGGGAATTACGTGAGCGAAGTTGCCTAATCGTGAGCGAAGTTGCCGAAACTAATCTTTGGAGAAATGAGGCAAGGTCCGTGCCGTAGGCGAATCGTTCGAATTTATGGTTTCGACTGACACAAAAATGCAGCCACGCCCATTTGTCCATTTTTGCTAATTATTCCCCCAGGTATTGATAGCCTAAACTAAACACAATTTATTTTCTTAAAGATTTAATATCATTTTCAATTCATAGCTAATGTCATTCTTTAGAATATTACAATGAAAACGCAGATGTAAAATAATAATAATAATAATAATAATAATAATAATAATAATAATAATAATAATAATAATAATAATAATAATAATAATAATAATAATAATGTAGAAAGAGGGAAATTAGCAGTACTGTCCTCCTACGTCTCTCATGTTGCCAACAAGAAAAGTTTCCTAAGGAAGTTGTTTGTGTACTAACAGACGTGCTTTCACTATCACTGGCTTCAGACCATCGACTTCCGGCTCTTGATTTATCCATTTCTCTTGAAAACTATAATATTGACAATTAATTCTCTAACAATTTACATCGAAGTCCCTAATTCCAAACCCTAGTTTGTGGTTTCCTCGCGCGCCTATTTATCTTCGAATTGTCGCCATATCACGTAAGATTATTCGTTTGATCGTTGTTTCTTTTCCTTCAAAATCTTTTCCACTTCCCGCTCCCATTATCACGGTTTTGTGATCTTCCTCGCACCACGCATACGCCGCTCGCCCATCCCCCATCGCCCATCGCCCATCGCCCGAGGCGCGGGGCGGGGCGGGGCGGGGCGGGGCGAGACAGCGCAGGGCGGACGAAGGCGGCGTTTCGCAAAATCCGGGAAATGGCCGAAGCAAACGGCGATGCCGCTGCTCCCCGCGCGGGCCCTCGCCTGGCCCCCGCGCCGCAAGAAGCCGCGCCGGACGCTGACGCCCCGCCCCGCCCCTCCCCGCCCCACTCCGACCCTCCCCGCCCCACTCCGACCGGAGGTTTCTGGCGCACGATGGGCCCGAACGAGACGCATGGAACTAAGGGATTAGAAATTCACAGTATATCAAATTACCATTACAATAATTACACTAAAAGACTTCATCCTATAAATGGATTTATCTATTGGATGAATGTATCTAATGGGTGAATAGAACATCTACAGAAGATACACTATGGGATAACAGTATAATTCAATACGGAGAGATTTTTACCTCCATATTGTTCTGTTCGCTCGATTATTTGATGCGTGTTTTTTGGCGAGCTTCGTAAGCAAGGCAACCGAAAGCATGATTGAATGTTAATGGATCTGTACAACAACAACAACACCAACAACAAAGAGAATTGTGAGAAAATTCGTGCAATTGAAACGACACACCTAATTATAAATATACTGTACCGTAATTCTCAGCTGCTGACATATCAGAAAAAATTGTATTGCTATCACATAAGCATGAAAATTAAGTAGAAAATAATGACACAATTAAAGAGGACATTACAATACGAAAAGATGGAAACTTTATTGACATTTTGTTGACATAAACTGCAGATGAAAGGGGAAAAATGGTTTTCATACTTATTTTGAACTTCCAAAAGCGACGATCGCGCATATTACTTACAAACCCTGTATGTATTGCGTTAAATTTTTAAATAATAAATCCGGTCGTTCAATTTAACTAAATGAATTACAATGAATTGAGAGGTTGTGGGCAAGAACATGGCCGCTCCTAAAGCGACGCTACCGTCATAATAAACGAAGCAAAAATTTCATTTAGTTGAAAAAGTTTAAACTTTGTTTTAAGAACCACGTGGCTTCATTCTCCCAAGAAACCTATCCCAAGACCTAAATTGTCGATACACCAGAGATTTCTCAGCTACTATTTATACCTATTTTTTTCATTTTTAGATTGTGGGCTACCATGTTTTTGCAAGCAACCCCAAGCAATTGTGGAGTGAATATGATCTAAGAGTGTGAGTCGTTTTTTAAATGAATTATAATGGAATTGTGGAGTGAATATGTTTTGAGTGTGTGAGGCGTTTTCAAATGAATTATAATGGAATTGTGGCGTGAACATGTTTTGAGTGTGTGAGGCGTTTTCAAATGAATTAAAATTAATTGTGGAGTGAATGAGTTTCGATGTGCGGCGATTTCCGCGGCATTCGTGCGCACTGCGCTGTGTGGCGCGGAGCGTGGGTTCCGTTCCCGCCGCGGGCGCCGCCGCCGCCGCCGCCGCCACCGGACGTCCCTTATTATGGCCCGGCCGAGGCATGTTCGCGGCGCTCGTGTGTGCCGCCGCCGCCGCCGCCGAAGCCGCCTGGACGCTTCCCGTGCGTGGTTTTCTGGCGCTCCTGGCGCGGACCTGTCGGGATGGGCCGCGCGGCGCGTTCCTCCGCGCCGATCACTGAACCTGTCCGCCCCGATGCTTTTTGCGCGAAGAAGTGCGGTGTTCGAATGTGGGGCCGGATTTACCAATATGCGCTGCCCCGGGGCAGCCCGCAGTTTGGGCTTCCTCCATTAAAAAGTCTTACTTCTGCGAGAAACGTTCTACGGTGGGAACCTCTATGGACCGAATCTGGTGCGAAGATCTATTGATCGGAGAACAGGGCTTTGGATATTTACACTTCTAGAGGTTTGAGTCGCTGAGAAAGTTCAAGTTGCCGAATATCACACAATAAATGTGACAGGACATTAACAATAGAGTTGTGTTGGTGAGAGTGGAAAAGGCTATTTTGGCCCAGTGTGCATAATGCATTTAGTAAGAATATCGAACTGGTCCTTTGTATAATGTCACAATCCAGTAATATTCTTAGACATTGGAGGAATAGAGAGAGCTTACTGTTCGTGATAGCAGAATCAGTGATTAATAAACCTAGGAACGTACGAGATCCAGAGGACTTAGTTACTCCAGTACAAGTGTTCAATGTTCGTCTATTTCCTTTACTGAATTAAGTTCATTACCAGATAAAGTAGGTATGATTATTTAGATAGAACAGCTGCTTGTTTCCACTCTGCAGTGTATGTTCCCTTAGATAATGAATTACCACATCGTAATACCTTCTGGCTCTCAAGGCCGCGCGTGTTGGTAGACTTAGTGAAATCGATAGGATAAGGTTTCTACAGCAGCGCACGAATGCCCGGAGTTACCGGAGGGACGCATTCAAGCCCGATGCAGCCACTCTTATTCATTCAGGTGAAGCTCGCGTTGAAATGGGGGGGGGGGGGGGGCACTTCTGGAGCCCGGACGTTCAGGCATTTATTTCACCTAAAATAGGCAGGCAAAAGGGCATTCATTAAAGAAAGCTAAAAGACAATAAAATTATAAATGAAAATCTACTAAAACAACTCCAGAAGTTCAATATCGAGATTCTTATTGTTAAGTTATAAAATCGTAACAATTGTAGTAAGGCATTTTGCGAAACTTCCGGGGTCTACGTATCACAATTCGCAGGCGTGGGTATTATGGTGTTCGTGGTTCTAGCCAAACGACAATTGATCAGCGTAATATGTATTTGCCCACCACAATGTCGTTAAATTTAAGTTACGAATTTCGTTGCAATTATATTCCGGCAGGTTACCAGTTGTTTTCATGATAAGAAACATTCATTTTGGGCGCACTGTCTTGGAATAATCCGAAATAACGTGCGCAAACTTTCAAAAGTCGACTTAGACAAATTTTGTGTGAAAGTAGAATTGTTTGACATAATGTTAACATGTTACAATGTAGAATTGTTTGGACCTAATGTTACAATGACTAGCCACTGTAAATTTACCTCGGGAAAAACCACTGAAAGAATTACAGACTCTAGATATTGTTTAATTACTTATAAGATAATAATGGTCGTTTCTGATGTAAATTATGGTTTCTGGTGTGGTATCGACGTGATCTGAGAAATATGGGACGCCTTTATGAACTCCTCAGTGTATCCGTTACAGCCTTGGAGCAGAGATCTCATGCTCTCGTGGGGGACAAAAAAACATGTCGGTAAATGAGGCCGGTAACAAATGTTACGACAACGCTCACTACCCCGACTCCCGCACCCTGCACTTCCTGTGCGAGTGGAAGCAGCATCGGCGGCGATAGGGGTCCAGCCATCAGCACTCCCAGCCAACGGAGCAGCCACACGGCAACACACAATGGTCCCGGGTTTCACCAAAGGCAGCACTTTCCCATGCTATCAAAAAAGCCTTGGAACGCCCGAAGTGAAATATGAAAAATTAAACTTTTTTCTTCTTTTTTTCTCGATATATTTCAAGGTGTTGACTAACTTTATGTGCTGATGGTTATGGTAACTGTTTGATAAATCTATGTGAAGATGTTCGAAGGCATTGCAAACGTGTACATTATTTACGTTCTTATATTGTTTCACGAACTGAAATCTTTTCACGGCATTAAATATAATATTTCACTACCACTAATAACTGATTTCGGCTACTGAACCTTTTTCGTGGTAAAGGGCTGAGTTTTACCATAGTCACTAGCTATTTTGCGACCCTTTCCTATTATCTAAACATTCAGTTTCTCTTCATTTGCTAAGTCAAAAATGACCGTATATTCTGGTGTCGCTTTTCTTGTTCGGTTAACGACCTATTAACTCAAAACTTCCTCCTGCTAATTCACAAATTGCATTCTTTGAATGTTTCCGTTGGCGCTATTCCGCCCGTTGAGGCCCGATGTGTGTGGGCGCCCGGCAGTCCGGATGGCCGCCCCCCCCCCCACCCTCCCCAACCGCGCCCGCTGCACCCCACTCCTCCTGCAACCCTCCTCCGCCGTCCTGGCGCCGGGAAGCCAGCAGGTCGGCGGCGCCAGCGGCGGCGGCGGCGGCGGCGGTGGCGGCCCACATCCGCCCCGCGGTCACGGCGGCGCTTCCGGTGCCGGTGGTGGTGGTGGTTCGCCCCGCGGCGCCGGGGCCCACCGCCCGTGACAGGTCACCGGAAGTGCGTAACCGCACGCGCCGTAATCGCGTGCTCCTTGCCGCTGCGCCAGCTCGCCCCGCCCCGCCACTCCCCTACTCGCTCAGCCATTTGCCGCCTATCCCCGCCCGCTTCTTTTTGCCCCGCCCCGCCTCGCCATCCCCGCCCAGCCAAGCCTCGTCCGGTTTCGCACGCATCGCCCCGCCCCCACCTCGCCATTTCCCGCCTCACCCAACCATTCACCGCCTATCCTCGCCAGTCCCAGCCCGCTTCTCTTCGCCCCGACTCACCATCCCCGCCTCGCTCCGCCTTTCCTCGCCTCGTACTGCATCTCCCTGCCTCGCACGTATCGCCCCACACCGCATCGCCCCCCGCCTCACGTCGCCATTCCCCGTCGCCGCCCAGCCATTCACCACCTATCTCCGCCCGCTTCTCTTCTCCCCGGCCCGCCCCGCCTCGCCCCACCTTGCCCTGCCCTGCCCCGCCTCGCCTCTCGCGCCTCATACCTGCCTGCAGCTCAGGGCGGTGGAGGCCTTCCGAACGTTACCGAGCCAGGGTTACATAAGCCACAACCGGTGGAAAAGTGCTGGATGGCGGAGGAAATGCAGAAGAATGTTGCGCGTGCTAACACGCGCGTGTGGATGCGGGGTATGAGCCTGGCTCCACCGCCACCTACGACCACCAACAATCCAGAAAAGTCTTCTATTTTACCAGTCACATCCAGCCGTTTTAGGGTTACTGAAAGAAAATGATTGATATTTACAACCTCTTAGATTCGCTGTGTTTAGGCTATCTCCGAAATAACTATAACAAATTTTATAAACACCTGAAAACGTGTTTCTCCCGAGGACCAGAATAAACCTGACTCATATTTCAGAACATAGCTTTAAACGCAAGATGACTGCTCATTCCGTCGCCGCAACCTGTCATCGGAAAGCTTCAAAATCCTGTATTCGCGTCTGGCATAATTTAGCATGCCTAATGAGCCTTCTGGTTTGTCTGCCTTTCCCGGAAATTCTCAAGCCTGCCCTTGAAAATGCACAGCAACTCTCGTGCCTCTTTTCTAACCCATCTCTAAACCACACCGAAAGAAGAATTCCAAACGGAATACAGAGACCAGCTGCAAATTCCCAGCTTTGTCGCATTTAATGCGTAAAATCTCTCTTCTTATTGATTTTGATACTAGATTTTATCAAACAGCTTGATTTTATTCATTTTCGTCAAAAACATGTGACGTATGGTGGTGATTTTGCACACGCGATTTTGAGCTCAGGTTTTATTCCACCCCTTACTATACTATATAAGTGAATGATGATCAGTGAAGCTTAGTTAGCAGCATTTGGAAACTAGAAATTTTACTTTCGAATAATAGAAAATGTTACTTGCATCAGCATGGCAGCTACAGATTTGATTTTATATTGCTAACCAAATAGCACATACCCTATCATTACTACTACAATTACCTAAAGGAAATCTGAATAAATCGTGCCCACAGTGATGTGCCCTCGGATGATTATGCCATCAATAAATTAAAATAACCCGATTGACGCATGGTACCGAACCATTTCATAAAAGCATTCATTTATAACCTCTTTTTTTGAGGAGGATTCAAATGTGTAATAAACGCGACTGGTCGATGAACTTTTAAAGTTCACTTGCCTTTTAATTGTAATTATCGTGTAATATAAGGAGCTGCCTTCATTCGTGGCTGGTCCTGAGGCAAAACGGCACGCGTATTTCGTCAGAGACAAGAGGCTCGCCTGGGCGCCAGGCAATCCGGTGCACCGGCGCCTCTGTGTCGCTGGCGATGACGAAAGCCCTCTCCGCCGCCGCCGCCTCCGCCTCCTCCATCTCCTCCTCCACCGCCTCCACACCGCTCGTCGGAGCCGGCCTTTTATTACCGCCATTAAGAAATTCGACCGGGCGTCATACGAAGGCAAGCAGTCGGCTTGTTCGGTTACACCTCATTACACCCGTTTTCTCGGTAGATTAAGCGCTGTTAATGTTTCCCTAGGTTCCGATCCGAGAGGGAGAGCCCAGGGAGGCGCGGGGTCCGGGAAGGGGAGGGGGTGGGGGCTACTATTCAGGTTTATAGTTCCGGATTCTTTCATCCGTTCGTCATTCATCAATACGCGGGCGCGCAGGTGAGGGAGGGGGAGGGGGAGGGGGAAGAGGTACGTCCCGCGCCCTTGACACCGACCTCGGTGGCGGTGGCAGCGGGGAGGTGCGCGGTGCTATGCCGTGCCACTGCCGACGCACTCCGCCCCACCCCAGGCATGCGCCCTGAATGGCGGGCGGAGGAGGAGGAAGATGAAAGAGGAGGAGATGGAGGAACATCAGCGGCAGCAAAGGCCGCGGGGCGCTCCCGTCGCGGCGATCTGCTTTTGTCACGCGGAGGTGGTGGCGGCGCAGCAGCAGCGCGGCGCGTGGCGGATTCGGGAGGCGCGGCGGGCGGCCTGGGAGGCGGGTGCGGCCTTCCGCCGCGGCGGCGCGGCGGCGCCCGAGGTCGCGCGCGCGGAGGGCGGAGGCGGCGCAGGAATGCTTTGCGCTCGCGGGAATTCGGCTGCTCCCCGCGAGGAGATGGGGGCGCGGGTTTGGCGTTGGTGCGGAATTGCTGACAAGGCATACTTTATGTGCGTACTTGGTAGTATATGCGGATAGAAACAATTGCTACATTTTAGCAAAATTATGACTGTGGTCGTATTAAACTTTTGACTGATGTAGCCAGTTCCAAGTTCCCCTTTCTATAATAATACATGGTGCAATTACTGAATAATTAATTTACAAGTGTTATACTACAAACAAAAACCCTACGATTATTGTTGCATTTTGCATGGAGATTGTGATAATTGTTTACTTTACTCAGAAACCACAATACTTCGCCGTCACATCGTATATCGCAACTTATAATGTTTTTTGAGATCAGAATGAGTTTGCCTGCCTTTGACTTCTCAGGTTTTCTCGTCGTACATCTGTCCAAATTTCCACTGAACTAGCAACAAATGTTGTTTGCTAGTTAAACATTATATTCAATTTGTTCAAATTATGAACTCTTCGTATGGTGCTGTAATCATTAATGTTTTGTTTAATCTGGGCCCTACCTTCGTTACATACTTAGTGTTGGCTGAAAATTCGATTTACGCCAACGTGGGCGGACTAAATTAAATGACCACAATTAAAATAACGCACCTGGTGGAAGTTTGTGATGCGACGACTCGTGTACAGACTAATGGTACTTTCTGTTAGCAATCGCGTTACTTACGCGCGCGAGGGTTACTTTCCGAAGCAATCGCGTTGCACCGACGTTCCCGCCATTCCGCGCAATGACCAACCCGGCCGGCAAAGAATATTTGGCGAGAAAGTTTACGCAATGTGCATCGCTCCACCGCGGCAGGCGTTGAGACTTTCTCGGCGCGAAGGCGTCACGTCGGCGTGGACCCATCGCGTGTTGGCCGCGGCCGCCGCTGCGCCCATCTCTTCATTCACCGCGCGCCCGCGGCCCGTTCCGCACATGACGCCATCCGCCACTTCTCCGCGCGCGGCCGTTTGCTTCAGCCGCGCTGCGCCTCGCCGCCAGTGTCGGAGCTTAGGCTTCGGTTTTTCAATAGTGGCCGATGACATTAGTCCATTGTTAAACCTCTTGCCGTGTAAAATGATTTTTTTAACAGTGCGCATTTCTATGGCCACGATCCCCGTTGAGAAGGACGTTCGCGAATAAATGAAAAGATTCGTTTTATAAGGCAGGAGGTGGAACAATGACCTAATGCCATTTGCTACTATAGAAAAAAAATCGAAGTATTGACAATTTTGGGCCCGAGGCAATGAAACATACCCCCCCCCCCCATCTCCTCACCCCGCAATGTAAAAATTGTATCAAGAAACTGAGTTATTTTATTTTAACAAATAACAAAAATTACATCGTTTACCAAGAAAAGGTTTTTGAAAATATATTTTAAATAATAGTTTCAAGTGAAAGTATTTTGCGACATACTTTCTAATATAATTACCATTATATTTAGTTTGATCATGCAATGCGGTCCGGTCTTTTCACATATCGGTCGTAATAAAACAGTCGTCACGGCCACCGTTTCAGTCGCACACTGATCTGTTGACGCCGCTACGATGTTGCTTCGCCTCGCTATTCAGCTGACTATCGCTAATGCCGCCGCAACAACGGTTATTACTGCCAGCGCCGGGTTAGGTATCTGCCAACCTGGTCGTAACGGTAATCACCTCGCCTATCACCAGCTGTGCCGCGGTCAGTGCTATCACCACCGACGGGCGACTAGTGTAATCATCGCCATCGCCATCGTCGAAACCGATGGTGGGTCGGCCGGTGCTCCGAAGACGATGTTTTCGGGGCGGCAGCTAGCTAGGCCGGTCCCGGGCCCACGCGGCGTCGGCGGCGGCGGTGGTGGCGGCGGCTCCGGCACCACGTGGCAGAGCCGAGACCTCGCCCCGCGCCTTGCGTGCCTCGCCCGAACCCGCAGCTGCCGCCGCCGCCGCCGCCGCCGCCGCCGCCGCCGCCGCCGTTGCCCCCGTCGTCGTCCTAGTCGTCTTGCCAGGTCCGCCTCTCCGCACCGCACTGCACGGCACCGCGCGCCGCCGCCGCCGCCGCCGCCGCCGCCGCCGCCGCCGCCGCCGGCCCGTCAGCGCCGCGTGGAGCCGAGACGGGGCGGGGCGTTGTTGTGAGGTTTCGTGCCGGCGGCGGCGGCGTGGGTGCTGAGGCTGCACGAGGGCGCTAGAGCAGAGGTGGACGCGCGGTGGAGGCGAAAAGCTGACCGGCCCGAGCGAAGAGAAGCTGTAGAGATGTGGGAAGAGTACGGTCGTTACAGGAATCGTGGGAAGAAACAAAAATAGTTCGCAGGGATGCTTTCGTTCTGCAAGTGGCCCTGGACGTCAAAATGTCGAAAATGTCTTTGCGACGGTGAAGATCGTGTGTCTTAGTTACAACTAGAAAAATATATAACAGTACTGTAATGTTTGTAGACAGCGAATCACGAGGTGAAAGAGCAACATAATATAGCGTTGGGAATTGAGAGAACACAGTGAACGAACAAGGGGAGGCGAACTATTTTCTTCATGCCTCTTAAGTTTTCTTTTCCTCATAGCACGCTCGTGTTGCGTTAAGTTCAAACTGATCAGTCTGTTCGTGTCTCCTTACTAGTATTTGCCGATCCTTTCCGTCCTTGCGGCAATTCCTTGACCCCCAGACAGGGCGATAAACTGTGATAGATGGGACGCGCAGGGTCCCGGGGAGGCTGGCAGTGGCAAGGAGAAAGGGACATTTCGTGCTACAGTCGGTGGGCAGTGGCGCTCGTGAACGGGCCTTTTGAATAGACCGTGGAGAATGAACGGTATTCCGGTGAATCGCGACGCCGACTGTAGAAGGGCCGAGGAGGGAAGGCGACCGTAATGACGTGCGTTCTGAAAGAGAAATTCCAAAGCCGACCGGACGACCTTTACTACGCGGTTGAGTCTGGACGGAGAAGCGGCGTTTTGTTTATTGAGAAAATGTTTTGTCCGTTTCTGCGTTTGCTCCGGCCTCGCGGGACACAGAAGGGCCTTCAGCGAACAGGGAAGGATGACTTCCTCCCAAGTACACAAAACTAATCGTTACTTGGACGTGTTTTTACGACTTCGATGTTTGCAATTTTGAACATTCTTTTAGATGGTGATATTGAGAATGATTCACAAACTAGAATTGCAAATTATGCAATACTTGTCAAACAAATATCTTATAGTGCTTAATTTTACAAACATCGCCTACGTAAATTAATCCCTACTCTTGCACAGAAAATGGAAAAGGAATATATTGATTTTTTTATAGAACTTGCATACAGTACTCTATTATAAAGCACATGTTAATCATAGGTCGACAAATCTGTCACCATTGACCGCTCGCCCGTTATGCCATTTCAAAAACCTTGCGGAGAAATTTTGTAGAATTCCCTATTTTTGTAATTAGTTGTGAGTATTATCGTAAAAACGCAATATGATGGACACTTCTCACTATACATTGACTATCACGATATGGTATTCAAATGTACTGCTAGTGAATAGTGTTTTTTTAATGTAACTTAATGATGACCTTGTGGAACAATACTGTTGCAGAACAATTTTTTTTTCGAAAGCCAACCAAATATGACTAAAATCATTAAAGGTTTATAAATAACGAATGATCTAACTTTAATGCCTCAAATATTGCAATAGATCTAACGTACTTAACGATTTTGTTAAGTGGCTCCCATACATCTGTAAATTGCCAACTTATGCCTTATTTGTTTTCTCGGATAGCAAACGAATCTAAAACTCACAACAACGTGAGCATATTTGGATTCAATGTGTTTGTATGAGAAAAAAAAACAAAACAAATGTTAGATTTTTACTTAGTGAACTTATTCGTGATGATGTTTGAACACTCCTGTAATGAACATCCGTGTTTCTGAAACTAAATATCCGCTTGGGCAGTTTCTCAGTGTAGACGAGCTACTCTAAGCAGGGATCAGCTAGACACGTCAGGAAACAAATGAATGACATTCAGAGCGATGGCATTGCAAGGGATAGTGATGAAAACTATTTACTGATGAGCTAAGCGAGTGCTTGGACATAACCCGCAGAATGTCGTCAGCAGAGGTCAAGCTGTAGCTGCCAAAGCGAAAATCTTACGAAAAAAATTCTCTTCTTACGAAAAATCTCGCTCTAACCGCCTGTATGCAACGTACACGCATTGTCCCGCGGCGCACGACCGCGGCGCGCGTGCCTCCGCCCTCGCGGCAGCAGATCCGTCACTCGGCGCCGCGCGGCGTCCCTCAGAAGGCCGCGTAGGGGGAAGGTGGGGGGGGGGGGGCGGCGCGCGGGGCGAAACCGCAAGCGCCGCAGCTAATTCTAGCGGCCGCGCGCCGCGGACTGTGGCATGCGTGCTCCGCGCGCGGTTTTTCCACGGAGCGGGACTGCCCGGCCGCAGATGCGGCCAGCAGATACAGCGCTCGCCGACCGAACGGCCGGCGGGCAGACGCGACGCGACGCGGCGGGCCCAGTTGGCGGCGGCAACGCCACTCTTGCGGACGTCTTGTGAACCTGGCGACTACCAAAGAAAACCGGAAGGGAGGGTTTGTTATGGGTTTGCTGTGCTCGTGGAGTAGGTTGTGTAAGTGGACAGGTGGGTGAGGGAATGTCTGCGTTCTTTTCGGTTAGGGTTAAAGGCTTAAAGTAAACACGATGAAAAAGAGATTTAATCAATATTTGGATTTTTATATTTTCCATACCAAACCTATACACGTGTGTTAGGCGTAGCTAGAGTCGAACATTTCGCCAGATAATAGGACTGTTCCAACATTGTTTATTTTAATTTCGGTCCTTCGAAACATTTTTTGATCCAGAATGATGATTCAGACATTAAAGGAGATGTGTTGTTCTTGGTTATTACAACACAGTCTCCAGGATAAACAGCATTAGTGAATCGACATCATAAGGCGGCCTACAATTCCCCTATAAGAGATGATAGATAACTGGAATAAAGTCTGTACAAACAATACGTTACACTACTGAACTACGCAGCAATCAGTGGCCAGTACCAGATGACTGTAAACACGAAGCCATTCCTCCCAAAATCTGCAGTGTCAAGAATCTTGACCCTCGCGAAACCGCGCGTCCATCTCGGTGGGGCGTGCCCGCCCTCCTCCGCGAGACGTTCAGTTGGTTTGGTCGTCGTCCTTTAGCGCTGGGGCGGGGAGGCAGACGGGCCGTGAATGTGAAACTTGGCGTATATCTTCGTTCGCGGCGGCGTTCGCGCGCTCTGGCACGTACTTAGCCGCAATTGAGGCGCCGGCTCGGTCGCGCTCGCTCCCCGCTCTGCCCCGGCCCCGCCCACGGCCCCTCCCCGCCCCCGCCCCGCCCCGCCCCGCCCACGGCCCCTCCCCGCCCCCGCCCCGCCCGGCCCCTCCCCGCCCCCGCCCCGCCCGGCCCCTCCCCGCCCCCGCCCCCCCGCCCGGCCCCGCCCCCGGCCCCGCCCGCCCCGACCCGCTCCGCCTCCCGCCCCCGGCCCCGCCCCGCCCCGACCCCACCCCGCCCCGACCCCACCCCTCCCCGGCCGCGCCCCGCCCCGCTCCGCCCCCCGCCCCCGCTCCGCCCCCGCCCCGGCCCCGCCCCAGGCCCCGCCCCACCCCACCCCCGCCCCACCCCGGCCCCCGCTCTACCCCATCCGACTCCACCCCCCCCGCTCCGCCGCTCTCCGTCCCTCTGCCCCGCCCCTCTCCTCCGCGGCGCTCCACCGCGGGGTCGGCAGATAAGAGCGCGAGAGGTTGCTCCGAGGACGCATGGAATTCTCGCTCATGTCTCGGGGACGCATCTCCCACGTTTCGTCGCTCTCAGATGAACCCTCCGGGTACTGTGGCTCACGGCATCGTTGGATGTCACTGCGGTGCCTGTGACCGGGAGCTCCGGGTGTTCGACTGTCGGGTCGAATTCAGCCGCTGTCTGGAAGAGAATTCTAACCGGTGGCTGCTTTCATCAGTAGTTTTCCGTGGTTTCTCCGAACAACACCGGGCGAATGCGGGAGCAGTACCCTACAAAAGGGCAAGAGCCTTCTTTCCTTCATCTTCCTTGCCCTACCTTCACCCCTTACACGCACTTACCTGCACTACACGACCACACATGTCGGGAGATCAGCCAGAGGGCTTAGAGCTTGTCCTGGATGGGATGGTGCCTCGCCAGTGGGAGAAACCTGGCTGGGGAAACCCTCGTAAGTTGACGTGTAGGCCTGCGCCGAGTCTCCCTAACCAGCGGGAGAAGATTACCACCTCCTCTTGCGCGCCCGATAACACGAAATAATCAATCCGAGATGAATCCGCTGAATACCAAACGAAGAAGAGTGTGAATGCCCGTCTTTTACCTCTTCTCTTGTCCTAGGTGTACGTAGTACAAAAGCGCTGTCCAGGCCACTGATTTGCAGTTTGTCCCGTAAGAAGTATTAGAAGCTAACAGTCACGCTTTTACGGATGTTTACTATTTTTTTCTAGAAACACATGATTATTATCATCATATTTCCTACGAGTCAATCACTCTAAAGTGTGTTGGATATTGCAGAAATGGGTAGAGGACGATGTTTTTGAACACCCTATGGATTGTTTACAATGTAAACTTGTTGTTTTCTTTCTTGATTATGCAGTTTTTCTTAGTCGTCTCTCTTTGTCAATCGAAGTATTTCTTTTGGAATCTGTGAAATAACATTCGTGGAAGACATTTCGATTCCTCTGAAACCGAAGTGATACTGCTTCCTCAGCTCGTTTCGCAGTTCTTAGTTGTCGTAATCGTATCTTATCGCGTTGTCCAACATTGCTGTAGTAGTAGTCTCTCATTTTTGAGGAATGGTGAATATGAGATAGGTCATTAAGCTGTCGTTTGCGTATTTTGCGTGAAAGAATGGGGAGATAATGCAATCGTTTACGGCGTTCGTAAAAGATACTATGGGCATGTTGCACTCGTAATCATTGATAGCCCTAAATGCGTAATAGCTTTTCTTTAATTGAATTGAGGTGACAGTGTTTCATTTGTCATTGTCTCTTGATAATCCTGCAATTGCGACGTACTCGCGTGACCAAAGTTGTGGTGAGTGCGAGCGGGGTCGCTTGTTCACTTGAACTCAAGGGCTCGTGCAGTAATACGACTCTCGGAGATCAAATTGTGACGACCCTAACTCTGGTCTTGGCACATTACTGCGCCGGAGCTCAATGAAAACGAAGTACTGACGTCTTTGCATCTCCCGAGACGAGAAGAGATGTAACGCCATTATTTTCGCGAAATGGTATTTTGTCCGATCTTGTGATTTCTAGTTATTTTCTGTATCGCGGATTATTCTTTCTTTGAATTTTTAAACAAGCTTTAAAGGCACTGGAGTTTCAATCTTGTAAAGTCATTAAAGGGTACCAACAAGCAGTCTTCACTTCTCAGAGAAAAAAATGACGGACACTTTCGTTTACTTGAGTTTGGGCAGCCGAAATTTTAATATCCAAATTGAAATGTGTTTATTCAGAGGGGAAGAGTAGCGTCGGTGTATTTATCAGTCACATTTTAATGTATTTGTGGATTCCTTGACAAACAAGGCCAAAAGCACTGGTTGTAGGGAGAAAAGTTACAAAAACAAAAAATTTCTGTTTAAGCGATGAAGAACGCCACTACGACCAAAACTTCATTGGCTTCACGACTGAGACTGTACTTCCAAGTTGTGTGAATAACACCGTGTCATACATAACCATACATCTCGTATATAATAATCGTCCTACTGTAAATTTTACGTCAGAATTCTCAACAGCGCTCCCGACTGTCTTCTCTGCTATCACACACCACACATACCAGGCGAAGAAAACGTGTAATGCTAAATTAATTTATTCTCCCGATAAAATCTCTCGTGCTCCCCCTTCCTCCGTGCATTCTGAAGGCTGACTGTCCCTGTGCGTCGCTAACAAGCGTCAAGTGCGTGCTCCACTTAGCAGAAGCTTTAAGTGCGCTCCCCCCCCCGGGAAAGAGCAACGCGCAGCACCCACGACGTCGTAAATAGATCAGTTTATCGCGGGGATCACGCGGCTGCGGCGAGACCGCACGGCCCGCTCGCGCGCTCCGAGATTCGCGAACTCCCGAGCGCCCCTGCGGTCGGCTACCGGGAGCGTACCTTTTTATTTTTTATTTTTCAAAGGTCGCATCAACATCTAGTTCATTAGCGACCACTATTGCATTTAACGGTATAGTAACTGTGGAGATGGCATAATATGATGATAATAGGGTGTGAAAGGACACAGATAAAAAGATAAAGGACATAAATACAACCATGCCCGAGGCGGGACTCGACCCCGCGATCCTTCGGTCCGAGATCGCTTCGGCACTACTGCCTTAACCATCTCGGCCATCCGGACCGGCTAAACGTATCTTTGTGTTGCAGGCAGGGCCGGCGAAATTATAAAGTTCAGGTGAGGAGGGAGAGTCACGTAATTTTGTATTGTATTTAAGTTTCCTTAAATAAAATATGATAACGGTATAAAATATATAGTTTCTTCATTTTTAGTTGGAATCGATGAATGATTAAAGTGTCGCTATGCGAAAACTGACACTCATTTGCAATTTGTTTAGAAATGCATTCAGCAATCATTTTCTCATCATTGATCTTCAACTAACTCTGCGCTCGAGTGCAATATCATTGAATGATTTGAGTCGATTTTGCAGAATCGTTGCGCGCGAGTATTTTTTTTTTACCCGGAGAAGCACAGAAAAATTTCTCTTGTTTGAACACGGGTCATATGGTTTGGAATGGTCATGTGGAGACGAATAAAGCGCTAATTCTTGAGAACAAGACCCATACAAAACTCACTTTCGCACATAGAACCTACGACCTCGTGCAAATCCGCCGGATTTATCCCTTTTCTTTTGAGGGTGCTCAAGGCCATGTCCTTATCGCTCTCTAGTCGATACGCATCGAAATCGAACTTTGAAAATTGAAAAATGTTCTTGGTCAATTTGGGAAATAATTTTCCCACTAAATTGATGGCTGTAATAAATGTTTTAACTTGAATTTTTTTTCAATTTTTGTCAAATTTCATGTTAGTGTTTACCCACCTACTTTTGTATTCGGTATTAATACCCACCGTACCCATCTCTTCCGCCGGCCTGGTTGCAGGGACACAGAGAGTGGTTCATTGCTCCACTCCGGAGATGAGAGATATTCTGGGACATTTCCTTGTTACGTTGCATGCCTGCATATTCCCAGTGCTGATAGTAAATTGTGAACCCAATATAGACTCCCAAATATGAAAAAGTGACAAATTTAGGATTCGGGGATAATGTGCCTAGCTCGAGGCACTAAAAATCCTCTCAATTAACACTAGTCACAAATTGCTTGCACGTCCCCGACAATTTCGACAATTTTTAGTTGCATCGAATCCTACTGGACTGTCATTTGAATGTATTCTAGTTTGTTTATGATGGGAATCACACAATCTTCTGTGTATGTATAATATTTAATATAGTATGAAGCTAAACTACAAAGCATCCGCTATCATCCGCTTCTGACGTAACTAATGATGTCTGTGTCGGCTAAACGCATGAATAATAAAACATACAAGATACATAAAAGACACATCAGTCTATAATGGGATTCAAGTACAGAATAAAGCGAAAACCTCTGTCCAAAAAAACTGTTCATAGTTCAGTGATTTATTCAAAAGAATACTCTGCTTCAACTACAGTTTTGTGCATTGTGTTGTCTTTTTTTAGTTTTCTTTGCAAGAGCAATAGACTGTACATTGTTCTTTTGTCCTGCAAGCAAACAGCCGTGTCTTTTCTGTCAGGTCAATTACATGCTCTGCTGGGTAATGCATGCGTACAGACAGACGTCATACAGAGCAGCAAGCACTCGAAATATATGCACAATATGTAATTGCTGCGTGCATTTTTATTCGTTCACATACGTACACTGTTCTCGGAAAACATTCGTTCTCAGGTCGGACGGCGTAGTACGTTTCGAGGACATTTCGTGTGCTATCGCCCTGATGCCCTTCGCACAGATAAGAAACCCATTCTCCTCGATAAGGATAAGAGGGAGAAAAAGAAGGAATCTTGTGTGTACGTATGTATGCATTGTACGCGTTATCGAAATTTTAGGAATAAGGTCGAGAAGTCTCGTCTTCATCCACAAAGCGACATCGAAAGCGAATCTGTAAGGCATGATGTCTAACGTAGTGTCGAACCTGATTGGTGCTTAAAACAGTATTGAACTTGCCAAAAAAGTTGGCGAAGAAAATGAAGGTCCGCGCTGTTTCCCATAATTTCTCAAGAATCGAAGTATTTGCTGTGTGTTTCGTGCTCTCGCCCGAACATCATTGAGTTGTGGATCTCAACTCCAAATGGTGGACCATCCAATCGAGTTGCATAAATACTTTCTAGATTGCAAGAATCATCGAAAGATTTAATCTCTCTGCTCATTAATACGTATCGGCAAATATGATTTCTTATACATCTGTATCAAATCAAGAAATCGTTTCAAATCTATGCGAATCTATGAATGTTTACGTGACTTTCTTTGCCCGTGTATGTGTGTGTTTTACTTAAATGTACAGAATCCTACAGTGAACATAAAGACCTAATAGCTTCATTTTCGTTAAATCTTCACATGGTATGATCTCATTTAACCGATGATGGGATAAGTTACATTTACATTGTACTTTTAGTACAGTCAAAACCACCACCACCACCACCACCACCACCTAAACAACAACAACAACAACAACAACAACAACAAAAACTCGAGAGAGAAAGGGACTGCGAAGAGAGGGGAAAGGGACTGGGGAGAGAGAGCGCAAACAGGCTTGTCGCTGTTACTGCCACGCAAATGGTCACTTCGGCGGAGTGTTTGAGTTCCTTTAACTGACGATCGCGAGAATTTAATTCTCATTGTATGTTACCTGTTTCACGCTCGGAATAATGTGAAAATACGAAAGGGGGCCAAGACTCGGTCTTATCGAAGTCGCTATGACAACGCATACGCCCATGCGCTCGCCGTCATTGCCGGTACAATCTCATGCTTCATGTCCACTCGCTAACCGACCGACCCGCCCTCTCGCTAGCCGACCGACCCGCCCTCTCGCTAGCCGACCGACCCGCCCTCTCGCTAGCCGACCGACCCGCCCACTCGCTAGCCGACCGACCCGCCCACTCGCTAGCCGACCGACCCGCCCACTCGCTAGCCGACCGACCCGCCCACTCGCTAGCCGACCGACCCGCCCACTCGGTAGCCGACCGACCCGCCCACTCGCTAGCCGACCGACCCGCCCACTCGCTAGCCGACCGACCCGCCCGCTCGCTTGCTTGCTTGCTCGCTCGCACGCTCGCACGCTTGCACGCTCTCTCGCTCGCTCGCCGTCCCGCGGAAGCGAGTGCGCGAGCACGCCCGCGGGAACGAGGTGTAATTGAAGAATTTCCGCGGCAAACAGCGCTCCGTGTGTGCGGCGGCGGACGAGGGTTAAATTTAGTCGGAGGTCAGCGGAGAGTCCTCCGCGGTAATTAGACGCGAAATTAAGGCTCGTTGTCCGCGATGGCGGTCCTCCCCTCCCCCTCGCCTTCCCCTTCATCCTCCCTTCGTCGCCGCGCCCGGTGGGGTCACCAAGGCGAGATTAGTCTCTCTCGAGAGCCGTTCTTCAGGTTTAAGATTACTTAAGTTACTGCAACGGAATTTATTTGTGAATATGTTTGCGTGTTAAATACTGCACACCACTGGAGCTGTTGAGAAACTGAATCGTAATGAAGCACAACGGAAGGGAATTGTTAACGATGCGAAAGGAAACGAGGTGTCCTGAAAATAAGAACTAATATGTATTCTATTTCGTGTTTTCAGGAGTGATATCCTTTATGTATTTTATTAATGATTGTCTACATTTTCTAAAAAATTGCAATATTTCTAGTACATTGTGCGTTCAATTGTCGTTACCAGCCTATTTTAAGTTCTTGCAGTTTAAATGTGCATGCAGCCGTGTCGTCTTGCGCTCTATGAGGATTAAGGGTCTCAGGACAGTGGGAAGACCCGCGGGTTTTCCACTGGCTTCTCTTTCCAACCCTTTTCGTTCTGCTTCCTTCTTACCCACACACAATCATCCTAGGTTACCCCTTTTTGACTTGCTCATTGCCTTCCCATCCATCGTGCAACATTCTCTGTCGTAATCGGCAACGATTTTATCCAAAAAATAAATAGAACATAATGCGCAAATAAATTAAGACTGACCATTCAGGTATTGTGCGTTTGCTTCTTTAAATAATAGCTTTATAATATTTATTGGATATTGTTTGCAAGTGCCTACCCATTTGAATGTGATCTTCAAATTACAATAAATGTCTGTTTTATCGGTAGTTTTCGTCGAAAAGAAGCACTATGATTTTTATTAAATCTTTACTGTTAGTATATTCTAAATGTAAATATGTGAAATATGCTCTTGCTAAAATATTTCTTCTTATGTTGCAGGTATGCCAGTTAGCAGTACGCTGAAATATATATAAATTGGTCGAAGTATGGATTATCGTGTGATAGGTAAGATAAAATATTATAGTATCTATAGGTGTTTTAATTTTAAGGTCGATCAAAAAATTCGCTCACTGACTATGCCTCTAATTCCAAAATCATGTGACATTTTAAAAATACATTCAATTATATGACCGCTCGGATAAAGTGTGATTAAAGAATTATTCCTGCACGTTTATTCAGCCATGAACTCATAGTTACCTGTGTGCGCGAGGAGTAATGTTACGTTCAATCCAATTCTTCGGTGTTCGTTAGAATGAATTCTTCGAATAACTACTGCAACCGTTCTGTGTGTTCCTGGAAATTCTATTTATGGATGTACGTCAGAATTTCTGCGCTTGTACCTACTACTGATAGTAGCCCAAATCGTGTCAAATACTTGCCAAAAAAGTATCGCATCAAGAAATATTCGTGAAGATGCGGATTCTCTCTTGGGATGGCAAATTAAGTTCCTATTTACAAAATAGTAGACACTCACCAACTATACAAATTATGAATCTGTTATGCAATATCAAGATTTGCTGTATGTAGAAACATTTTTGTTATAAAATGAAATAATTTTCATTTTGAAAAAGTACGCGAGGGTGTGTGGTGATCATAACTAGTTCTTCCCATTTCCCCTAAATTCACTGTTGCGCCCAATCTAAAAATCCATTCGGTTTCGTAGTTGGATTCTAGCCTGCAAGGCTCTCACCGCCAAATAGGCCTTACATGGATTTCTGTTGGCTAATTAATTTGTCCCAAACCTCCCAACAACTCGCACTCTCTCCCAAAATCATCGCGCAACTTCCTTTTGAATTGAGGACTGGAATTGTCAAAGGTGTTGGTCGCCAAAATTACTTCAGCTATTTATTGTGGAAATAAGCTTTAAATAAGCATTTTGTGTGTAGGTTGTAGGTCATGGCCATGAACAGCAAAACAAAATAATTTTCTCGTTTGTATTCTCAGAACTAAATACGATTGGATAAGTTTCTCTCGAGAAAAGAGTTGAAAAAACAGAACTATTTTCTAAAAATGCTTGTATGGGATAAGGAATTTCATTGCTAATTTTAGAGGTACTCAAAATACTTATTCACACGTCTTTCGGACAAACAACAGCAATTATTATTTTAGGAGCATAGGCCTTTGAGAACGTCAGCGTCAAACGCCCGCAACAACCCAGGCGCCCGGAACAAGCGAGCGGCGACCGGGCGCCTGGGTCGCGTGGCGTCGGGCGGGCGGGCGGGCGGGCGGGGCGCGTGTGGCGCGCGTTTTGGCGGGGGCTGTACCTCGCGGGGCGGGCCTCCGCGCGCAACCAACGGTGCACGTCCGGCGACGGCGACGGCGCCCGCGCGCCCGGGCGGCCCAGCGCTGCGTTGCGCGGCGGCGGCGGCCGCCGGTCGGCCTACCCGGCGGCGGCGGCGGCGCCGGGACCCGCGCGGGTTCCTTATTCGCCCGACCTCCATCCCGATTAGCGGTAAAAGGCGCGCGCGGACTCACCAGGAGTCCGGGAGGGGAAGGACGCCGCCGCCGCCGCCGGTGTCTCCGCCCGATGCCCCCATGCCTGACGCGACGGACCCGCCCTTTGTCCCTCGCCTCGGGGCCACCCCGCGCAGGTACGCGGCTTCCAGAAACCACCACCACCACCGCTGCTGGTCTCCAGGCTGCGATCGGCCCCTCTAGGAGCTCGTAAGGAAGAGGCTGGGGGGAGGGGAATATTTTGTGGCTTGTATGTAGTGTTTTATTGTTCTTGGTGGGAACGTAAGTTAATGTGAAAATTCTGTGACTAAAGTTCTGGAGAACAATTAATTCTAGCGAGTGCTGTTGATGCGTCGATTGTAATAATATGATCAGCCGAAGCTTCGCCATGCTGACGTCGTGTATTACTGCTGAGACAGACATTTGAGCCTTCGAATTGTTTTGTACACTTACCCACCACACAGAGGTTCGTGCATTTACGACCATGAATTAATTGCGGGATAATACAGTTTAGTGTTACCGGAACTATAACAATTCACTAGCTGTTCTCAGTAATAAATATCTAAAAATGGCTTAAATGTTCTATCTTTTCAATATAATTGACAAAGCGAAGTAGATTATTGGATTGTCCCTACAACAATCCCTACGTATTAGTTTGAGATATTGCATGGAAATGTTCATATGAAATTTATAGGCAACATTAATTGATGTAATTTGAATTTTTTATTCTATTGTTAACATACAGAAATACAATTAAAATATAAATATTTGGAAGAAACATTCCGCTGAGTTTCCCATCTCGAGTATCCATTGGGAATTCCAGAAGCGTGCACCCCGTCTCCCGGTCCCGAAGGAAGCGAGCGTGTGCTGCGGGGGCAGGCTCCGGCGTGGCGCGCCTCTGCGTCGCCGGCGCGGCGTGCTCACGGGCCTCCACTCCGGCGCGAACCCGTCTCCTCCCCCCCTTCCCCCACTCTTCAGCGCCGCCAACGCCTCCCCCCTCCCTCCCACCCGCCTGCCTGCGGCCTTAAGAGGAAAGGGTTGGTTTCCGGTAGGCCTGCCGAGG
Organism: Gryllus longicercus; assembly: GCA_038098605.1. Lineage (NCBI taxonomy): Eukaryota > Metazoa > Arthropoda > Insecta > Orthoptera > Gryllidae > Gryllus > Gryllus longicercus. The sequence goes on from JAZDUA010000177.1 coordinate 27,465, forward strand.
GCTCCGGGAGCCAGTGAATGGTGGGTGTGTGCTCTCCGGCGACGGGACGTCTTTTGAATGTTTCTCGGAAACGGCGACGGTCTCTAGGCTTCGGACGTCCCCTCCCGAGAGACAAAGGACAAAGGCGGCGGCGGCGGCGGCGGCGGTGGCGGCGGGCGCCTCGGCCCCACGTGGACGCCCAGGCGGAAATGGTACGACGAGAGCCGGCGGCGGCGCCGGAGAAGCTGCCGGCCCAGATCGGGCTCCCTCGCGGGCTGCGTACTTCCGAACTGATTTTTCGAAATGGGTGGCTCAGAGCATCAACGGAAGTCATTGCCTTCTCTCTGACCGGGAGATCCTAGGTTCGAGTCCCGAGGACAATATTTTCGACACTATCTGAATAGCTAGGTTGATTTCTATCGCTGTCTAAAGGAGAATTGTAACCACCGATTGCACTGATCTGTAGTTTTCCGTGGTTTCTCAGATCAACACCCTAGCGAATGCCGGAGCAGTACCCTAACAAACGGACCATGGACCGCGCGCGATCTTTTCTTTCGTGTCCTATCCTCACCTTTTATTTACACACACTTACACTTACATGCCCTATACTAGCACACGTGCCGGGAGAGCGGTCGGGAGCTTGGCCATTGACCCCGGATGGGGCGGTTCCCCGTTGGTGCGAGATTCCTGGGTGGGGAAACCCCCGCCAGGCGATGGTGGATCGGCACCGAATCGCGCCATCCACCCCGGGAAGACCATCGCCATCTCATACTGCGCGTACGCCTACACGTACACTGCTAATGACCTTGGCAGTTGACGCGCCCGAAATCACAATCAATCGAAATATGCGTGTTCGAATTACATGAATATCCTTTTCTGCACCCTTCCAAATGAATTTCTACTTTTTTGTTTCACAGAATGAAATAATGGAGTAAATTTTTATCTTTAGGAGACGGATATAGTGTACATGTCGAAATAAGGTTCGATAGATTTCGTTTGCTGAGCGAATGACCTCCCCTTTACCTTTTTTCTTTCGAAATAAGTTTTTGCTGAAAATTAGAATGCATGTTCACTGTCATACATTCCTCAAATAGAAGAAACTCAAATAAATTCAACAGTGACCTTAATAACTAGAGATTTCGTGAAGTATAAACTTTGCAAATGTCACAGGATCAGCGAAATTCGCGAATTGTCCCGATTGTTAGCATTGTCGAAATGAACGTGTTCGTACGAAAACGGAAAGATTAGATTGATCTAATGCTGATTAAGTCAACTGAGTGTGTATTTATGTAATAAAGCTACTACTGAAAAAGAAATGCGTCCGTTTTTGTCTGCATGCACTGTACATGAATCTGTCGGCTTCCTAAAAATATTTTTTCGGTATGTTTCAGCTTTTCATACTCTGTTAAAAATTTAGGTTTTTTAAATTCAATTCAGTGCCATTTAATTAAATTTCACTCATGAATTCCTTCACCGAAAACTACACATACTGATTTTATAATCAATCATTAGAAGTTCCGGAGCTAGCGAATTTTGGGTCCAGGGCAATGCTGAACCGAAAAAAAATTCAAAACGTGAAAGTTGTATCATGAAACCGAGTTATTTTATTTCAACAAATAACAAATATTACAACGTTTATGCCAGGAAACGGTTTTGAAAATTTATTTTAAATTACAGTTTTAAATAAAAGTATTTAGTGACAGAATAATCCAATTTCCATGATGAGTTTAAAATGCTAACAAAATTTGTTTAGTTAGTGTTTAATAAATCACTTGTTGTTAACCCTTTAACGTCCAAGGAAAGTTTGTGCGCTTAGCGTCTATTGCCCTCACGTGAACAGGCACTAAAGGGTTAAATACATGAAATCATAAATATTAATTTCAATAGAACCTATTTTTATGTTCGCGACATTTGATTCATTTCATAATCCTTCCTTATAAGTAATGACTATAATTAACTATTGAAGGTAAAAAATGAATTGAAAATTTTATGAAATATTAGACCGCGACTTTCAAAATTGCGGTAACAATTTTCTTGAGTTCTAATTTATTTTTCAATTTTTTACTAAGTTTTCCCATCAGTCCCATGATCGGGCGGTCCCCCATCCTCGATTTGCGGGGCGATCGCCCGGTATGCTCACGCCTAGCCCCGGCGCTGGTCCTTAGAATGCATTCGCAGCACACGTCGTTGAGTCGGAGTGATGTCGAGGCCAGGGCTTCTGAGGGGGAAGGGGGGAGGCGAGATTCGTGCACGAGTGTTGCTGCGAGACGAGGGGAAGAAGCGCGACTAATTTTGGTATTGCATGTTCGCCTCTCCTTCCAGCGAGCTGCAAATGTGGCATTCGCCTGTTAATGGCGGCTGCGAGGAGGTAATGTTCTCTGTTGGGTAGCAGAGTGAGAATCCCACACTGTTGTACCTGTTATCAGACGTTAAGATCCGCTGGAAGCACGAGATAGGAAGAAGTTTGAGCTTTGCTGATACGAAATGTAATAACACATCTGCAGGATTAGCAAGTAAAACGTCTGTATTCTGTCAGGAAAAAGGAAATTTGGGGGCTTGCTTGAATGAAACGAACTTTGGAAAAATTACCTTTGAATGCGTCTTAGAGCAATTTATTGTACTCTTAAATCTTGTTCTGTATGGCTAAATGTGATTAATATTAATTCGGGCACAGTATTTTCAGATATTAGGAATTATGCAGCAGTCTAATTTCAGTTTAGTTGTAATGAAATATGCACGCTTTTGTATACCCCAAAACTGTAAAATTGGCGTTTAAAATTCTCTAGCCCCTTTTACGAGTAATTTTTATGATTTCCTTTTTACATTCAATACAGCCCCTATCCACTTTTTCTATCGGAGAAGTACCTACTGTCACTTTCCATATTAACTGTTCAAACCCAATGGAAACACCCTTTGACCTGGGCATCCTCGAAATCTGTTGCCTGACAGCTTCACCTTTTTTCAAGATCTGTGCACCTCAATGACTCCTTGTGAGCGCCCTAGAAATATTTACTTTGAGGCGACGCCCATGTAGAAGAGTGCGCGCAGTCTTCAGTTTTCGGGAGATAGCCCTCTGAATAACATCATGATGTTGATAACACCGAAAACGAGGAGGTCCTCCAAGGCTGCTCTCAGTCCATTAAGCTTAGTTATGGAAGAGAACGAGCGGCGAGAAAGAGAGAAGCTTAGAGGCGGAGGTGGGGGAATGGCGAGTCCGGAAAGACGGCGAAGGCGGAGATGTAGTGGAGTGAAGATGGCGCGTGGACAGGCTAGAGGCGAAGATGAGAAGTGGGAAAGACGAAGATTTAGACGACCGGAGATTTTCGAAAGGAAAAACGAGGAAGAGGCGGAGTGGGACACCGAAAACGCGTAATGAACTATATACAGCGTATGGAGGGAGTGATCGTGATCTGAGGGTTGTAACGTTACATAGAATGAAACGATTGACCTAATCACATGGCAGCTCGAGCCTGTGTGTTTGCAAATAAATGCCTACTAATGTGGGTTTTTTTGTTTGGAGTTTGGAAGGATACGGCCAAGAGCAGTCAACGAATTCACATTTTGCGAACGCAACTGGGACCTTACGTTAAATAGAGGAGGAAACCATACGAAAATGGAAAAAAAAAGATATTAAAAAAAAAATAAAAATGAACATCCGCTGGTTGGTAGGAGCGAGGGGGTGGGCGGAGATGAAGCGGGCCAAGTCGGAGTCAAGCGGAAATCGGCGATGGAGCCGTTTTTCCCGAGCTCGTCTGCGGGCCTGCGACCTTAAAAGGCCAACTTTTGTAAGTGGCGACGGCGGGCAGCGCTGTGGCGGCGTGGCTTGGCTCGGCGTGGCGCTGTGGCGACGGCGGGCGGCTGCGGGCGGCTGCGGGCGGCTGCCGCGGTGACTTCCGCCGCCTTCACACGAGGGTAGAGCGCGCCGCAGATAAGCCCGGTCACATAAAGCCGTCTTTATCCTCGCGCCGAACACTCGCGGGCCTTGTGTGTGCGCGCGCGGCCCATGCTACCCGAACGCCGCGCCGCGCCGCGGCCGCCCCTGCTACACGATGCGCGGCCCGCGCTGCCTGGCGAATGGATGGATCCGCGGAGGGATGGCAAAAAAAAAAAATCACAGCGATGTTTTCAGCGATATATGAATATCGATGTTTTTATGTTCGATGTTTTCTTAACATCGATATACTTTTCCGGAAACATCGATGTTTAAAAAAATAATTCAGTATTTATGTTATTTGTGGATTGCTCGCAATCAACAGCCATTGACAAAACTGGAACTATTGTCGATCCCCAGGCGACACGAAAAAGTCTATTCGCAAACAGTCTCCAATGTTGTTGACTTTTTTATTATTTTGTACGTGGTAATATCGTTAAACTGCGATTTGAACTTTGACAAGATAGAAAATTGATTAGAAAATTTATTTGACAGTCAAATTTCAGACAGAATATACTATAAACTAATATTGATGTGGTATGGATCGTATTAGAACCAGGATCTTTTACTTCGAAATTTTTCATCACCTTGTTCAAAGATAGTGGAGTACGAGCTAGCGATTGATGGAGAAGTTTTAAAAGCTCCAGATGATTTCACACTAATTGGTGTTTTCAAAAATACATTTTCACCAGTATTTGTTGTGGTGAGAAAATCAGAATGACTTGACATAGCGTTGTTTCTCCAACGCCCCCCCCCCCCCCCCTCCATTCCTTCCCCGGCGCCTTTGAGAGAAATCTTCGACTGAAAAGTTTTACAGTTGGTATACATTTTCGTCTCAGATCCCTACGATTACCTTGATATTTTCTTGCCTCTCTTCCACCCATTTCTTTTCTTTTATTGTAAGGATAAATCCTACCCTAAATTATTTATCAAAAATAGTTTTCTTTTATGATTTCTACGAACTTCCCGGTGTAGGTCGTGATACTTATAAAAACGTTCATCTGAACCACTTTCATTTCTGCATTTTCTGCAATGCAGCAATTTTGTTTTGATTGTACACGTTCAATCTGGAGTTCAAGCCATTTATTATTATGTTGGTTGTCTGATGACTATCTCTGTAACTTTTTTAATGACTTACCAGTGTAGCATGTTGGCATTTCGCCCGTGTTGAACTTGAGGATGCCGCGATAAACACGCATCTTCCCAGTACATTGAAGGACGGTCAATTCAGTGTTCCTTTGGCCCACGCACACGTTACGTCATTTGCTTTTCGAAGCGCGCGCAGATGCACATGCGGGTGCTCGTCGAGGGGAAAGTGCCCTTCCGCCGGGCGTCGAATGATGTTTACAGTTGGTGGGCCGAAGCACGGCGTGCATCTGTCTTGCGTTCTCGGTTCTGCTAACGCTGACGCGACTGCGTGCCCTTAGTTTTATGGCTATTATTAGCTCCATGCCGCCGACTCCAGACCGCATGCTTCGTTCTTTTCGTCCTTGGCGGAACTGAATGACTTCGTGCGTACATAACAAGCTAGGAAGTTCCGCTGGCTGCCGAAGGAACTCGCTGTGGTAGGACGGCGCGATTCCCCCCGTACGGATTCTACGTCAAATGCGGCCTTTCTTTTATGAACTGCGAATAAATATCGCACAATGTACCGCATACATAGTGCGGAAGGCAAAGCTACACACGAGAGTTAGAGCGTATTATTCCGCTTAGTGACGGGGAAAATGATACCATGGCTCGCTGGTTGTCGACTTCTCTCGGAGTTGAGGCCCGGGATAGCTCTTGTGTAGTGTGTCTACTTCTGTTGGAAATGAATTTTTGTTGTACTGAATTGCTGCGGAAGCAAATTTAACTGACGTTTTCTTTCTGCCACTTAATGCTAATTTCAAACAATCTAAGTGTTCTTTCGTGAGACATTTAACGTTTCATTTTTACCACATTACAACCCAAGATGTGTTCGTGGGTTCAGGCGTTGGGATATATTTTATGAACGTATTGAATTTTGTGAGGAGCAGCACTTTCTCATCTTCGGACCCAACGAAATACTATTTTACCCTACCCTAATTATGTTACGATTAATTATTACCTAGCTGTAATTGTAGTCTATGGGAAGTAGCGTTCTTTTCGTACTAGCGGTCTAGCAAGAAGCGAGCTAACGGCTGTTAGGCACGCCGCCACTCCGTCATTCCACCACCCCGCCATTCCGACTACAGTGTCGTTCTGGCCACACCGCCATTCCGCCACATCGTCATCCGGCCACACCGCGTACCAGGGCCGAGCGGGCGTCCGGGGCGCGGAGTGGCGGAGCGGCGGTGGGAGCAGGTATGCACGAGGCACCCACGTCCGCCAGGCAGGCAGGCAGACGGGCGGTGCCTCCAGCCCTTCCATTCCCCGACGCGGTCGGGCGCGGGGCTGCCGTTGCGGCGATGGTCGAGGAACGGCTCGCTGGGGCCCGGACCCGGCGGTCCTCACGCGAGGGTCGTCATCGCAGTTGCCGGCCGTGCCCCTTGCCGGCCTTGCCGTCGTGCGCAGCCGGACCTGGGCCCCTTTTTCCATTCATCTTTCACTTGCACGAGATTAATTGTACTGGTAAATAGATAAAACACTGAAACACTGAATCAAACACTAGTATGAATGATGTGTGAATGTAGAAAAAAATAATAATAATAATTTACCAATACATACAACAATTTACGTAGAATAAATAAATAGAATTACAATAATGATTTTAGTGTAAGTTAGTAATGCCAAAGTGCAATTAAGATAACTTTAAGTCTAGATTGTAAGTTAGTTGTAAGAAAAAGCCCCGCCTGTAGCTGCTTAAGCCGCAAGGCAGCAGCGTAATGTAAAAAAATATTTATAGATAATAAATTCCCCTCCTTCACAGGGTTACTGTGGAGGGGACAAAAGAAAGATAAAACACCCAAGGAGAAATAAATTATACGTTTAATATAGTTTAAATAAACTATTTATTTTATGTTGAACAATTTAGATTTGCCTGAAGGGTTGGAGAGCCTCTTCCCTAAATGTTGTAAAACAATTTCCCAAATTGGCAGAATAAAAAGTGGAAAGGATTGAACGTATCTGCGAAAATAAAATATTTTATTGCGTCAGTCTGCAGGGCCTGTTGCAAAATTTTCAGGGGATCTCGCCCCCACCCTTTGCTGCTATGGTCATTGAGCGTTCCTCAATCGCTCCGGTGTAGGTCCACATCCCAGTGAGGGCACGTGGGCGAGTGAAAGGTGTGCGGAATAGTTTAGGATTGGTTCGGTGTTGTGATATTATGTTCGTCGTAATTTTATCAGATTCGGTGTTCTTTCCCTCGCTCCTTCAAAGATGTCATGCTCTACAAGCCATTTGGCCACGAAATTTGTCAAACAAGACAGAATTGATGGATTAGTGGGCTAACCTTTTCTGCCCCCGTCTTAATATACCTACCGATTGATGTTGTAATCTTCTCTTTTGTCCCATACATTGCGTGGGATTACATTATACACGTTACATTACGCAACAATCCACATTTTACATAACTTCGTTCAATGTGCTTCAACCTTCAGTTTGTTCTCTGCGTACTTGCGTTTTACACGGGACACGTCGATTACATTGATGTAGTCGATTCTATGCTACATATTTGTAGATTATTGAAGAAGCTGTACATCGTTTAGAGAACAAATCATTCTGGGCCTTCAATCGGTATTGGAAGAAATTATAAGGGTCTTCTCGAAGAGTTGGACTGAAATCGATTTGACGTTCCTTCCCTTAGTCCCTTTTCACGTCTCCCATTCGTTTCTCGTCTCGCAATCTGGCCGCTTATCTTGCCGTCTTCCGTCCATCCGTTCGATTTTTCGTGCCGTCCGTCCACGGGCGCGTCCAGTCGCCACCGCCAACCCTCGACATCCGCGCCATCACGAACTTCCGCTGCCGTGAAGGCGGGCGTTGTGCGCCGCAGGCCAGGGCCCGGGCTACGCTGGGCCACGCTCCGCGAGGCCGCCAAATGAACGACTCGTTTACGTTCTGCTGGCGAACAGAACATGGCCTCTTGCTGGCGAGGGTCAGGGTACGGGCTGGGCGGAGTGTAAAACGTCTTAATGGCGCGCTTGTGTTGTGCGCCGAACGCTTCTGAATGACTGCGAAAGGAACGTCAGCTTTTTGTGCTCGTTACTAAATATCCTGGCCTTGGCTGTAATTCCGAACCTCTGCGGTAATTCTTGGTTTACATGTCTAGGAATTACATTTCTTGATTTTCAATTGTAACATACTTGTTTCTTATTGTTCCGCAATAATTCTCTGCGTTTTCATTTTCTTAAAAATATTTTTGTAACAAATGTTCCTCCGTATTCCGTTTATAATCCGTAATACTTAATGTTTTAGCTTCTTGTTTGGTATCTCCATTAAATTTCACTCTGTAACTCGGAGCACTTCTTTTGAATATCTATCTTCCGCCCGTCATTTGTGACTTCTTCATTCAACGACGTTTGACAAAGAACCCTCCCAGAATTTCGGCCGAGCGTCCCGGTGCTCGTAAAACTACTCCTACGGCGATGTTTCCAGTTCTTGGTCCTGTCAGGAGCATCCCTCACGCAGCCGTGCCTCAACTTTAAAAGTGGTCTTTTGCTGTGACGGCTACTATGTCTTTCGATGCACGAAATGTGGTGAGTGCCGCATGTCGTGAGACGATGACTGGAATTGGAAAACGTTCACGGCCTGGCTCCTCGGCGCCGAGCATGTCAATTCGCTCATGCGCGCTCGTCGTACCAACTAAAGCGTCCATTTGCCGCCCGTTAACGCTGCATCTCTGGAAAGGGAGAATAGCAGCCGCCATAAGTGCGAATTAAATTACTCTCAAATTGCCATGTTCCCATCACTGCGAATCGAAAAAACTGATCCGCATGCGGATGGAAGCTTATTATGGTCGGGGGTATTCTCGTGCACGCGGAGATTTGAATGCGCGGTTCCTGGAAACTGGAAGTCGTGTTGTTGATGTTGCAAATATTTTTTGGCCACCCATCTTACGTTCAAACGATGTGGGCGTTGGCCCGTTAGTACTCTTGAAAGGCATCACGTCGCACATGACACTATGCTTCGTGCGGTTACGTAAAGAGAAGCACGGCACTGCCTCTCACGTTCTTTGGCGCTACCTCTCCTGAGTAAATGCTTGCTTCCACGTGCATTCGGAATCCAGTTGCCAGTATTGAGAATTGCGAAGTCTCTTAGCTGGGAGATGGACTAATGTTTGTTGGTGATTTAAAGAAATAAATCATCGATATTTCAATATATTAATGTTAATCGTTCGTGTATTCCCTCTAAGGTACTTTCAAAATCCCAGCAGTGTTAGCTTTTGAAGATCGTTAGTTATGATGAGAAATACAATTTGTGTTCATCATTACTTCAATGATTGTTTATAATCTGTCATCGTTACTACAACCTACATTTAAAGGAAGATCCCTTATAAAATACTAGGGCAACATTCCCACATTTAAGTTGCAAGCAGAAGTGAATTTATTATGTTTTGTTAACAAGACTTGTGCCAATGTTATAGTCATATATGTTTCATATTTTAAAGTGAGATAACTCGCATAACAATCATTTAGATCATTGATACAGCTTCTAAATGTCAATATGATACGTAAATTGGCAATATATTCCTAAAAACTATTTTCTTACGTGTATCATCTTCTTAGAGTAGTAATCATATGTTGTAGATCTTATTAAAAATTAGAAATGATTACTTTCTCGTATCTACTTCGAAAAAAGAGAAAGGACTATAATACTGGGGGAAAGTGACAATTTTTCGTCAGGAAAACACATCTATATAACAGTTTTGAAGTGGAAAAAGTCGTTATGTCTTGTTCCTACGTATCTGAATTTACTTTTCCGAATATAGTGTTGCCAGAATTTCTTTCGTAAGTCGATAATATTGATAGAATTTTATGTATCCGTTAATAAGAGAAAGTATGTGCTGTTTTAACAACACACATTCTACATATAATTTTATTAGAAAATGCTTTACGTACGAAATTAGGGGGCGAGTTCGGGCGTGTCGCGCTTCGTGCCTTCCGAGACTGTCCGGAATCGACGGCTCCTCCACCTGCTCCACTCGAGCCGCAGGTGGCCTCTCCTCTCGCTCACCCCGCACGACACCCCACAAAAGCTGCTGCGTACGTAAGATATGCGGGTATACGCGACTTTCACATTCCTCACGTTGCTGGAAGCGAGCCCGGCGCCGGAGAAGTGCATCTTTGCCGGGGCCGATCGAAGCGAGTCGCTTCTGTCGGTTGATCCGAGTGTTCTAACGAATTCCTTCAATTGAATTATTTAAGAAACCCGTCAAACGCCAAATACCTCATTCCGAGAAAACTGAGAAAAAGTCTCCCCATTTATCTGATTTCAAAATATTTTTATATATTCAGGCAGTTGATAAATTAATAATTTTCATATAAATATGCACTAAACGATGTGTCTATCCTCTTGAAACAATAATCCGCTGCTAATGAGTCTATTAGATTTTGGCGTTTGACGGGTTTCTGAAATAAACGATTCAATTGAAATGCTGTTTTAACATACATTTATGGTTCATCGCTAAACGATTCATTATTTGAGACATTCATCTTTAAATAATGGTATGAAAAATATTCGGCGAAATAGTTTTTATTGGCTTTTATGAAGAAGAAACAGCTCTCAATATTCCAAATGTTTCCAAAAGAAAACAACAAGCGGTAATGATAAGTCTTACAACTTACGGGATCAATGATATAAGTAGTATCTTTCGTTCTAGCGAGGGAAGAACACAGCTACATCCAGAAACATAGCAGGCACTGAACTCCGGGGCCAATGATATAAGTAGTTGGCTCGCGGAATTATTAAACCATGCAGCACCTACTCGCTTATCCAGACACTTCTGGTCACTCCTTAAAACTTCAGACGACACCATAGTGCCGCGAAACCCCCTTTCGGAAAGCACTGGGAGGCGGAGGAGGGAAGGCGGAGGAGGGAAGGCGGAGGAGGGAAGGCGGAGGAGGGAAGGCGGAGGAGGGAAGGCGGAGGAGGGAAGGCGGAGAGGATCGCGCATTGCGGGGTGGGCAGTGTCCGCGCGACGGCCTTCGGTGGCGGTGGCGGCCCGCGGCTGCTGCCGGCGCCAGCGTCGTCCCACTTTTTCTGGCGTTAACCTCCTTCTCGGGCGCGCGCGGCGCCTGTCCGCCGCGCCGCGGCCCTCCCTGCCTCCCGCGCCCCGTTCGGCTCTCGTGGCGCCGTTTCTTGTCATCGGGCGCCGAGCCGAGCGGCGCAGCGCGTCCGGGCGCCGGGGCGTCCGAGACGGGGCAGGTGCTGCGCGTCGAACGCCCGGGCGGCGTGTGATCGATGGCAGTGTCAGCCGATGCGACGGGCGACACTTTGTGCGCGCTCTGGAAGTGCCTCTGTCCAAATGATTAATATTCTGGACCTGCTGATTCAAGCATGCCTAATGGTAAACGTGCCTCGCGATCGACTTCAGACGCGAGACTTCTGCCGGCTTGTAGAGGCGGTTAAGGTCTTTATTTGACAGCAATGCTCAATTAGTCTTGAGAAGCCTTAAGCGTGTATATATATACTTGCACTTACAGTTACATCATACACTTAAGAGTAAATATAAGTATTTAGTATTTCCGGTGATAGCGTTTTGCAATTACTTTTACAAATGTCCACAAAAATACCAATCAAACATAATAATTCAGTATCCACTTATTACTGTTTTATGGAAGTAATGTCCTAATCCTATTCTGCTAACCCTTGAAATATTAAACATTTATTCATAATGAACGTGAAAATAAACCACAACATATTCAATATTAGAAATTAATGTTACAAAAGTTTATGCATAGAGATAATATTTTATTAAAAATTGGGGACCTCTATCCTTGGAGACTCCGAGCATATTCTTAGTCTGCTCATTCTTTAATTACAACTCCTGCCTGTGCTCACTGAATGTATGGCCTTACGATATTTGTTGGTTGATGTAAGTACATCAGAAATGAGAAGAAGAGATTGTTAGTAGGTGGCAACAAACTTGGCAAGCGGCGAGCGTCGTGGTTAATTTAAGAGGGAAGACATGGGAGCGATTAGGTCATAGTCATAGATGCCCAGTTGACCTAGAGGTAACAGCTTCGTTGGAAGTCATGAAAGCTGAGGGGTAATGCGGATGAAAGGATGAGCTGTAATGGTTGTGGCGGAATTGCGTGTAGTAATGCAATAAATGGCACTTAGGACACGGAAATAATGAAGGCCGAGGGATGCAGATAAACGTCACGGAAAACGAAAGATTGTTGCGGAAGTGGCGAAAACATTCAGACGAGGAAGAAGGAACAGAGGTTTACTGACGGGAAGGTGATGCATGCGCTAAATAAAGAATATCGTGGTACTTCCGTACGTCTTTACAGAACTAACATAGCCTTAAGCGGAAATTCCGTACGATTGCTGCTTTACCAAATACATGGTACAGCTGAAGGAAGAATATAGAGCAGTGATAGAACACACATCGATATCAGACCTATTGACAATCTGATTCCGGGATACTTCAGCAGAAAGCAAGTAGCCTGAAACAATGCGGGTGAGAACCAAGTAGTAGAAAGGTCAGCTCTAGTGCAGGGAGGTAGTGCTCTTACGTGAATGTTTTCAAAACATCAATATTTTAAACATGTAATAAAGCCGATTTTTTTTAACATCTATGTTTTGTCTGCGATGTTTTTGTTTGTGAATTTAAAATTCTTTTGATGTTCTCTTGAAAGTAAAAATTTTAAATTTGAAGTGGCGATCCTACTGTCAGTTTTTGTATTCGAAACAATCGAACGCAGTTTGTACTACCATCTTCGAGCTAGATTCCCTCTCGATCAAGATTATCCTAATGCCCGGATGTCTCTTCGTCGTTCGGTCGGATGGTCGTTCCTCGTATTTCGCACATAACAAGGCGTTTTTCAAACTTCTTTTAGTTACATTTTATCTATAAATTAATATAGAAGGCCATTATTATTGTAAGAACCCGTTTCAACAACTTGGTCATACAGCGACCACTGCTTTTTTTTAACTGTAGGGGGAACTGTGGGGAGAACACGAAAGGACGCCGCAAATATCCAAGCCCGTAGATGGATTCGAAACCGCGAACTGAGACAGCTACGTCCCTTCAGCCTTAGCGCCCTCGACTATCCAGGCCGGCATTGTTAAATTTTGTTGCTCCCGAATTTAATGTAAGTTTACTAAGAGTTAGTTTACCAAATCGGATCGAAAACATCGGCGTTTTAATTTTGAATACGAATGTTTGGTACCGATCGACGTTTCGTTGCCAAAGTCGCGGGCGCAGGAAGGCAGCGAGTGGGGCGAGCGCTGACGGCGAGCGCAGATCGCGGGAATCGGAGGCGGAGACAGTCTGTGGAAGGCGGCGAGGAAGGGGGCCGCGCTTCGCCGTCATAACTCATGTCCGCAACGAGACTTATCTCGCGCGGACGCCTAAATCATGCTAACGAGTTCCGGATGTCCCGCGGGCCCGCGAATACTGCCGCCGCCGCCGCGTCCCCGCAGTGGGTCGAAATGACAGCCAAATCGCGCCTGGGAGAACAATCTGCTCCTCGGAGGAGGAAGACACCGGCGTAGGTAAATTGGGGACCAGAAGAAAAAATAAGAATTTAACCCCTTTGTAAATTGGGGACCAGAAGGAAAATAATTTAACCCCTTTGTAAATTGGGGACCAGAAGAAAAAAATAAGAATTTAACCCTTGTGTAAATTGGGGACCAACCCAGAGAAGCGCATACGTAAATTGAGGACTACCTCATTGCCTTTCGTGTAATAGTGGAAGGTAATACTTCATTTTTGAAGAACATTTCCATAGCTATTATTTTTAAAACACAACTCCTTCCCAATTTTTCAGTCTTTGGACTGGCATATTTCTTTCGAAATATGGTTTGGTTAAAGTTGGTTTTCATTCAATTAAATCATTGGTTGATTGAAAGAATTCTGTCTTGCCATTTTTAAATTCTTCCTTTATATTCCTGGAGAACAATCTGTTCCTGGGAAGTGAGGAACGCTGCGGTATTAACCTAATAATTTTACAGGAGCGCTGTTTGTTTTTGGTCTTACGAATGAAAGTGGACACTATGTTTTGATTGCTTATAGCTTGATTATTAATGAATTTTAGGCAAAGTTCACAATCTCTAGGAAGAATGATGGAACTGGTGTGTTAAATGCCTCATTTTAGAAAAAAAATTGAGTGTTCTTAGTTCAGAATACATATTTTTGTGATTTAGGTATATGCTATCCAGACGTACCCTCCAAAAAAGATGAGAAACGTATAAACAAATTTGGAAATCATAAAATAAATGCCTCATTTTGGCCCCCAGTGATTTCTGGGGCTCCCATTTAATATCGCATTAGTCAATTATGCTAGTTCAGCTGAATTTTCCATTGACATTCAAGGAACAGTGCATTGTTGCAGCCTTTCCTGCATCCCCATCATTATAATTTCTTCTACTTTCGCTAGTACATTTTTGACGGGTTAGCGGCGACAGAGTAGAAAAGGACTTTTCTGACAATTTTGGCATGATAAACGATTTGAATGACATGGAAATCGTGTTACGTGATCATTCTCTTCTATGCCATAATCGCAAAAAAAAGTGAAACCTGGTCGATCCACGACTAATGCTTAACAGTAGCTGCTCCTGGCGTAATGACTCGCGCTTACGCCTTTCAGGACTGGGGTCGAGGTCCTTCCCCGACCAATTTATGTGGAATTTGCGATTGGCCAAGCAAGCTCTTACAGTAGGTTTTCTCGGAGTGGTGCAGCCTGCCTTTCATCTCACCACCTCTTCAACATTCCCTCGCAAATATATACATCATTTGAATATTAGGTAACTCATACACCTCAATGACCTCAGACTTCCCCAAAACCTAAATAAATCAAAATATCATATTTATTACACCACTCATTTTTAGATCATAAGCCATATGCGAAACAAGTTTGGTTGACTTTGTCTCAAATGCTCCTGATTTATTCTGGAACATACTCGTCCATGAGTGCAGATTTTTATCTAAGTTTATTTCGGCTTATTTATAATTACTCATGCACCAAGAGGTTATAAAGATCCTAATGATCGAGCGGCGACAAAAAAACCGAAGACTTCTTGTGGCCAGAGATCATTAGAATCTCTTAACTCCCTGGAATATTATTTTATTTTTTACCTAATTTCAATTGTTCATATTTCATAATTAAGTAGTAAACTTGACTCGGTTTGTCGTTTGAAATTCTCCTTCCTTAGTTCCCTCTGTAAGAGTAGCAAAACTCAACCGTTCTTATAATAATATTTATTTGGCTACATTTGGCTGATTGCCAGGTGGTAGCCATAACCCTACAGTTTTACAATATATGAACACTTATAATTCAAAAACAATTTACCATATAAAAACAATTTACAATACACTCCCTTCGATCATACATTCAATATATAAATATACACAGACCTGTATACATTTATCATATATCTTCTTCAGATCTTCCTTATTACCATGATCCTCTCGATCCTGGTAAGTTACGCAGTGTGTATCGAGCTCCGTATCGTATTGAAGGCAATAACGCATCAGTAAAAAATGAAATATTTCTTTATTGACCTGTTTACGCGGCGTGCGAGCGCGCCTTGAGCCACTGTGCGCGAGGCCCCCCTCGCGGCGCTCTCCCGCCCCGCTGCCTCCTCCCGGACTTGGCCGCGAAGCGATCGGCCCCGCGCCGTTTCGCGGAAAGGCGACGTCGCCCGCGGGCGAGGCCCGCACCACGTGGTGGGCGAGGTGGGGCGTGGGCGGGGATCACAGCGTCCGCCCGCTCCAATAAGGCAGAGGTTTAATTTAGGAATCGGGACTTTAAAGTTCGGATTTATTTTGTCCGAAACTTGGTTGCTCTTTGGAAGCCTATGCAATGAAGTGGACATCAGTTCGTGAACGAAGACCTAACTATTATTGATTTTGCTGCTAAACATTTTTGCAACAAGCATGGCAAAGGAATATGAATTACGTTTCAGACATGACTCTTCCTTCACTGAGCAGAACACTGTCCCCTGGTAGTTATTTCAATTGTATCCAAATGTATAAATTAATTAAAAGCAACCCTACAAATTTTGTTCAAGTGAACTGCCAATTATAACGTTTTTCACTCTTTTCTTTGTGAATTGGAAGCTGGGAATACTTTATTCTAATCAAACAAATACGTGTGGTGACAACACTGGGACAAGGAGAGTAAGAATTTTAGTGATGTACACGTGGGGGTTTCAATTGTGTGTATATGTGTGCATTTGTGTCAGTCAGATATGCATGGAGGTGTTGTGGTTCACGTGCACCGGATAAGGCCTAGACGACACTAGGCCTACAAGTGGGGTGAGGGAGTATCAATAGGGGTCGGGATTTCCCTCTGCCGTTTGGAACAGCACCCAGACCCAGTCATTCTGATGCTCACAATGAGTGCTGGGGCTTTCCCGGGATTCAAAGCAGGATCGTTGTGGTGGCCGCGTCAATGCATTGAGAACAGAGGTGAAGCAATCCTCGAGCCTCGCCTTTCCGAACCCCATCGGCATGGCGTCTGTCGTAGGACAATAGACTCTCGTGGCCAGTGGTGTGTGTGAGAGACATCTTTCCGTTCGAAGCGTTAGCGCTGCGGGAGCTGGAGGGCCCTCCACTCGCTGCCTCTGCTCCGCCGGGTCCGTGCGCCGGGCGTGGGTGCATCTTCATGTCGGCGGGCGGGCGGCGCGGCGCCTTGCGGCCCTAATTGCCCCTCGGAAGGCCGCGCGGGGAGGCCCGCTGACGTCACCGTGGCCAATCGCCGCGGCGGTGATTGGGTGCTCGCGCGCGCTCGCCGCCCTATCTCGCCCCCCACCCCCCACCCCCACCCCCACCGCCTCCCGCCCCGTCAGCCCCTCGCACTACGCTCTGCCCCCGCCTGCACCGTCGCCACTCTCGCCTCTTCTTCTGCTCTCATCGCCACCTCTGGCTCCGCCTGTTCCTCTTGCCTTACTCCTGGTTTCTCTCCTCCGCCTCTGCTCTCGTCCCAACCTCCGCCTTTGCTTCTTGCTTTCGTCCCCCTCCTCTCTCCTCTTCCTCGGCTCTGGTCTCACCACCGCTTGTGCTCTCTCTCTCTCTCTCTCTCTCTCTCTCTCTCTCTCTCTCTCTCTCGCCTCTTCCTCTGTCTCCATCTATGCTTCTTGACTTCGTCACCGCTTCTGCTTCTCCTATCGCCACCACCCGCATCCTTCGCCACTCCTCTTCCCTCCATCCCCTCTGTGTCTGTGCCTTTGTCGTATGCTTTCGCGTGCTTCGGTTCATCTGGCTCTGCCTCTGCGTCTTCCGCGGGCGCGGGCATCTCCACTCGATGACCTTTCCCTGCGCCGGCAGGTGAGCTGAGGTCTGAGCCTGCGAGGACTCGGAAGGTCGCGAGAGAAGTGGTTCTGGCTCGAAGGAGGTGCTCGCTGCAATTCGACTGGATCACTTGCACGTTGCCGAAAACCTCGAGATCACAACAAACGGAACTACGGGGTACGGCTTGGATATTGTAGATTTTACTGTCTGGGAAGTCGGAGAAATGTCTGTAAAATTAAAAAGTGCGCACCTGTGTGTGTGTGTGTGTGTGTGTGTGTGTGTGTGTGTCATAGAGAGAGGAGGGGGAGGGCATGGCTTGGTGCGAGTGCGTGCATCTGAAAAGTATAGGACGGTAAGGAAAGAGGCGGAAGAGCAGGAATTTAACTATCAGTGGTATTGACAGAATATCGTAGGAGGGAATAAGCTTCGGGATACTCTTTCTGCTATCTCCATCCCTAAGACTTAAAAATAACCAGCAACACAAACATCCAGCAGTGTGACGTTTCCCGCAGAGCTGTTCATGTGTCCTTTTCCAGCCCCCTCATACGCACAGAGGCCCTCCACAGAATTCCCTTACGCCATGGTCTTCCTATTACACCGCGAATCGCCCCCTTATCGCGTGACGTCGCTGTCGGGGAGTCCACCGGCGGTTGCGGTGGCCTACTCCCGAAAGGCGGGCCGACGACTGCAGTCCGGGAGCGTCGCGTCGGCCGGAACAGCGTCACAGCCCGAGCCGGTTCGGCGTGGGGGACATGTGCAAGTGCGCGGGTTGCTGCAGCGGATGTGTACGCCCCGTTTCGTCCCGTCCCCGTCTCGTCTCGCCCGTGCGAGCGGCCGTCCGCCGCGACGGTGCGCTCCCGGCCACTACTTCATCGTCGACCGATTTAATAGCTGTCATTCCGACTTGTGTTACTGGTGCAACAGGAGATACGCTTGGCAACGGCAGATTACACGGCGCGTGGGCGTGTTGCATGCTGATATCTGGCGGCGCCTATTGAAAACGTGTGGATCGGCGCGGTCGCGTGCCGGTTGTTTCTGAGGTAAGAGTCTGTGCGGTGCATATTAACTACGTTTTATGCTCTTCGTTTAGATTGCCGCGATAAGCGAAAAGCGCGTCGCGTATATCCTGTTGCGGACAGTTAATAAAACGAGGCTCGTGGCTGTGTTGAAGTCCTGCAGTGTGAATGTGGATTGTGTGAGCTTATCTTTTGACTGAAAATAAATTACTATTAATATTAAATTAACGAACAGAAATGAGTAGATAATGTTGACGCACTGATAGCGAAATACATTAGTTCATGGATTGTTCAGAAACGATGACATACAATCGACATACTTCGCGAATAATCTTTAGAAATGATTTACTTGTGTAGATACAAGACTCAGTGGACATGTATTTCCATACTTGCTTGCCGAATCATCAGTCTCAAGAAATCATTTTCAAAATTGATATATTTAAATATAAAATCTAACCTGTTCTGTCAAGGTTCTACTAGTGTTGATGAAATACAAATCTGGGTACGCCGGACAGTGTCTGGCGGCGTCGAGTATTACTTCATCTACGGACTTTTAGAAATCTGGCATTTATGGACGCCAATTGAACAGTGCATTCTTGCGCCTTTGATGAGGGCGAGGATAAAAGGGAAAGCAATGTCTTCACTTGGGGCCCTGAGATCCTCTGAAACGTAATCAGGCAGCGTACTGAACTGAGCTGACCTGTGTGGAGTGTTTGTGGAGCATCTGAGGCTGGCGGCTGTGGAGTGTAACTGCATCTGAGGCTGCCTGGCGGCTGTGGAGTGTTTCTGCATCTGAGGCTGCCTGGCGGCTGTGGAGTGTTTCTGCATCTGAGGCTGCGTGGCGGCTGTGGAGTGTTTCTGCATCTGAGGCTGCGTGGCGGCTGTGGAGTGTTTCTGCATCTGAGACTGCCTGGCGGCTGTGGAGTGTTTCTGCATCTGAAGCTGCCTGGCGGCTGTGGAATGTATCTGCATCTGAGGCTGCGTGGCGGCTGTGGAGTGTTTCTGCATCTGAAGCTGCCTGGCGGCTGTGGAGTGTTTCTGCATCTGAGGCTGCGTGGCGGCTGTGAAGTGTTTCTGCATCTGAGGCTGCCATGCGGCTGTGGAGTGTTTCTGCATCTTAGGCTGCCTGGCGGCTGTGGAGTGTTTCTGCATCTGAGGCTGCCTGGCGGCTGTGGAGTGTATCTGCATCTGAGACTGCCTGGCGGTGGCTGAGAGCGTATCCGCCCCCGGGCGATGATCTCTCCGCTGGGCCATGCAGGCTGCTTTGTGCGGATCGCTCGCGGCCTCGCCCCGCCTCTTTGCCGGGCGGAGGGTCCGTTTAAAGATTCGCACGTGCACAAACGTTTCCGTCTGGGCCGACGCGTCACGACGCAGGAGGAAGGCGACTGGGAAGGAGGGTGGGCGGGGCGGGGCGGGGCGGGGCGGGGCGGGGGAAAACCGCGCGAAAGAAATGGGCGGCGCGTTTCTCGGAAGCCCGCTCGCCCGCGGGCGGGGCGGCGTGGGCGGGCCCCGAATCGCCTTGCGGTCTGGCGTGTGGAGTAGGCGGCGGCGGCGATGGTGCTGTCCCTGGGGAGTTCGCGGCCCTGCCCTTGTCCCGCGTGGGTTGGTTGGAGGCAACACTTTTTAAGGTTTAAAGGCAGTAGCGAGCAAACCCGACCTAAAGCATCAACATCAATGAATGACGCGGGAGCTGTTATTTTGCTGTGTGTAATTATCGAATATACTTTCCGGATGTGAATATCCCTGCGATACCCCTGCGAGTCTTGTTGAAAGTTTTGGCTGTGGCAAATCACTGTAACCTTATGAGAAACTCATTTGACTTTTACAAAACGATATGAACATATTCATATTGTTAAACGGATAAAGTAATTACCAGGGAAAAAATTGTTAAGTTTCTACTCAGAAAGTCAAAATATTGAAATATGAAAATCGAACAAACGTAGTTCCGTTCTGTTATTTTTGATAGCGGATTCATTCTTGTCACTTGAATCCACTGGCATGCTTATGGTTATCTAGCCACCTGTGTTGGTCAATGGCTTCCCGGTAGTTACGTGTTGCATCACTCTAGGATCTTGTAGTACTCGTACGCTGTAAACAGATTGTGGAAACCCAGAAGAACGCGCCCAAGCCTCGACCGCAGCGCGAGGCAACCGCGAGCGAGGGGTTCTCCGAAGCGGTGCGGTGGCGCGGGGAGGTCGCGAGGGAGCTCCGGGATCACAGGCGCTGCCAGACCGCAGACGCGACTCGACGCGACTCGACGCGACTCGACGCGACTCGACGCGACTCGACTCGACGCGACTCGACGCGACTCGACGCGACTCGACTCGACTCGACTCGACTCGACTCGACTCGACTCGACTCGACTCGACTCGACTCGACTCGACTCGACTCGACTCGACGCGACTCGACGCGACTCGACGCGACTCGACGCGACTCGACGCGACTCGACGCGACTCGACGCGACTCGACGCGACTCGACGCGACGCGACGCGACGCGACGCGACGCGACGCGACGCGACGCGACGCGACGCGACGCGACGCGACGCGACGCTTTGCGCGTTTGGGCGTGAGCGGGACCGCCGCGGTGCCGCGAGGTCTGGCCGTACGCGGGGGCGATTCTGGGAAGGGGCTTCGGGGCGCGCGGGTTACGCAAGCGCTGTGACGCGACGGTGTAGACGCAGACGGTGTGGCGCGACGCGCGGTGCGCGTGCGGGGGCGGCAGCGTCTGCGACGGGGATGACGAGACTCGCAGTCTGAGGCCGTTCGGAAGCCAGCTCCCTGCGGTTTGGAGCAAAAGATTGGCAAGGTTGACTGTGAGTGGGTGAAGGTGACTGTCGTTGAGTATAAGTATGAGTTTGGATACGAAGTTTGGAATAATAGTGATAAGCCACGCAGATTCTAGTTACTTGTTACGAGGGTTCAATGGTTTTATAAAATAATATATTTTGCGAGGGGTAAACTGATCTAATTCGAGTAACAATGTCGTTACATACTTTGCGATATGTACGGGCTACGTATAGTAAGACGAATCTCTGAAAGTATTTAATTAAATATATTTGCAAATGTTTATGCCAATTTAATCAATGGTATTTATTTTAGTTTAATGCCATACAAGTAATGAGGCAAAGCAGTGAAATGAAACAACAAATGAATGAATTAATGAATCAATCAATGTGAGAGTGAATGAAGTTTTCTTAAATATTTACCATTAGAAAATTATTTTCCCTTTGCGCAAAATGACCTCAGGATTGATCTATTACTTTTATTTACGAATAAGCTCTTAGAATACGTGTTACAAAGTATAATTGCGTATCGTAATATGAAATTGTTCGTTTTGCCAGTATTCCCCGATAACCGGCTTATTCGAATAAGGGTAATGACTCCGGTTTTCACGACGCTATTCGCATTTTCCATCCGTTGCACCTGTGGGAACGGGAGCGCTATGGGAATGGGCACGCCGTTGGGAATGAGAACTCGCAGATGTGAATAAAAGCTCAGATGGTCGTTGATGGCTCTAGCTGAGAACATGGCGCTGCCCGGGATACATTTACAGAGTTTGTCCATGTATATCTGCTTCTCTTGCAATAAATGGTGGAATGTGGTGTATTAGGGACACATTAAGAATTGTTGAAATTGATCAAGTGCACACGTTGATAGCTTCTTCCTTGCAGAGATGTCGTAAGTGATCACGAATTTGTTTGAAGCGACCTCTGAGAGTAATTTCGGATAAAACTGTAAATGAAAGAGACCAATGAAAAACCCAATCGACACGCCTCTGATCAGTGCTGAACTGCTGGACGTAGATCGGTTTGGCCCGCTGCTTCTCGAATCATTTGTGTGGCAGGGGACGGGGAGACACATCTCGCATTGCTGAGTCACGGTGAGGGAATAAAGTCTTGCCTAGGCGAGCCTAGTGAAAGGGAGAGTGACATGCGGGTCACTACAGCCCGGATGCCCGTGAGTTGTTTGGTTCTAAATCTTGGATTTGAACAGCCTTGGTCTATATCCAACGCCAAAGTGAAGCTTATTTGGTTAATTGGGAGAACTGAATTGTAAAGTAAGAATATCTTTCTTCACAATACAAACAAGTGATTAAGAGGTATGTTAAAAGTTATATCGGTCTGTTGATTCACGCGAAAATTAGAGCCTAGGTAGCTGTCGTCGTTGCTTCGTCATTTTTCGCGTCATTGGATGGCTGCTACGTCATAAAGGCCCTTAAGGGGGTGAGCTCCGTACGACCTGCTCCAAAGAGGCGGAGGAGGGAGTGGGGGCGGTGGAGCACCGCTACACACTGCAACCCACATCCGTGTCGCTCGTCTTGAACGATCCAGGTGTGTGTCCCCCCGCCCCCACCTCCATTGTCTCTCCGCCTCCGCGGCCGCGCGCGCATCTGGCGCTGGCGATCCCTCCGCCCCCGCCCCCGCCCGCCGCCTATTGTGCTCCGGGAGGGCTCCGGTTACGCGCTCGCCTCTCGCCTCGACTCGTGCCCCTGGGGACTTGCCCAGCCTCACTTTGCGCTCGTCTGAGATCGCTATATTTCACTACCTTAAAGAGTTTTAAAGTCTCGACACTCACTCACTCACTCACCCACACACACACATTATATATATATATATATATATATATATATATATATATATATATAGTGAGTAATTTGCTTAGTAATTCTCTAAGTAAATTTCTTAATAATTTTTCTTAAAACTAAATAGCCTCGAGTTGATTTTTTTTCAGAATTTGAATGATTTTCGTTATTTCCTCTCCATAGTATTCCCTGAGGAGATGGAAATTTATTTCCTTATTCGATTTTACAGTAAACTGTTGCCTAGCGTCTGAGAGAGAGAAAGAGACAGAGAGCAATTTTTAATAATTAACTAAAACTAACGTAATTTTTGCTTAAATCTACTTGAATTTGGATGATAGCATATTACGATTTTTAGTTTCGTGTTTACGTAGTAAAATGACGTACGTCTTCGTCTCGTGTATTTGTCCCACCGGAGCATTCTGAAGAAAAAGGAATCTAATTGTTTTTACTAGTAAATAGCAGTTTTTTACTTCGAAATTATTCCAAAATATGTGGAAAGTGTTCTTAGTAGGAACCCCAGAAACACATTTTTGTCAAAAGTATGACTGATCGCATCTGGTATTCAGGGAAGAAAAAGAGAGATTTAATTTACGAGTAGCAAGGACAGTTCATCTCAGTATTTGGAACTAAGGAAACTGTACGAAAATGACGGAGGTAAGCTATTTGCACGTTCAACACTATTTTACACCTACTAATAAAGACAAATTTATTAAAAAACAGTTATAGAGAAATCTCGTTGAAATCTGTAAATTTTACTAACCATAAACGCGCAAACTTCCATTCCTTGGATATCCCGTCGGACACTGGTGTTTAATGGTATTAGTTGGAGTTATTACGCTGGGAGATTTCGTGTACCTGCCACTCCCTAATGCAAGATGAGTTGCCTACCAATCGGGAGACAAATGTCATCTTGGTAATTTTGTTATGTAGAGGAGTTTCTCTAAGAATGGATCACTTTGACAGGTCGGGACACAAACTAAAGTCATGCAGGGCGATATTGCCAGGGATAGTGATTCCGCCATTTACAAATTAGCTGACTATAAACGAAAGTACTGAAAAAATGAGTGGATGTACATAACCTGAAGTTCTGTTGCCAGTAGTGGCCAAGCAGTAGCTATCTATGCGGTCCCTTCTTATAGTAATCTCTCGATACAATATGTCCCACCTAACGGTTATTGGCGAAGGTGATCATCTTCGCTTCCCCACTACATGCCCTCGGAAGTTTGCATCATTTATTCCGAGACACACTGGCACTGCCGTCGCAATGAAGGCATCCGGTTGTTCAATGGGGGGGGGGGGGGGCGAGCGAGCAACGCACCGGAAGGTCGCGCAGTCAGAAATACACGCGAGTTGTCGCACGGCGGCGGCGGCGGAGACCTCGCCCGCGCCAAAACAGCCGCATAAAGGCTAAATTTGTAAATGGCCGCGGTGCAGGTGGCCGTGTTGACGTTCGCGTTTCCTGCAGGTAACGCGCGACGACGAGAGCTATTGGCTTTGAGGAACGCTGTGTGCATTTCTTCGGGCGACCCATAAAGACGTCCGCCGTGCGAAGGCGTAGCTGCCGATGGCCGGGAGTACGGCGGCCGCTGACAACTCGCTGCGATTGTTACTCGCAACTGAACTGTTTCCGAACGTCATCGCGTGCGTAAATAATCGGCGTATTGTTGGAGCAGCGTGCTGCTTAGTGACTTTTCCTTTATCTAATTTTACGTCGTTACCAACGAAAAGTTATTTCTGTACTCTACAGGCTGGAAGTTCATCTATTTTTGTTGTGCTCCAGTTCAAATAAACCGACTCCTTCTGCCATGCAATTCGTTACTGCTGTGACTCGTATTGACTTTGCAAAGTCTTAACAATCTTCAATTTTGCTTAAAATGCTTCAATTTTCGCAGTCAATGCGTACTTCCGCTTGGATTCGATGTCGCTTAATATTATTTTAAAACGTATTTAGTGGGAGAAAATTCTCTTCGTAATTGTGTAATGTGGCGCGTGCACAACTCGGGTCAAACTACACAATGGGGTTGGTTTTCTAATCTCATGTGTGTATTCACTTCACAAAAATGTTTTTGGAGGTGTTGTGGAAAAAACTCCTTTTTTAGGCTAACAGAGCACAAACGGGCTTGTGGGATGGCCTGGCTGAGACAGCAGGACGACGATGGGGCCCGACCTGCCTTGTGTGCTATTAACAGAAACGCGGAACCTCGCCGGAGCGAGCCTGTCCGAAAAATTTGGTGGCGTTCGTGGAGGAGGATGCAGCAGCTGCTTTAAAAGGCAGTGAGGGATGTCGGTGGAAGGGGGGGGCGGGGGGATCGTGGCCGGGGTCTTGAAGAGGTAACCGGAGACGCCCGGCGGCACCGCCCTCGGCCCTCCGCTGTCGGGCGGCAGGCGCGTGCCCTTGCGCTGCCCGATTGTTGTTATTTCTCCCGAAACCGGCGCTGCTGGCGGCGGCGGCGCGCGATCGTCTTACCTGCGCGCCACGGGCGACAAGCGGCCGGCTCGCGCCTGCCGCCGCCGCCGCCGCCAACGGCCTCGATTGATTGATTGATTGGTAGTGATCCCGGGGACGACAACTGTTAAGGTCACGGGACCCGTAAGTGCAAGGCATTTTCCCCCCCTCGGGAGGTGGTCTTCCCTAGCTGGATGGCGACATCCGGCGCCGACCTCCCGTCGGCTAGCAGGGCAAGGCCCCAACAAGGTATCTCCCACAAGCTCTAAGCTCCCGACCGGTGCCGCGGCACGTGTGGCTGTGGTGTATGTATGTGTGTGTGCGTGCTTCCACCTATCTTAGCTTGTGTCGTTCTCAATCTTATGAACTCGCGCAACAGGCCACGTATTTCTCTTTTTAGATACTTACCATAATTGTCTTGTGCCAATTCTCGTTTGTTTTGACCCTGTCCATAACACTGCCTGAAGAGCTTTTGTGACTGTAATATTTTTCTTCTTGTTGTCTTTCTCCTTCTCCTCTTCCTCTTTAAGGGAGGGCGTTCCCCAAGGCGGGGGGAGGGGGGGTCCTACATAATTTCAATATCTCAATTTTTAGTTATGTATTTTAATTGTAATTTTGCGTCTTCTTTCCATCATTTTTTTCTTAGCAGGCATTTCCAAAACCATGTTTTGATTTCTCTCCCCTTGTTAACTTCAATTATTTTCATTTCTGGTATAAAACACATCGTTACCTCTTCATAATCTGTTTGATGTTCAGACTGCCACTTTTCTATTTCCATTTTCGCCCTCGCGTGTAGCCAAATTCTTTCATCCTCTGTCCCACCTCGTCTCTTCCCGTACGCAGTCAGAAATTTCCACATTAACTTCAATTAAATTTACACTTAAGTAATTGTCATGAACATATATTAAATTTACTGTACACATGTACATTAGTACGCGAGGGTGAAAGTTTGATGGTTATATTTAGTTTAAATGAATGATCTTGAAGGTCTGACAATTATGAATGCACGATGTGAATGATGAGAGGCAGGGAAAACTGGAGAACCTCTACATTAAATTACACTAATTTTAACTTTTGCCTTAACTTAAATGAACAAATATATTCAGCTCTTTTTAATATACAAGGCTACAGTATACCGTAGTCTCGTAGGCAGTTGTGCCGTAGCGATCTCGGACTGAAGGATCGCGGGTTCGAGTCCCGCCTCGGATATGGTTGTATTTGTGTCTTGTCACCCCCTATCATCACCATATCATGACATCTTCGTAGTAACCATAACGTTAAACTCAATAGTGGTCTCTAATGACCCAGATGTTGATGTAGCCCTCAATCACACCAAAAATAAAGAATGTTACAGTGCGCAAGCATTCACCTACATTAAATATGATGACATTTCTGACAGTGCGGGGATGGAGTGTTTTCGTCGCAGCCGCTGACGTAAGCCCCATTCAGGTGCGCGTCCGCGGGGCGTGGGCGGCAAGCGTGGGCCTGGGGACGCTTCAGCTGTTGGTTTGGCTATCGGCACCCGCCGCGCCGGATTGTCTTTCGCGCGCCGGGCTTTGGCTGCGACAAAAGCGCCCGGCAGCGTTTCTCGGTGGCCGTTAACGGTGGCAGCTGCCAGGGAAAGACATCGACCGCACGTCGGGTGACCTGCGGTGCGCAGTGATCGTCTCTAGACATCTGTTCCGTTTAATAAAAAAAATGGGTGGGTGGCTAACGCACATAGCTTGAGTGCTAGATCCCTCCGATGGTAACTTTCGAAGTAAGTCGCTACTCGATTGATTGTTGTATGTATTTGTGTCGTGTTTGTGTGTGTGTGTGTGAGTACGGATACCTCAATTGCTGTTATTTTTAATCTCGTAAGTGTAGCACATGTTATATCCCTGGAGGTAGCTGTTTGTTCGACCGCTAGAACGAAAGATCCGGCACAGACCTATCGGCTTACGGGAATTTCTCCCTTCCATGTACCTCCGCTCGTTGCATCATTGCTCGCTTACGATTTTCCGTAGTTTCTTGTGAATAATGAGAATTATAACGCCTTGTCCTATTCTGGCGACCTCAGTCGAGTTCATTACTTTGTTATTGCTGAAGTGGAGATGATAATATTTACTTTATCGTGACGATAATTTTGCTTAAATGGGGGAAAAAGAATGTTTAGATCTTAGGAAAATGTATTTCTAAGAAATGTACAACACACCGACGCTTATGGCGTTTTTCATTCATATTTTATACTTGATAACGAACATAATGAGCTCTTGAGAAGTCATTACTACTTACCGCCTGAATGATTATCTCAATGAGCAGATGGTCTTCTACAAATTCTTTTGTAGTGGCGAAATACATACAATGAACGACTAATGCTTTGAATTGGTAAATGGAGATGAGGGTTCATTGCCATGGGGAAAAAAGTTTCAGGAATAGTGTCAACGATTGTGTTATCATAAATTTTAGTACGTGAAATGTTGTTAGCAAGCATAACTGTTTTCATTGGATTTCTGAAGGTCATTAGAAGGAAGTCGAATTCATGATTATGCAACGACTGTACTGAAGTTTGTTTCTTAGTGAACGTGGAGCGTAAGATGAATTGGGAGTAGTTCTTTCCGTCCTAGCCTCAAAGCAATAGGAAATTTGCAAATTGCAAATCTTTTCATTAATGAATTTTAGATACTTCACAATCATTAAAAGTAAACTTTACCTTACATTTCTACTATCCCGACTCTAAAACAGTTATCGTGCAATAATATGGGTAATTACGCAAGGAAATAGCAAGCTAGCAAGTCATTCATTAATACGTAACTGCTGGGAAAACTAGCTTCCAACTTTTGATACTTCATGGTCTGGGCTTCTTACAGATACAGTAAAATATCACATGTATAAATAAAAATACCAAATCTAAATAGCGAATGACGTATTTTTCGTCCTATAATTTCATTGTTGCCCCCTTGTCTTTCAAAACAAACACAACTGTTCCATAGGTTCATTGCTCATCTTACGTGATCTATTGAAACATATAGAATAGCCGTTCTATGTGTTTCTGTAGCTGAGGGAACGAGCCTAGTGTTGCATCGTGCAAATTCGCCCCATGTTCCCCCTGGGTAATTTACCTATAAAACTCTTCCCGTTTCGCCACCCGCAATATCCGCTGGGAAAGCAGCTGTTGTCATACGAGAACTTCCCGCAACGAGCAGGAGGCGGTGCCTTGCGGACGCTTCCTAGTCCCGCGGGATGGGATGGGATGGGGTGGGGTGGGGCGCGGCGGTGGCGGAGGCGGAGGCGGAGGCAGCGCTAGCGGACGCGGCCGACCGCGGGCGTGGGACATCACTTCCGCTGCGACCCGGACCCGGAGGCAGTACCCGTCGTGCCACCGGAAGCGGGTGCGGTGGGGCGTTCCGGGATGGCGTTACGCCGTCCGTCCATCCGCCTGCCGTCCCTCCCTCCTGCCTGTTCGCCTCCCTCCTGCGTGTTCGCCTGCCTGCCTGCTGGCCTGTTCGCCTGCCTGCTTGCCTGTGCGCCTGCCTGCTTGCCTGTTCGCCTGCCTGCTGGCCTGTTCGCCTGTGATGTTCCCGTGTCGAAGCGGAATATCGCCGCCTTTAACGAGCAGGATACTGCGTGCGTTGATATTCTTTATGGTTCCCATCATGTGCCCCTGAATGGGGGGCCGATAAATTTTTTAGGATCTTTATATCTCGAAAATCAAGATGGCAATAAGTTGTGGATTTCATATCAAGCTGAATAAATGGAGACTATTATATTTTTCGAGTTTACAGTAATCTACGATCTTCTATAAGCCGTCGTGACTCTTCACCTATCACAGTTGACATTTACCAAAAAGTTAAATAAACAACGGGATGTTCACAATCATGTGCACTTCGAAATGAGTCCGTTGCCAGCTGTTTTATTGCGTTTTCTATAGATTGAAACTAGTACAGTAATCCAAACGGGTGCAAGCGGCCTTGGCGAACGCGCGTTGCAGCTCTTGCACTCGTGACGTGAGACGCATTCGACGGCGGTGAGTCTGCTTGCGTTCCGCCGATGGCGCCTCCTGCGCGCCAACCAGCGCTTTTCAGGATTCCGCAGTGGTTTCCTAGCTTTTACCAGTGATAAGGCTGACGTCACCGCCGATAAAGGGTGGAGATTGCCCCAGTAGCGGCTGACGGTCCCCGTCGCTGATTTGCGAGTTGCCAAGGAATGTTGAAGTAATTTTCCGTCTGTGACAGTTCTTGACTGGCTTGGATACCGATGCGATGGTTTACTGTGCATTTACTCGCAAGAATTTCGTCACAAGATCTGTATTGTATTTTGCATCAGAAGCAAATGATATTGTTGCTGACTAATATTGCCTATTTGCGTTTTAGTTTAGGAAAATAAAAATAAATCTAACTATACTACCATAAAATTTGAGTATTCATCTATGCAGAGAGGAATATTAGAATGATAAAGAAAATACCTGAAATTTATAACTTCAACAACTTCACTACTAAAAGTAGTACAAATACATAAAAAAATAAATAAATGTCTTTATTGATGGCAAGTACAAAGAATGTATTGAAAGTTTTTGTTACCGGCTAGATGCATGCCAAAAATCAAAATGTCCAGTTGTAGGTTTCAGAAATGGTGACCCTTAATCTTTTTAGGTGGTTGTCAGACAGGCTTTTTTTAATGTGCAACTGTTTTAGAACATGCTATTCCATTAAGATAGAGCGCATGTGTTGGCGTGTACAAGACACAAACAAGGCTATCTGCTAGGACACGTTTCGAATGTGGTCAAGGAGAGATCAGTTTGACACCTTTTTCCCCGAGCATATTTGCGAGTTGTATCTGCGAATTAATTACCTTATGTGCTAGTTTGAGGTTTTAAAGTAACCTTTTATAAGAATTTACCTTATTCTTTTTGATTTTCAACTACGTTGTTTGACATCTTCACATGAACAGTACTATGTTTTGCCTCTTATTTTATTTGTGGAACCTCTCTATCTCAAATGGAGAGGGCAAAGAACTTTGTCAATTATTTTCACCTAACAAAGGTTTTGACTTATTGAGCGACACATTACTGTAATAAATCTGTAAAGTCTAGTATGAAATTAAGTTATGGAATTCTTCTTTGCTGTCTTCTTCTAAATAATTGAATACAAAAGTACTCTGGTTGTACTAAAAAAATGTATTTCAAAAAGTTATCTTCAATTCTCTGAAAGGTTCTGTGGGTGATCGGGATGGCTGGGGAGTGGTGTTTGAAGATGATCCGCGAGAATCGGACATCGCATCGCGCGCCTCTGTAAACGAATCAATTGGTGTCGAGATACGAAATCGTTTGAAACATTTTTAGCAAACGTCGACAATTCAGCAAATAGCGCTCGTCGCCTCTTCTGCATTCCGTTCCTTAGTGAAATCACTATTGTTGGTCTTCTTTAAAAGTCCACACTTCTCCGAAGATGTCGAGGTACCGAGGTTTGTCCATCATTATTGTATTAAAGTAACAGCCACTAATTAACAAGTACATATTAGTTAAGGAGAGTTGACATTAGAGATGAGAGGAAGTAATGATTGAGGTAGGAGTTTTTAATGAGGAAATACTGTTCGAATTTTGACGAACGGATTGGCTGCCTGCCTGCATAAGACAAGGCACAAGATGACGAAAGGATTGGCTGTCTGCCTGCATAAGACAATGAAAATGTAATATCGATTAATATTTGTTTATATTCGGAGGATTTTCCATCCAAACCTAGTTACCACCAACCTCAAACGCTACGCATCTAATACAATAGGGGCACGCATGCGTGTTGAACTAGCCAATGCATTACCTTCCCGGCATGTCTTGTCGTCTCTCGAGTTCTCGCGGACACGTGACCATCGCCAGGTCGAATCCCTGGCTCTTCCGACCGACGCTTTCGTGGCAGCAGCGCGCTTTCAAGCATGTCGACCATCCGGGCTAATGAAACATTATTTAATTGTCAATTGAAACATAACAACGTGTCTCCCCTGGTGTTGTACTGCTCCCCGGAGGGCGGACGTGTGTGCCGGCACGCGCGGGCCGCTCGCCAGCGGCCGCCGCCGCCGTCCCCGCCGCCCCCGCCGCCGTCGTCCGATCTGCGGGCCGCGCCGAGGAGCAAGGCCGCGCGCGTGCCGGGAAGTGACGCGACGTTCCCGCGTCTGCGGGTTATCTGCGCCCCGATAGCACGCCACCGCCACCGCCACCGCCGCTCCCCCCCCTCTCCGTTCCGCCTTCGGCGCGCTCTTACTCGTTTGCTGGCGGGCGCCCGTTCTGCGACGAAGAGACAGCCACCAACTGAGGTGACCAGCGACGACCCTTGCCGCCTAAGCGTCTATCACAGGCAAGTCCCAGGGCTGGAGTCTCGCCGGTGTCGGTTTTTCTACATGATCGGTGGGGCGAAGAACCACTGACTGGAGAAGAGTTCTAGCGGCCGGCTGCTCTGATCGCAAGTTTTACGTAGTTTCTCCGATCAATACCAGTCGAATGCCTGAGCCCCACAACAAGTTGGTCACGGTCCGCGCGTGATCTTTCCTTCCTCATCTTTTAAAACACAAGGATCTGCAAAGCCTGGGGATCTAATGTTTTCAAATCAAAAGCTTTTGATTTCGTGTTGGCTGCGAATATTATTGGGTTGTGTACAGGTATTCAGACTTAAACCTTACCTAACATTTATTTTTATAAAAAAAGCTCTAATAACCATATTAAGTTCTGCACGATTTCATCACAGTTGTGAAAGCTTATTTGACGAATTCGAATTGAATTGAGAGAAGTTCATTTGGAGAAGTTGTTACCCTGTGAGATTTCTACATTACAGTACTTCGAATAATTTTCACAATACATCGCTATAAAACATCAGTAGTCACGTGTTAGTTTCGAATTCCTGCTTCAATTATAGAAAAAAATAGAGCATTGTAGTGTGCTTCAATGAACAGTATTTTCCATTCTCAGCGTTTGTTGCAGCATTCTACCTACCCTTAGCGATTTTTGTCTAATATTTTCAGTTCCCAATTTGTAATAAATCAAATTTTGTATCCAATATACAATATGTCGCAAGAAACCTAGTTTATTTCATAAACTTTTTTCACATTGATTTTACATAAGTACTTTTAGGAGGGGGCTGACATATGAATTTATGCTTTAACGCCGAATAGCGTCTTCCACGTGGCATAATAACAATATTTTCTTCTATTATTTTTCATCGAAGACAAGTGGTGTAAGTAAAACTTCAATTTTGGTTAATGCAATTTGCTGTTTTGTCCAGAAAATATTTGTTGATATATTTTGACATTTTCATACACGTAAATATCGAAGAATATGAATACGATCTCTAGTAAGGAGAAATATTTCGTCATTAAATGGAAGTCAGAGAGAACTTTCGTTTCCTGCTTTCATGCCTCGTCCGTAACTGGTGTCGATGTTCCATTTATATCTCAGAAATGTTGGGAATGGAGGTGCTTATGGGTTTCGAAACAAGAGGTCGATGATCCCACAACGACTCTCATTTTAAAATCCGAAGGTGACTTTTATCGGTTGTATGTTTAGCAAAGGACGCCGTGTCTATATGTATGGCGAGACCGCGGCAAATTTCGAAATTCCTGCTGGCTAAATATGGTCGGCGGGTGGTCGTTTGGTTGTTGTAAGTCGTACAAGAGAGCGCATTAGTTTTGTTGAGGATAGTATTGCTGCAGAGAGGCTACTACGCAATTGCGGAGATGCAAAACACAATCGCATTTCCCTTGACACCCCGGTTCAATAAACGCCATAAACTTAGCCGCGGATACGGGGTTGGAACTACTGCAGTCAGATTTCCGTACGTACCGTTTTGGTCATCCATTTCTTGACATGGCCTGTCGTGTCCCAATCGTGGTTCGAGTCAATGTTGTAGAATCGTCTACTTTTCTTTCTTTCGTAAATCAACTGGTTTTGTACTTCTCCTAAAATTTCTTTATATACGAGTACGCTCACGTTTGTTCTCCATATGAATGCTTTGTAGAGTTTGGCAGTTCCCGATCCTTTCTTCTCAGTAATGTCCTTTATTTCCTGTCAGGGTCCATCGCTTGCGACTAGTCACAGAGCGTCGTTTCGCCCTCTCGTCCGCGGTCACGTCGTCGCGTCGGGTAGTTCCTTCGTCGGCCGGCGGCGTCGCGGCCGGCTCCTTGCTCCAGCGGGCGCGCGGGGGCCGATGTTTTCGGCACGCGCATAGCGCCGGTTGCGTGCCCCTGCGTAACACCAGCAGCCAACAGGTAGAAGAGAAAGAAAAGAAGTTCAATAAAAAAGGAAGGCTGTGTTCCGTTTCTGTACGTGCCTCACCTTCAGGGACGGAGATTGGACTCGCACGGAGCCGCGGAGCGACCTGTGGAGAGCCGGGCGGGCGGGCGGCTGGTTGGTGGGTGGGAGGGCGGGGGGAGGGGAAGGAGCCGGTGGAGGAGGAGGAGGCGGGCGGGCGGGCGGCCGACCGACCGAGCGGCCGACCGGCGCAGCTGGCCTCAGCCTTGCCCGCCCCCGGCCCCGCCGCCGCCGCCGCCGCCGCCGCCGTCCCGCGCCCGCCCGGTCCCTGCTCGCGCCCCCGTGCGCCACTCCCGCGCCGCCCAGGCCGGGGGAGCCGCCGCGGTGGGAGTCGACGCCGCCGATGACGGCGCGGAGGCCTCTGCGACTGGGGCGGCGCGCGCGTTTATTGGCAGCGGGCGCGCACGCGTGCGCTTCCTCTGGCACGAGCTTTCTCCCCCGACGGCATTTGTTTGTTGACTAAATGCGACTGGTGTGGGTGTGTTTGCTAATTAGTGACTGGCGTAGACCTATTTCGCGCACTAAGAATCCCCCTTCAGGTTTGGGAATGAGATTATCAAACTTCAGATTTTCTCTATTGTCAGGATTTCTATTGAGATATTTTTTTTACCCATCTCACAAGAGAAATGTTTGTTATGAAATGAGATAAGTTTTCTTGAAACGGCTCGAATAATATATATATATATATATATATATATATATATATATATATTATTTTTAATATTCAATTGATTCACGATTGTCACCAAGAAGATAAATAATTGACTATATGTTGTGAATTAAACTTTTGTTTTTTCCAAATTGTTCGAAGCAGTCGGTCCGAGGGGGTAATGGAACACGAGTCTTCTGGTTTATTAAAATCTCATGTCCGTGTAATAAGTTAACAACCAATGGAGAAAAAATCCAATTTCATTAGTAATTCATCCACGTAACTACTTTGGACCAGGAAAGAAGCCAAAGGGCGGTGGAATTTTTAACGTACACGAGCATCCTACCATTTCCCGACCTAACGAAGGAAACGGCTCTCGGTCCGACCCGTTCGACAATAGGCAGATTCCTTCCCATTAGCGCCGGGAATACCCCCTGAGCCGCCCGTAATTAGCGTAGAGCCGCTCCGCGCCGCGCCGTCCCTTGGCCGCCGGAGTGACGAGCTCTCTCAGAGGACCAGGTTCCGGCGCGCAGCTGGCTCCGAGAGCGGCTCGCTGGGGGCGGCGGCGGCGGCGGCGGCGGCGGCGGCGGCGGCGGCGGCGGCGGCAGGGCGGTCGCGCCGGCCACGCCGCCGGTCGCGAACAGAGGACTGCTATGGCGCGTTGGCCGCCGCTGCCTCCGCCGCCGCCGCCGGCCCGCTGGCAGGCCGTGCGGTACCGTTCCGGGAACGCGCGGTTGTTCGCTGTGTTTACCTCGAGGCGACTCGCCTTGAGACGCGTCGCGTCGCTTCG
Organism: Gryllus longicercus; assembly: GCA_038098605.1. NCBI lineage: Eukaryota > Metazoa > Arthropoda > Insecta > Orthoptera > Gryllidae > Gryllus > Gryllus longicercus. Next base: position 62,487 of record JAZDUA010000177.1, read on the forward strand.
CAAGTCGGCAGCAGCTGCGCGTACTGAGTCGCTCAGGAAGTGAGTGCTCCGGTGCGCGACCCGTCGAAAGGGTTCCTGGATGTAGAGATTTCGGTCGCCTCCGTTTCATGTCCTCTCACGCGGTAGATCCGCCAGGCAGCGTGTGGGAGTGTTGAGAAATTATAACAATTGGAGGTATGCATGATCGAGAATATTGATATTGGCTTTAGGTAGTTTGGTGGTCCCCAACAGACACATCGATCTCCTCGATTCAAAATAAAATAGCTCAATAGGCTGAGCAAATGAATGCGCTACTCTCTGCATCTAGAAACTCAAGGGTGGTCTGGCTGTACCTGCTGTCGCCACTGTACTCTCTCCTACCCGCTCCCACGTCTCAAGATTCGGGGGGAGGGGAGGGGTGATCCTTACGATCTCGTGCGGTCCTTGGTGATCCTCACAAAAGGATATTCGAAGCAGTTGAATGCCAGCCTGTGGATTACGAGGTGACATCATGAGAAAGGATCGCGGCATTATGGAACCGTCTCTGCATCCGCCTGTATGACCTGATGGGAAAGCACGAAAATCCCGGTCAGGATGGCCGGCTCGGGGATCGAAGCCGGACCTCCCGTCTGCGAAGTCAGCGCGTTACGCCCTGTGCCACTTGCGCCGTTCGGTGGTATTAGGATATGTGCCAATTTCAGATCTCATCGCTCGGCAGACACCTCCAGTATGCATTTGTCTCATAACATCCATGTTTTTGTTTTCAGTTTTGTTCTAAATTGCACTTGTAATAGTTGTTGTAAACAATGATTGCGTTGTATTCCATATTAAAATTGCATTTTCTTTATTCGTACAAGTTTGCTTTAAATATTTAAATTTGTATCCAGTGCAATTTTTTGTTACCACATTCAAACCCTAGGCGCCCACTTGCATCGTGTCCTCGTCTATTAGATCGATTTTTTTTTACTCTCGATCATTCCGGTTCCTTTTTAGACCTTTCCTTGAGTATCTCTTCACGTTCTGGTGCTCCATCCTGTAGCCATCCCTGGCCAATCGCTCTCGTCTCTCTGACTGTAATGTAAGAAAAAGAAATCGTTTCAAGACAGGAATGATGCGTAAATCACCGAAAGTCGCGTCGCATCGTGACGGGGCTCTTTGAAGCTCTACGTCAGTTCTTTTGCTAACGAGGAAGAACTGCAGTAAATTTGCTGGCGAGTGGCTTGTGTACGATTGATGAATTACTAATGAGCCAATTATTCTGGCAGTATCTTTCATTCATTGACCTTTATTTTTTTCCATGTAAGGACGTGTGGTCGCAACACCTCTGACTGACCTTTTAGAGAGGAAAATGTATGATGCTGAAATTCATAGCACATTCTAAGAGTTGATGTACTTTTCTTCGCCATCGTCTTACGATTTCATATGCTGAATGCTGTCTTGTAGCAGACAAGTATCACAAAGTCTGATACAACTTGTTTGAATTCGGTTTGGATCAGACAAAAGCTACTTCTTCAAAACAATAATGCGAGCGTCCGACATTCTCTGTTTAACGGCACATTTTTCGTATGTTCTCGGTACTTTCCCCGAAAGCTCAAAGCTAGTGGAAAAAAGTAAAAATGAGTTCAGTGGAGAAAAGTAGGACTTGTGTGTCCATTGCGGAAATGATACTTTTGCGGAAATATGTGGATTATCCTAAAATTACTGATCTTTGTTCATTTCCAGAAATACTTCATTGCATAAGTTTTTTGGTTTTATTGTATTAGAGATCAGATTTTTTACATGATTTTTGCGGTTTTTACTTTTTCTGCTCTTAATTTTTCACTTGTATGCTTAGAACTATGCCTGATCCGTCACAACACTTTTGTCTATCTCTTTCTGGGCCTTCATATTGCAATATAACTCTCGTTCCCCTTGGCTTATGTTTGAAAGGAAACTTCGATAATCGATAGCTAACTATTCGTTGTATAAGTGGTAGCCACTTTTCCTGAATTCCATTAGTCCATATTGAGCGAGACAATTTATATCCTCTTCATCACACTGGCCATTGGCTTCATTGCTACTGTACATCGCTACTATGTCAAATTCTACCACTGCATGAAGGAGAATTATTGCTGCTCTGTTTGGTACTTTTCCGGGGATTCTTCGCTTAATGCCAGGTGAATGCCGGAGCAGTACCCTCACAAAAGGGCAACAGGTCGCGGCCGATCTTTCCCTCCTCGTTCTTTTCCCGTGACACATTCTCATACATGCATACAAACGTTTATACACACGCACATCTCACTATCATACATGTATGGAGCTTAGAGCTTGTTGTGGTTGGGGCAGTGCCCCTCTAGCGGACGAGTAGGTCAGCGCAGAATATCCTGCACCAATGGGGTAGGAACATCATCTCACGGGATACAAAATGCCTTACATTTTCGGGACTAATGACTATGCAGATCAACCAATCAACGAAGGGTGTATCTTAAGCTCTCACGCCTTGTTGGGCATCGTTGCCCCGTGCGCTTCCTCTGGCACGAGCCTCCTCCCCCGCCGGTATTTGTTTTTTGACTAAATGTGACTGGTGTGGGTGTGTTTGCTAATTGGTGACTGGCGTAGACCTATTTCGCGCACTAAGAACCCCCTTCAGGTTTGGGAATAATATTATCAAACTTCAGATTTTCTCTATTGTCTGGATTTCTATTGAGATATTCTTTTTACCCATCTCACAAAAGAAATGTTTGATTGAACTAAGTTTTCCTGAAACAGTTCGAATAATATATTTATTTTTTATAGTTTTATTACTGTATTTTTAATATTCAATTGATTCATGATTATCACAAATGAGATAAAGAATTCACTCTATGTTGTGAATTAAACTTTTTGTTTTTCCAAATTGTTGGAAAATGGATTAGGAACAATATCTCACGGGATACAAAATGCCTTGCATTTTCGGGACTAATAACTATACAGATCAACCAATCAACGAAGGGTTGTATCTTAAGCTCTCGCGCCTTGTTGGGCGTCGTTGCCCCGCGTTGCGCCGCCCCCGCGCCGGAGCGGCGCCCCGGAGGCTCCGCGGGCGAGGCGGTGCGCGGGCGGCGCCAGGACGGCAACATCGCGCCGCGCGCCCTGTCCTTGGCGGCCGCAGTCCATCATGAGCCCAACATCGCGAGCGAGGGGCGGCCTCGATCCTGGGTCTCCGCCACCGGCGCGCCCCAGCCCGCTCCAACACAGCCTCCACTGGTGGCTCTGCTCCGCCCTTCCCCGCCCTGCTACGTTCCTCCGCGAGTTGCTCCCCGGCCTTCTCTGCGATTTGCTTCTCGGCCTTCTCTGCGAGTTGCTCCCTGCCTTTCTCTGCGAGTTGCTCCCCGGCCTTCTCTGCGATTTGCTCCCCGGCCTTCTCTGCGATTTGCTCCCCGGCCTTCTCTGCGATTTGCTCCCCGGCCTTCTCTGCGATTTGCTCCCCGGCCTTCTCTGCGAGTTGCTTCTCGGCCTTCTCTGCGAGTTGCTCCCCGGCCTTCTCTGCGAGTTGCTCCCCGGCCTTCTCTGCGAGTTGCTCCCCGGCCTTCTCTGCGAGTTGCTCCCCGGCCTTCTCTGCGAGTTGCTCCCCGCCCTTCTCTGCGATTTGCTCCCCGCCCTTCTCTGCGATTTGCTCCCCGCCCTTCTCTGCGATTTGCTCCCCGCCCTTCTCAAATGTACTCCGACCGCATATCCTCGCCTTGACTTGTAATGCTCTGCCTCTGGCTAACCCACCGAGCCCGTCACGCTTTTCCTCCTTACGTCACCACCCGCTCCAACCGCCCTTAATTTCCACCCGTCTCTGTCTGCAGCTGCCTCTGCCAGGCCCTGTGTCCATGCCTTATCTACCCTCTATTATCGATCTCTTTCGCATTGTTTCTACTACACCCGTCTCTGTACTGTCTCCGCCCCTTTGGTCAATTTCCGCAATAAATGCCATGTTGTGTCAACCATCGTTTTTCTCTAGTGCCATTTTTCTACACTCAATCTTTACCTCGCAATTACTGCGTTCTTTTCACGCCTTCAGAATCATTCTGTCACAATCCATATCGCTCCTCGATAGAAACCTCGCAGGTTCTGGATATCAGTGTGCGAGAAAAGCTATTCCTATCCCATATCACATCATATCACATCACATCACATCGTCCCCGACAGGTGTTGTTTCCTCCATAATCTTGCATCATCTTCCACAATCTATTTCCAATCGCCGAGCCGAGGACGCCACCGCCCCCGTCTTCCAACGGCGCACCGCGAGAAAGTTCAGCGATTCCTTATGCAGGCGTGTTCAGGTTCCTGGTGCCGACCGCAGGCCCCCGGCTGCTAACCTCTTTCGCTCGGCTGGCCGCTGCCGCCGCCGCCGCGGGCGGCACCGGTCGCCCTCCGCCGCCGGCGGCGGCGCTGTGCTTCCGTTGGCACTGCCCGCCCGCGTCCGGGATGCGGTCCCAGCCCCGCCCCCTCGCCCCGCTCCACCCCACCCCACTTCTCCCCGCCCCGCTCCATCTCCGTGCCGTCTGCGTTCGGCGGGCAGGCCTCTCCGGAAGGCGCTACCTGGCCGCGGCTAGGCTTCACGCCCCGGCTCGCCGCGCAACGTCGCTCGCCCCCCCCCCCCCCTTTCCCAACCCGGTTTCCCGCGGGTTCCACCCGCCAGGGCTTAGTCCGCTTGAAAGGAAGCATTTTTCTTCCTGGACTGTGGATGAGAATGTGGCTCTCGCGGGGCGGAATTGTGAGGAATTTGCGCCGCTGGTCGAAGAGACCGAGGTTCGTTTCCGGGTAATCGTTTGGGTATGTTTTTGTGAGAATTGCCGCAGAAGGTCTTGCCGCATGACCGAAGCCGAGAAATCCGCGTGTGAAATAGTAGTACTTCATGAATGAAGAAGCACGCCTGTTGTAAGTGTTGCGTATTAACATCCTGAACCAAAAAAAAAAAAAAAATTCAAAAACAATATGTTCGAATCTGTTCAAGCCGTCGTAGCACATTATAACCCTAAACATTTGTGTTTTAATGGGTTTTTTTCTTCTTCAGACGTTATAGGTGAATAGTTCTTGTTTTTATTTTTAATTTAGCGAGGATGTCGTAATTGAATATCAACTCAGGTGGAATCCTTTTCACTCTACGCATTGTATGCGTGTTATTTGTCTGGTTTTGTCAGTACAGAGCTCAATGCGATTATGTATGGCACAAAAGATCGCTATTTGGCTTGTGGGCGATCAGTGGATACTTTCATCTCATTAATGTCTGTGCGATATACTAAAATAGTAACGCCTCATAAAAAGAAATGCCTTACAAGAATAATGAACACTATCAGATTGTATAGGATTATGTAAACGAAGTACCGTAACTACTTGATGCCTGCAGAGGCCTAATTTGGGCCGCAGTCTTTCCTCGTTATTTTAGCAAAAAATGTTTTGAGGGCAAGTGTGACTAGCGTCTTCAAGAGTGAGAAACGCAAAGAGGTTTCGAACCACAGAAAATGTGCACACTCCCGGTGGCACGTTACCATGACAGGCTCCAAACGATGCAGGAACGTGGTGGTATGACTTTCACTGCCTGTGATGATGCACATCTCGAAGTTCCAATCTGCTTCATGACTTTCCACTTCTCACTTTTTGTTCTAAATTGCTTCGTGCGGAGCCTGTCCATGACCAGCAGAGGTGTCTATCGCGTAGAACGATATAATTGGATTGCAAACAGGCAGTGTGAGTGAATTATTAGATTGGGTGTTCGGTGGCGTGGACGTTTTGGCTCTGGTGGATGTGGGCTACTTAAAATGTTTGTGAAGTAAGATGACCAATGTTTATGTCGAAGAAAAATGTTTTATATTGTAGTTCGTTTCTCTGGTGTACTTTAACGTGACGTACAAAAATTAGAGGAAATGCTCGAAGCTGAGGTAAAAAAGTGGAAGATGATAACAATGTTCTCGTTAAAAGTAATATACCTGTCAGGTACATGTAAATAATTGGATTGCGAGATATACTTTTTAACATTTACGTCTGTTAAAACAGTAATAAAAAATCAATATAATTTGGCCAACATACATTTTGTTTTCTAAAAGTTACATTTTTAAAGTAAGTAATGTTTAATTCACATTTCATTTCGTTCGTGTTTTCATTTAACGTAGGCGGATTAAAAGCGACCAGAAACGTTTCTATTTGAATCGGAAACAAACAATAAGAAATGCAAACACGAGCCCACTAATATAAAGCTAGCGATTTTCGTTTCCTTTCCCCTCCCCTCAGAAATCTTGCACCTCGATTCATTCATTCCTAGCGTCTCGTAAGAGCGCTTGGCTCATTGTCGACCCGGCATCCGCCCGCCACGTATCCATTAGCAACGCCATCCTCCCACAGCGGGACGTTTTAAGGTCGCGGCGAGCGAGGGGCCGTCTCGGCAGGCCGTTTCCGGTGCGCGGGGCCCGGCGGCGGCGCGCGAACGGCGCAGATGGCCCAGCGCCCCGCCCCGCGCCCCACGCCGCCCCGCCCGGCGGGAACAATTCGCGTGGGGGGCGCGGCGCGGGGGCGGCGGCGCCGCCTCCGCCGGCAGGTGGGCAGCGCCTCGCGGGCGGCACCGACGGCACTTCCATTGACCGTCGGCGCGCCCCCTCCTTGGCCGACCGCCAGCCCCCCTCACTCGCGTGCCCTCCCCCCCTCCCGCCCGCTGGTCGAAGCAGTCGCAGTCGCCGCCGCCGCCGTCGCCGCCACACGCCCGTGTCTCTTCGCACCGCAGCCTGCTTGCCTGTGCGCGCCCTCTCCAAACAGCGCCGAATCTCTCATAAACCTCTCCCCGCCCCCGGACTAATCCCCAGTTTAAACAAATTGCGTAACCTCAGACCCTTCCTCGTTTCCTCATTAAAGCCGCCCGATACGGGTGCCCCATTCATTAAAATGTCATTGTTCATTGTTCGGTTCTGATATACGCTCGCGGCTATCTGAACCGCACGTTAATGGATCCAGGTGCGCCTTATCGTGGCGGTGCGGGGGCGGATCGCGACCGCGGTGGCGTTGAATCTTGGTGGTGGAGGAGGAGGAGGGGGAGATTGGTTGGTCTGTGTCCGTCGGGTGGTGGGTGTGCGTCGTGGCGGCGGCGGCGGCGGCGGCGGCAGGCCGCGTGCGTCTGGTCGCCCGCGCTCACCGTAAACTGGCGTTTCCTGCCTAAAAATACGCGCCCGGCTGGCGGCGGAGGACGTGGCGGGAAGGGACCGCTCTCTCGCCTCCGTCGCCACCGCCGCCGCCGCCGCCACAGCCGCCGAGGCTCGTTCTGAACCGAGGCGCCTCGCTAGCGCGCGGGGCCGCTCCCTGCTGCCGTCGCCGTCGCAGAGTGCTTGCTCCCCCCCCCTTCCTCCGCGTCCACACGTTTTACAATATCGCCTTTCACTTCTCGCGCGAATTCCCCCGCACCCAGAAAAAGCCCCTCCCCCGCCCTGCCACTGCCCCCACCCTCGCGCGTGCTGTGCGAGTCCTCCCGTGCGACCGACTCCTGCGGCCTCACCCGCACAATGGCGCACGCGAAAAAAAAATTCCTCGGATCTTGCTTATTCATAGCTGTTTGTATGCTTGGATTTTAGAGATTTAATCGTATAGAAGACAGTAAATTGATTAGAGTAGGCGCATGTTTTTGGAACGGCCGGAGCACAGCCGTTTCATTCACTACAAGTCAATGATGGCTGCCTTGAAAGAAGTCTCCCATTCATAAAAACGTAGTTTGGGCGCGGCGGCCGCTAGATGGCAGCGCGTCCGCTCCGGCACGGCGGCGGTCGGCGCGGCCGCTCCGCTGCCTCAGTCGCGCGAGCTGCCTGTCTGCCGGAGGACCTGCGCCACGACATGCGCTCGAGAGGCCCGCTGCTCCCGTCCTCGCCGCCGCCCCGCCCGCGCAGCCAGACGCCCTCCGCCTCTACCTCAAGCCGACGTGAGCGTGTGGACGCGTGATCGTGCGTGGAAGCGTCTATCGGTCGTTCGGTGCGCGCGTGTGCTAGTTCCGTTGTGTTGGCCAGGCTGTCGACATGGCCGCGCCGTGCCGCCGTTGCCGTCGCTGCTGCTGTTGCCGTCCCCACCGCCGCCACGGTCGCTGAGGCTGCCCGTGAATGACTTTCTCCTGCGCCATTCATGCAATGGCGGAGCGCACGTGTTAGCGAGAGCCGAACCCAGGAGTCGCGGACCCCCATTCGCCACCGCCGCCGCCTCGCTCGCCCGCTCGCCGCCGCGGCCCGCCGCCTCCGCCGCCGCCGGCCACGTCTTCGCTGCTGCTGCTGCTGCCGTCGCCGCCGCAGCCGCCGCCGCCGCGCCGCACAGCGCCTGAGCCCGCCCGCGGGCCGTGTGGGCGATCCACGCTACTACCCGAGCCGCAAACATTGGCCGATGCGCCCACGAGCGACGGCTTTCTGCGAGGAAATGCGGCGCGCGCCCGCCGCCGCGCGGTAGCCAGGGCGCCCCCGGCCTCGACGCCCGCTGCTAGCATGTGCGAAGGCTTAGTGATGCGACAGACTGCCTCGGCCCGGTGCCCGCCAAGGGATTATGCTTGCAAGTGGCAGGGAGAGCCACAAGACTAAATCAGGTTCGTTGTGGACGCCCCGCGATGTGTTGTGTGTGCTACAAAGCCCCCTCTTTTTAAGAGCGATAACAATATCGCGTCGCTAAGGTTGTTGCGGTGTGTAGTTTCGCTGTGGTCGTGATGCGAATGAGGTGTGCCCGTTGTGACATACGCTGTTGTGAGGATAGTGATGTGTTTTGCGTGGAAGTCTTGCATTCCATGGCTCTTCAAATGTGGAAAATGCGCATCCCTTACCTTCGTATGTTTCGTGATTACGTCCGCGAGTGATTTGTTAGATGCTAGGATTAAGTGCGTGATTGTTACCATTCGATCATAATTCGAGTGTCGTGCCATCTCTGCATGATAACGTAATTTTGCAAATAAGTGAATTCAACCATTTTTAATATATTAAGTTGAGGAGGTTGTCGAACACGAAATAAAACTTCGAATTCGGTTTTCGTTAAATTTTTTTATGTCTAAGTTTTTACTAAAGTGGTTATAATAGTTTTTGTGATTTAATTTTTAACAATTTATCATTTCATTTTCAAAAGTTTTAGCTCAGATGTGTAAACGCTGGTTGATATTATGGTATTTACAAGACTTCATTACATCACGTTACAATTTTCATAGTTTTCTTTCTAACGATTTCCTGTCTCGCTCACTTCACCATTCGTAAAACACTGATGTAGTGATGCATGTTGAATGATTGAGTGCAATTGCTAGGCTTTTCTCGTGATTGCGAAAGTAATATTTCGGATTCCGCCAAACAGATCGTGGAGTGGTCTATCATGCTACGTGAGTGGTTAGTGTGAATGGGAGCAAATACCTTACGCATTGCCATGTTGGTGATTGAGACAAGCGTGATCATTTAACGATCGTATTTTCTTGACTTCGTTATAAAGTAGCAGGATAAAAGAGATGGACGGGAATCTGAAAAACATATATAGGAAAAACGGACACTTTACTATTAATGAATTTCTGAATGAAGTCATATTAGTGACAGAGTTGTGAGTCACCGATAAGTATAGGAGTTTTACGCAAACGCTCAAGGAAAAGGTGAATTAAAGTAACTCACTAGCACATTCACAACATAGCTCGCTCGCAAAGTAGGTTATGAATGGACGAGTCGGAGGCATACTCTTTCCTTGTACGTTTCACCGCTGTTATTCCGATACGGAAAAACCTGATATGATGAATATGCAGTGGTTACGAACTCTTTTTCTGTAATCTCCGATAGATCAGTTCCCGAATGGGATATTATTTTGGTGTTTTTTTACATTTGTTTTTGGTATCCAATTGATGATATTGAAAAACTTTTAATTTTCATTTAATTTAAACGTTGCACCCAGGAAACAAATTATCGCGCCAATAATGGAAGATTGATTGTACATTTCAGTTACTTAATTGAAGTTATAGAAATCGTAATTACGTACGTGAAACCTTTCAGAGAGAACAAAACTCTGATTGAATTTAGTGCTGTACCAAAATTTTCATAGAAATTAAACATCATAGGAAAAAATGGTTGCATAGAATGTCCGCTCGAATACTTGTACCGTTGTGTGTTCGTGATACGCAGACGAAACAATGTGAACAGAAATCGTCATGCAAATGCCCCTCGTAAAATATTTTGGTATTTTTGTGTTTTTGTGTTTTGAAATTATGGTAAAACACTACATTTAATTCCTTTCGACCAAGATAACAAGTACAATAAGCATAGTATTTTAGCACTCCATTTTTGTGAATTAGAGGAAATTAGTGTGGAAGTGTGTTTTTAGTGATGTAGTGTAACAATGTGGAAATCCTCGCGATTTCATGTTTTAGATGAGCGCACTGCTTCAGGGCTTAGCTGTGAGTTATCTGCGCACGTTTTCTTGAGCCCTCGTTTCGCCAGATGCGGGAGAGGGGGGTTATTTTCACTACAGGATTATTACGTCAAATCAGCAGCTCCGCTTTCGATGCAATATAGTTTTTATTGAACAATATGGAACATTTTTGGTTCAGATTTTGTCAACAAAGCTTGTTGCCATCGTTTCTTTTTAATTAAACGTGGGTAAAGGAACGGGGGTAGGTATTCAGAGGCTCAAGAAAATGTGTGCGGATAATATGCTCCGTGTGGGGAGTAACCTCTAGGTTGAAGTGGCGCTTGGCGGGGCCGCGCGCCGGGCGCCCACGTGGCGCGGGAGGCGCCCGTCCCGCCCCGCGCCGCGCGGCGACCCCCCGGCCCGCGGCCCCGCCCCCGCCCTCGCCCCCGCCCGCGCCCCGCGGCTGCAAGGAGCACGTGGGGCCGGCGCGGCGAGCGAGCGAGCAGGCGTGGTCTGACGCAGCGCGTCTGTTGTTGCAGCTGGCGACCGTGGCGGCCATGAGAGCGCGTCTCAGTGACGTGCCGCTGCTGCTGCTGGTGCTGCTGCTGCTCCCGAGAGTGCGGCGGCCGTGAAGGAAGGAGCGCGCCGCCCGCCCTCCTCGTCCTCCTCCCCCGCCGCCACCGGCGCCCCCGCGGCCGCCTGCCGCTGCCGCCGCCTGAGCGCCGCCCACCCCCGTCGCCCCCAGTCGCCCGAATACATGGCCCATCATGGCGACGTGGCCCGCCCGCCGTCCGCCGCCCTGTCGCCCGGTCTGCTCGTCGGCCTCGGCGGCGGCGCGCCCGCGCGCGTGCATCGCGCGCCGGTCATGACTCCGGCGCCCGCGCCGCTGCCCCTGGCGCTGTCCGCCCCCGCCCCCGCCGCCGCCTCCTCGTCCGCCGGCGCCGGCGCCTCCGCGGAGGTCACCCTCGAGTCGCCGCGGCCGGACGGCGAGCGCACCGCCAACGAGTATGTGGAGACCCCGTTCCGGCCGGGTGCGGGGACGCGCGACGGCGCGGGCAAGGGCGCGGGCGGCGCGGGGCCCGGCGTGGCGCCCAAGGCCCCGGGCACGGCCGTGCGCTCCTCCGCGCCGCACCACACCCAGCTGGTGCTGCCCGTGGGCCCGCTGCACGCGTCCGCGCAGACGCACCACCACTCGTCTCACCACCACCATCACCACCACCTGCCGCACCACAACAACAACAAGGCGGACGCGCGGACGCCCCCGCCGGCGGTGCGGTTCGCGACGGGCAAGCGGTGCCCGCCTGCGCTGCCGGCGCCCGCGCCCGGCGCCGTCGTCACCAAGCAGCCCGCGGCCGCCGCCGCGCCCGCGGCCGCCACCTTCAAGAAGGACTCGGCGCCGGCCGGGTCGAGCGGCGCGCTGGGCGCGGCGCGGCCGGGCTCCAGCGCCGCCTTCCCGGGCGCGTCCGACTGCTCCATCATCTGCTCGGAGTGCGGCCGGTGCCGCTGCCAGTCGTGTCGCAGGCCGCGGCCGTTGCCGCAGTGCTGGCTATGCAACAACATGTGCCTGGTGTCGGCCGAGTCGGTGGTGGACTACGCGTCGTGCTTGTGCTGCGTCAAGGGACTGTATTACCACTGCGTGGTGGACAACGAGGCGGACGCGTCGCTGGCGGACGACCCGTGCTCGTGCGGGCCGCCGCGCAAGCTGTCGCGCTGGGGCTGCCTGGGGCTGCTGTCGCTCGTGCTGCCCTGCCTGTGGTGCTACTGGCCCGCGCGCGGGTGCGTGCGCGTGGCCGAGAAGGCGTACGCGCGCTACGCCAGCCAGGGCTGCCGCTGCGAGCCGCGGCCGCACGCCTTCTCGGACGCCTCGACGCCGCAAAAGCGCCTGCTCGACGCCGCGCTGGACTTCTGAGGCGGCGCGCCCCGCCCCGCGCCTCGCCCCGCGCCGCCCCCGCCCCCCGCCCGCGCCCTTGCTCTTTGCCAAATACGAACAGTTTATTATGTATATAATACACAAGATATAACTAAATTATCACTTATAATTATTTGTTAATTTCACACAAAATATATCAGGGAATTAACTTCTGCTTAACCAGACAGAGTTCGAGAATACAACTTGTACGCTATGGACAACTTGATAGTAGTTTTCGTGCGAGTCTTGTCAGTGGTGGATGTGTGCGTGCGTGCGTGTGCGGCCGGCGCGTGCCCGCGTCGTGAGCGGCACGCGCGCGGTCGGGTCTTCGTCCGTCGTTGCCGTCGCGCCGGCGCCTTCGTCTTCGGGCGGCAGAGAAAAGCTGCTGCTGCCGCTGCCTGGACGGGCGGTGGTGGGTCGGCCGGGCCCCGGGCGGCCCACGCCACCGCCTCCGCCTCCGCGGCCTCTTGCTGCCGCCGCCGCCCACGGCCCGCGGCCGAGAGAGCGCCTCAGTGCGAACCCAGACCCATCTAGTGTCGAGCGGAGCAACTACAAGCGTCCGGCGCAACGTGTCTCGACGGTAGGGCAGAGAGAGAAAAACAGTTCGACACTCCGAAAAGATTTTCCTAAGCAAAAAAGCAACCAGTCTAAGAGAATTATTAAATGTATTCTTGCACATTTCTAAAAATCAATTTAAAAAAAAGCGCTCAGCAATTTTATGCTTTGCCGTATTTCATGTTTTTCGTCGTTTTGTGCTGGATATTTTACTATTAAATCATACCCTATTTGCTGTATTGTACATTTTACATGTGTTAGAAAGGTTGAGTGACTGCAGAAGGCAATAAACTATATGTCACGGAGAGGATAATGTCTGAAGGACGCTGGTTTTCCGTTCTCGTGTGTCGATAAGTCGAAATTCCCAGCGGAGTGGCGCGTCGGCCGCGACGAGAGGTGGCCCACGGCTCCCTCGGGAGCTACGCCGCCCCCCGCCGCGGCCCACACCGCCCCTCCGCTGCGCTTTGACCGGAATCTCATGCCCACACTCACATGCGCACGTTGTAGCGGTGCGTGTGTCTTTGCCACGAAACGATATCAATCACCATTCTGGCATTTTTCATAATGGACCCTCCCCCGCCCTTTTTTTGTTTTGTGTTTACACTTGGAAGGAGGGTGTCCGTATTCTCGAAGGTTTTAATTCGAGTGGAGGTGACGCGGAGCCGACGCGGGTATGCGGCGCGTGTATTTATTTTGCCGCCGGCGATTTCGGGGCCCCTGCGTCCATGGCCCCCCGACTTCCCCGGCGGCTGTCTGTCGCGCCCGCCGCGCCGCCCCCGCGTCGCCGCGGACGTCGCGGGCAGCAGCGTCCGGCCCCTCAGTGCATTGCTCCGTATGCCTTCCGCCGTCTTGTCTTGTCTGTCTGTCCGTCGGCTGCGCGCCGACCCCGCCTGGCCCCGGCTCGTCTTCGTCGCAGACGCCAGCCCGCCTCCCCGCCACCGACCCAGAGCTATCGAGTACCCCGCTCTCCAGGCCAGTCGATTCGATTCGACCGGTCGCGCAGACGACCGGCCGAAGGAATCGTTCGCGAGTACTGTGGGTGGAAACTGCTGCGGGTGCTTCTTTTGGATCTTACAGATGGTACACTCGCACCACATGGATGATCCGTTTGTACCGAATTGTGTTGAGATGGGGTCTGTTAACCATTCCCACGAGGACACTTGGTCCCCGTGCCTTTCATATCCCCGTCTCATGTTCGCTTATTATTATTTTTTTATTGTTTTATATAATTCGAAGAGTTGAGCACCTGAGGCATCTATAGGTTCATTTCATATTTATTGTGTAGATACGTGGAAAAATAACCTATATAAAGACTTAGTGCTACGATGATATTTATTTTCTTCTGCGTTGATGTATTTCATTTAGTAGTGAGAAGCCGGGGGAGCGCGGTACGCGATGAGTAAAGTGACTGCGAGGACTGCGAACGCTTCTGGGTGAGCGTGATTTCTCTGGGCTTTGGTGGTGCGGAGGCGGTGAGCTGCGACCTACCTCACGCCGCCCGCGACCGCCGACACACTCCATGCACTTCTTCGTTTACATTATGATGTTTACAATAATCCATTATTATTGATTAATCAATGTTCATATGGAAAGGAAAATCTTCAAAGTCCCGTTGTAAGGTGAACAGAAAAATGTACAAAGACCTTAATAATACCTATGTATTTGTTGTAGAGCTCGCTTGGTTATTTATTTCTCTCCGCGGAGACTTTCCAGTATTATCTAGTCTTGGTTCTTGAACTCTTTATTTGTGAGCAGTGGAAGGCTGAGAACGGGGTGTTGGCCCGGCCAACCTCCCGTCGAATGGTCCTTGTATAGGTTAATGCTGCTACGTTTTTAAAACACAAAAGTAAAATATGCTACATTGTTTTAATGCGCAAGTAGTCGTATGGATAATGCAGCTTTGTACATTGTCTTGTAAATATTAAACATCGGATATGTAATAATAATTAATAATAACAACAGAAGTTGAAATATGAACGAGTGTTTTTATTTCTGTGCTGTCGCAGAGCACCCACTCCTTTCCTTGTCCTCCAATTCAGTTCCCAGCGCCGCATATCGAGGACATGAGATACCCGGCGCCTTATCGCCTCTATTTATAGCGTGGTGACCGTCCGGCGGAGAGCAGTTCGCCATTGTGCCCTGATAAGTTGCTCTGTCGGATGGAATGTCGTGCTGACCGCCAGTGACATGCCAACGCAGGGACCCACTTGAAAGGGATGGCTTAATAAGGGGTATCCAAAGAATAATTTGAAGGGTTGGGTAGCTTAATAAAGCAGTAAGCTAAATAAATTAAAAATGAAGTTAGGAAGTTTCTTAAATTTGCAATAGAGGACTCCTATAAAATAAAGGGTTGGAAAATGGGTTCCGGGATATTTATTGAATGGAAATTAATGAGGCCCTTAGCAGTTATAAAAGACATACAATAATATCATTTTTGTTTGTGAGCCAAGGAGTAAATTGCGAATAATTTGTCTTGTTAATTTAGTACAATGTAAACTTAAATTTGAATCACATTCCTGCCGATGTAAAGTAGTTCCATATGGTTAGAAAAAGTATTCATATGTTCTCTTCAAATAAGCATATTATTAGTATATCCAGGAACTCTAAAAGAAGTCTTCCTTTACAACAATAAAAAGAAATTGCATACTTAAAGATTACATTCCTCTTCATAAAATATCGTGCTGTTTTTCACTGCTCCTTTTTAGAAATATTCTGAATAAACAAAGAAAATTAATTGTGTAACACTTGCTGTTAATCTTTGTACGCCAATAACGAATATATTACTGCTTAATTAAATAAAATGTATGCAGTCAGTATAGTGTGATAAAATTGCATAACTTGAAAATATTTCGAGTTTCTAATTCTTTTTTCTCTTGAGTAACGAATGAAACCGGCTACATTTTTGTTTGAATAAAACTGTCACCATCTCTTAAAGCCTCTCTTACTCAATAGTCAATCAAAGTTTACTCAATAGAAACTTGTGGTTCTCCAATTGCTGGCATTGTCTATCATGTCGATTTTCACAGAACATAGTAATTCAAATTTGAAACATTTCACTAGTGGTGCTTCATTCATGTTTAAAATCTTTCGTTGCGGATCAAAACGGTAGTTTTGACAGTGTCAGTATATTTGTAGGGTTTTTCTAAGCAGTTCCGTAATACTTCTTTCATTCGATGTGAAATTTTAACTCAGCCCGCTGTTAGTACTTCAACGAAGGCAAAGGATACACCCAAAACACGATGCGGTCGGTTTGAAATACAGGAGAGATGTTTGAAAGACCTCATCCTGTGACTGACGCTATCACCACGTGTCTGACGGACACCAAACATCTTTGTGAACTGTGGGCTTCACTGCAGATGGCCCGTTCGATGGAAGAACTGGCTTTCATTAACCGGTACGTATACATTGATTAATACATTCACCACATTTTGCAATAACTTTTTATCATCCAATTTTCTCTTAAAACTCATTCATACCTTTTCCTCTCGTTAATGCTTGGTTAGTGTATGTTCTTTACAATGGCTTTAGAGGTAAAGTTTTCTCTTAAGTTTACGTAATAATTTGCGTATACTAGTGTCTCCGTCTCTTCAGCCGCATAGGAATCAGATAACAAATACATTCTAAGTCTATTATGAAAATCGTATTTCAAAGAGAAGTGTACATGGTTGATTTATGGGGTGCATATTCAATGAATTGAACACTTCTTCTGTTCACTCTTTCTATTCACAATATAATTGTATATGTTCTTCACACCAATGAATGAAGATTTTTACGTTGCGTAATATAGCTATCAAAGAAAGTTTATTGTTATATTAGGTTTTTTTCCCAACTCTTTTCTAGGCTGGGCTCTTCTCAGTCTTACAAATTGTATGACACTTCAGAAAAATTGTGACACGAATTTTCATGGTAGGACGCAGCTATGTAAACTTCACATTCGTATTTGATTTATGACTTTTATCTTTCCGTTTGTACATGCATGTTTTCGTTTACTGTACCCGTAGGTTACAATGGTTTAGGAATCTCCATTCAATAAATTCCATTTATTATCACTTTAATGACGGAGGCCTCCATTAATATCCTTGTTTCCAAATGATTTGTGTTTAGCAATAAAGACCTTATCATCAAGCTGTTTATCGTTCTCTGAACATCATCGCTTTCTAGTTGCATACTTTTCTACCAGTAACTTCGTATCTTGCAAATACATAATGTTTAAAGATCACTATATCAGTTATCTTTGAGTACAAGTCGCATAAACGCCCGTACGAGTATAATGTCATCAACAAGCAGATGAAAGAGAACAAACCTAATAAAATTGTAACTTGTTATCATTATAGACGAACGACCTTCATGCAATTTTCTTTATCAAACGTCATTCATGCTTAGTAGGAAATTGTCAGGTATTCTTTCCAGTCACAGAGATGCACTGATCAATTAATTCGTTAATGTATGTAATTCATTTTAAATATTAACATATTTGAGTCATCCTTGGAGCTGTTGCTCATGCCAGTATTTTTTCTTCATAATACTATATTTCACAAAGCTATCTATATAAGATTTATTTTAACTAGTAGCAAATAGAAACAAAATCACGTGCGTTAATCAAGAGGCTCGTTAATATAGCTTTCCATCTTTGCTATATTTATTTCGGGCATTAGGAATATTCATGATTAGTTTTATGATGTGTTTCAGGTCAAAGAAAGAAGTAAGTTTTTTGTACGTCAAAAATACAGAATTTTTATTGCGTTTGAGATTCAAGTTCAGTTATTACTATCGAAGAACAATAATTTGAGCATTGATTGTAAGAGGCTGAGGCATTGGACAGGGTGACCACTTGCTTCGGTCTGAACGAAATGAGGCTTTGAGGGTTTCAAACGGATATTTTGATTTTTGAGGGTACTTTACACGATGCATCCAAAACATTTTCAAAATTGCTCAAAAGTGATTCCAAATGTTTTGATTAAACTTCGTTCTCAGATAGCGTAAAGGACGCTTTGGAGAATTGTGCAGATCTCTTGTACGTTAAAATACCAGATCTTTTGAAAATTGTAAAAGCACTTTTTTGAGAGTTTTCCTACAACTACAATATTGAAGATAGAGATTTTTCTTAATGATATATGCTCTTTAAAGTCGGATGTTTAAATAAGTTAATGTAAAACATTTCGAAAATATGAGTCATTTTCGTGTAATTTGGCGCGAAATACCGACAAAGAAAAATTTTTTTCTTTAAAACACTCCATTTTTTTCTTTCAATTTTTCCGTGGGTAGAAGGAGGAATGCTTAAAAGAATGGTGCGGGTCTCATTTTCATTGTCATCTAAATTTCCGAAAATTGCAAATTTAGAAATAATGCAAGAAAGTATGTATTGTTGACGCACCACTGGTTTAATATGGAGGCTGAGATGTCAGATACATTATTGCATTCCCTTTTAGTGTAGCTGGAATAATAAACAATATATTCCCTAACTACATTTTGAAATATGTGTAATATATTTACATTTGTCATAATTTCAGGAAAAGTATTCTAATAAAAATTAATGTTTAAGTCTATATTACTAATTTCAAATGCATACAGAAATGGAAAGAAAATTATGCACCCTCTCATCATAAGAGGTGTCTATGGTTGCGTTAGATACCCAAGAACTCGGGAAAAGTCTAAAAACCTCTTTATTACCATTTCCAGTGCGCCCATAATTTGAAAGGTAACAATAAGATGTTTGTTTAGGTTGTTACTGGGAAAATGAAAATATGTGATTGTGTTATTCCGCCTACACTCACACTGCACGAACAGACTGAATTCTTGTACGTAGTGCATGACTTCTTACCACATATCTGCCTTCCGCCATTAAGTGTTGTCTATTTCCGTGTTGCATTATAGATCAACATTTTTGATATTCTGGAAATGTAAACGGTTGTGATACAATTATCGAAGTAGTCGTGAATACTATTTCTGTTGAAATGTATATTTTACTGCAGTGTTAAACGAGAGTATTTTATTTGTTGTTCTTGAAAAGTGTGCGTGCTACTTTCGGAAAGCCATTTTGTGTGGTTTTGTTCAGCAACATTCTTGCTGTTGCTGGCCACTACACTGTCAGAAATTTCTGCTTTTCTATAATGAAATGTACATTAAAGTAACGATCTTGAACGGACATTAAATTTAACGTAAAACATGTACATTAGAAGCAATAGCCAAAGATTTATGGTCATATTGGGAAGGAAGGTATAATCTTAATAGACGGATGACGGGCATACCTAAGATGATAATATGAATGAAGAGCGATAGGGAAAAAGGGATAACCTCTTCATAAAATCTACACTGATTTTAATTTATCAATTAAACTTAATGTGCAAATATGTTTGAAGCGCTTTTCAATGTACAGTTACATTAAGATTCACATAGTATACATTAACCTACCTTAAATTTAATGAAGTTTCTGATAGTGCAGGTATAAGTTTCCTTGTGATATATTATTAATTTGATAAGTACATATATTTTCATATATATTGTGTAACGTTTGTGGTGTAACACGATTCCCTCATGTACTCTTAAATTTTAAAAAACATATAACAACTTGCCTCTTAGGCGGGAAATAAAATGCGTTCCGACTATGCCGCATTAAGGGAAAAAAATATTAGCTTACTTTCATTGATTTCAAGAGACAGCCCGATCATACTGACTTTATTGTGGAATTGCTATCGTTTGCTATGAAGTTCTGAAGTATGCCTTTTCACAAAAACGCGGCCTGCTTCCTTTTTGCACTGTCGTTTTTGCGCCTCCCTCGGCCCCGCCGGCCTCCGCAGCTGCCTCGTCTCTCGGGCGCGCGGAGGGCGGCGGGAGGAGAGGGGCGTAATCACTCACTCTCGGGGTCTGGGCGGCTCAGCCTCGGAACCAATAGGCCAGACCGGGAGAGTAGGCTCAGAGCATCAACTAGAGCCTCTGACAGGGAGGTCCTAGGTACGAGTCCCGACGATGGCAGGATTTGCGACACTACCTAGATAACGGGATCGAGTTCAGTCGCAATCTGGAGGAGAATTCTAGCGGCCGGCTGCTCTGGTCGGTAGTTTCCCGTGGTTTCTCGGACCAACACCAGGTGAATGCCGGAGCACTACCCTTGCAAACGAGCCGCGGACCGCGCGCGATCTTTCTTTCTTCTTCCTTGTCTTATCCGTACACCTTACTTACACATAGTTACACTTACATGTACTACTCTACCACACATGCCGGAGACAAGTCGGGAGATTAGAGCTTGTTCCGGCTGGGGCAATGCCCAGCTGGAAGGAGATACCTGTTTGGGGAAATCCCCGCTAGCCGACAGGATCAAATTATTCTTTACTTTCACAGTTGGTACAAATAATGAAGTTTTTTTCAAGTCACATCTGAATGTTCATTGGACATTTTGAATTATTAAATAAGAGTTAAACAGAACCAAAATACAGAAATCAAATTAGGCAAAAATTTAATCGAAATTTCCGAATACTAAGTTTCTATTGGCCGCCCGTTTTAGAGCTCACTGCGTGAACAGCTTCCTTCATTTCTCATTACGTGAAAACTCTCTAAAATCTAAATCATTCCATCTTTTGTTTCACTTTCTAATAGCACGCCCCCAAGTTTTCAACTGTCCTTGACTTTAATCATTCGAAAAGCAACTATTTTTGTAATTTTACGTGGCCATTTCTTCAGTTTCAGGATAATGAAAATCAATACTCTTGCTCATGACGACCTGCTGTGAAACATGCTCAAACGATCACTTCCATTAATGATAATTTTTTAGCGGAACCCATTGTTTTTTCGTATAACATCCCCGAACATCGCTAACCGGCTAGCTCTGCCTTAACATAGTCGCTCATTTTATCGCTTAGCCATATCTCGCTGCTTCTACTAAAGCTTGTGTGAGGTGATTCAGCTCCTTAATTACACACACACACACTGCACATACAGTTGCCTGTCTGGCCAAGAAAATGTAGGAGGATTAGGGTATATGCGTAATATAGCAGATACTCGGATCGGAATGACCCCCACGCCCAGAACTCAAATTAAAACTCATGCCTTAGGCGGGTTTCGAACCCAACGCCTTTGTGTATTCAGTAATGAAGTTTAAAATGCCTGCAACATGAGATGTGCAATAGATTTAAAAAAAAAACTTTTTTAAATTTTTTAAATAATCAAAAGAATACTAGGCATTAATATAATTTTATCCAATGCATTTAGTCCTCTCCATTACAAATTTTAAAGACAGACAAATCTGGAGCCGTTTCTGAGAAAATCTTGTTTTTAAAATTGCCCCTATTTCTTTAAAAATTGTGCGAACACTACAACTAATTTATAAAAATTTGTGCGTGGCATTAATTAAAGAATCGATCATGGAAAATAAATTTCATTTGAAGACGAAATCGTCATCCTCAATAATGTAGTTATACGAACAGATAACAAAAATTCTCGAACTTTTGCCATTTTGGAAAATTTAGGGTTAACAATGAAAATCGGATGTATGCTGTCTTCATAAGTGCATTTCACTATAATTCTTACCAGAAATTAAGAAAAAAAAAGTCAGTTTTAAGTGAAAATATCCTAGGGGCATCATTTATTCACAAAATTCAAAGAATTAATTTCAAATTCTGAGGGCCTATATCGGGCGAGATGTGGAATGTTCATTTTCAAAAATTCCTACGAATATAGTAGGCGCAAATCTTATTGTTGAGAGACGGAGGGGCGTTTTGAAAAAAATACTTTTTTCGGAATAAGGGGATCCCAATATGTGTATTTCCGTTAAATATCTCTATTATCTCCTTCTATATTTGTAGGCACGTATATGAAAAAGTGATATTCTACACATCATATTAATTACCCCGTACGTATTCAAGAAAGTAAAAAAGCTGTAAAGTAAAAAGTAAGTACGTTAAGTTGGCGTACGGTTGTCGTTTCTCTTTACATAAAGGGTATACATCGTATAATTGCTCTCATTTCATATACTCGCAAACAAAAATACAGCAGTGCCCTGCAAAGGCTTGTAAACGCATGCTTGAGAGCCCGTTCGAGCTCTTGCACTCTCGGCAGCGACTCCTCAGTGCGTGGCACTAGTCGCAGGCCGGCGCCTCGCACGCACGCACACACGCAGTCTCCTCCTGCTCCACCGCCTCTTCCGTTCCTCTTCCTCACGCACGCTCCTCCCCTCTCCGTCTCTCTCTTCATATCGTTCTCCTTCGAGAGTTTCGTTTTAAAAGAGTTATTCTCGGAAGTTGGGAGTAGGAGTGCGACATTTTATTTTGGGCTTATGCCCCTTTTTAACTCGTATATGTGGACCCCGTTACGCACGCTGTCTGCGGCTGCCTCCGCTCCTGCTGCCGCCGCCGCCACCGCTGCCTTCATCGCCGCTTCCGCCGCCACCGCCTGTGCACTGCCGGCTGGGCCCTTGCCTGCGCCAGTACCACTTTCTTTGCAGATTGTGCCTGTCGCCTTTGCATTCCTTCCAACCCCGACGCTGTTTCTATCTCGCAGTCGAAGCCATTCTACGGTTTCGTCTCGCCTTATTCTCATGTTCGCCGTTGCTAACGTCTTCAGTCTTTTCCTTTTGTATCCGCCATTTCCGCAGTCCCTCTCTCTCTCTCTCTTTTCCATTGCATCTTTCTGCACCTCTGCCTCTCCATTCCGCAAACGTCTCGTCCGCGAGTTTCTCATCTGATTCCTCTTTCTCTCTCCCACTAAATATCCTTCTCGTGTGCTTGCCCCCCCTCTTCCGCCTCCGCCGAAGCGGTCCCTCCCAGCGCACAGCCGCCTCCGCGCCGTCCCCTCCCGCTGTCGCTCGCGCTTCAGCCGCTGGCGGTGGCGGCGGCGGCGGCGGCGGCAGCTTCTCCACATGGCCGCCATCCTCGCTGAGCGCCCGCCCGACCGGAAACGCGTGGTGGGAGCGTCTTCCGGCCTCGGCGCAGCGCCCTTCAGCGCTTTACATTCCTCACTCGTTTCGCTCGGCGGAGAAGGAGGAGGAGGAGGAGGTCCTTCTTCCCTCGGGAGTTGGGTTACCACCTTTTGGTTTGGCGCCCTCCCTTCCTCCCTCCGACCCTCGCCGCCCGCCTCGCAGCGGTCCGTGCTGCGCCTTGTGTATTTCCAGCAGAAACTAACAGTTTGTTTTGAGTCATCAATTACGCGCTACGGCAAAGTGTGCGCGGGTCAGCGCCTCGCACGGTGTATTTGGTTTGGGGTGACAGATCGGACGATGCGGCTCGGATTACCCCTTCACCCCCCTACACACACACACACACACACACACACACACTCGCACACATTCAAAGAAAATGTTTCTTCTCTTGTTTGCGGCGCAACATTTTACAACTAAATGCTTTTCACGTGTCATTTTTATTGCTTATTTACACAATAATTCCATAGGCATTATGTTTCGTATTTATTAGGTCATATTTTTAGCATGTCTCTTAAGTTTTCTGAAGGTTGAAAGTTTAAACATTTTAATAAATAGCTGTTGTAGATTCTTGTCGGCTCGTGTAGCCATAAAGTTTACGTGTAAGTGAGGTGTGTGATTTTATAAATATGAACTCATTAAATTTTGTCCATAGATTTGTTTAAAATTGAACATATTATAAATAAGACAAGCAGTACATTAGCATATATCTACAGATTTTATTTATATCGTAGCTACAGTGGTATCTTTAGTTAAGAAACCCTCTTGTTTTAATGCCCCTGAAGATCCATCAATTGACCCACCTCTGACGTCGAAGAAATCGCCGGAAATTTTCTAGTTGGCTTCCCGTAGCTGGTGTGAAACCTGTATATATTTCATTAATTTCAACCAGAACTAACGCAAAAACTAATCGTTTTTTAAAAAAATTGTACGTGACCTTTTTTGAAGAGCAAATTTTGTACAAAAGACTTTCTCTGAAGCAAAAATCTGTATCTTCAATTTTATAGATTTGATTTGTTTTTAATTTTACTTATTTATTTTTTATAATTTTTTGCAATTTTCGAAAAAACGAGCAATACCCAAAAATGAGACTAATGCTATATTTCTGACTGTTCCTTATTACATATGTGGAGAAAATTTACAGTAAATTTTTAATGAGGATTTTGAAATTTTTTAAAATATTTCAATCGCACAATACGCAAAAACTAATCATTTTTTCAAAAGATTGTACAAAACCATTTTTAAATAGCTAATTTTGTACGAAAGACACTTAATGAAAATCACATTTTCGATATCATTGACTCACAAAAAATAGATCCCGACATCCATTCCGGCATCGAAAAAATACATCTAATATGCCAACACATCATATTTATATTGTAACGAATATTGCACCACCTGCCGAAGTCGCTGCGCGTGGATTGCGTCACCTGCCGCCGCCACTCCCCTTCCCCCGAACTAGACGGTTCCGGACAATCCGCGAGCCGCGGAGAAACGCCGTGAAAGAGCCAGGTGCCTCGAGACAAGCGCCGGGCAGGTATAAATGCGCCGGCCGCGGCGGCCGCGAGTTAGTTAACAGTTAACAGTTTTAGCAGGAGTCAGTAGTGAGCAGTAAGACGTCAGTCCGTCAGAGTGTCCGAAGTGGAAGCTGTGCTGGGAAGTCTGCATTGCGGTGAAGAGTGGTGCAGTGGTTGAACAGCAGTCAGCAGTCTGAAGTCTGCAGTGGAAGCTGAGCTGTGAAGGGTGCATCGCGGTAAGCAGTGGTGCAGTAGGGAAACAGCAGTCAGCAGTTTGAAGTCTGCAGTGCAAGCTGAGCTGTGAAGTGGGCATCGCGGTAAACAGCAGTGCAGTGGACCCTGGTGTGCGCAGTGAAGTGTGGTCTGCGCAAGGAATTGTGGTCTGCACAGGGGAATTGTAGTCTGTGCAGGGAATTGGGGTCAAGTGCAGTGGACCGTGGACAGTGCATGGACTGACTGATACTGTAGAAGAAGAGAACTGTTTAAATAAATAGGGTGTAAGAAGCGAACTGTGTAAATAAATCAAGAGAACGGAGTCGTGTGTAACAGTGTAAATAATTAAGTGTAATATATCTGTAAATAGACCAAGTAGTTTTTAGTGTCAGTAGATTTTAGTGTATAATTCTTCACGAATAAACCTTCTTTGTTGTAAATATTGTGTTGGTTTTAATTCACCACGGAGAAACGTTACAATTGGTGTCAGGTGTGTGGGGTTTGTGTGTGTTTAAATCAGAATAACGTGTGGTGAATTAAAACCTTAATGAAAATGGTTTTCACAAAATCCTTACGGGAACTGAAAGTAACCGAGTTGAAGATGGAGTTAGAAGACAGGGATCTGGAGACCACCGGAACGAAAGCAATATTACAAGAACGTCTTGCTAACGCGTTGAAGGCAGCAGGAGAGGATCCAGAGAGTTTTCGCTTCGAGATGTGTTACGGGGGTATCTGTGTCCGAGCATTCGTAACAGAATGGGGGAAAAAATGGAAGGAAGCTGACACAACGTCAGAAGAAAAACTGACAGAAAATTCCAGAATTTCGGAAGAAAAGGTGTCAGAAAACCTGGAACAACAGATAACGCCGAATAATACATTGGTTAGAGAAGAAATCGAGGAGATAATTTTAAAGAACGAAGAGAAGATTGACAAAATTGAAGAGGAATTTCTGAAGAGCGAGGAAAAATTACTAAATCCACAAGAAGCGGCAGCGAAAGAAGAAGAAGCGGCAGCGAAAGAAGAAGAAGCGGCAGCGAAAGAAGAAGAAGCGGCAGCGAAAGAAGAAGAAGCGGCAGCGAAAGAAGAAGAAGCGGCAGCGAAAGAAGAAGAAGCGGCAGCGAAAGAAGAAGAAGCGGCAGCGAAAGAAGAAGAAGCGGCAGCAAAAGAAGAAGAAGCGGCAGCAAAAGAAGAAGAAGCGGCAGCAAAAGAAGAAGAAGAAGCGGCAGCAAAAGAAGAAGAAGAAGCGGCAGCAAAAGAAGAAGAAGCGGCAGCAAAAGAAGAAGAAGAAGCAGCAAAAGAAGAAGAAGCAGCAGCAAAAGAAGAAGAAGCAGGAAAAGAAGAAGAAGAAGAAGCAGCAAAAGAAGAAGAAGAAGCAGCAAAAGAAGAAGAAGAAGCAGCAAAAGAAGAAGAAGAAGCAGCAAAAGAAGAAGAAGAAGCAGCAAAAGAAGAAGAAGAAGCAGCAAAAGAAGAAGAAGAAGCAGCAAAAGAAGAAGAAGCAGCAAAAGAAGAAGAAGCAGCAAAAGAAGAAGAAGCAGCAAAAGAAGAAGAAGAAGCAGCAAAAGAAGAAGAAGAAGCAGCAAAAGAAGAAGAAGAAGCAGCAAAAGAAGAAGCGGCAGCGAAAGAAGAAGCGGCAGCGAAAGAAGAAGCGGCAGCGAAAGAAGAAGCGGCAGCGAAAGAAGAAGCAGCAAAAGAAAAATCAGAAGTAGAAAAAGAAGTTTTTAAACGAGTTGTAGAAAATAAAGATGGCTCTCAAAAGAGGAGAAATGATTTTGTCTACCGAATTGAAAGGTTCCAGTATGAAAACACGCGGGTCATCCATTCCAGTCGGCTGGCCCCGTGCGCGGGAGGTAATGAAAATGACGGAGAAGACACCACAGGAGCTTGTGAGTTGGGCATGAAAATGTTCACTTTTGACGAGTTTATGTCTCACCATG
Organism: Gryllus longicercus; assembly: GCA_038098605.1. Taxonomy (NCBI): domain Eukaryota; kingdom Metazoa; phylum Arthropoda; class Insecta; order Orthoptera; family Gryllidae; genus Gryllus; species Gryllus longicercus. The sequence goes on from JAZDUA010000177.1 coordinate 88,827, forward strand.
GCGGAAATGATATGGCGCGTTGTGGTGTGGCAATGGAGGTGCCACAGGATCTGTTCACGGTACTCCAGAAATATTCATTAGCGCATTGTGTTGCTCAGGATCTGGATATGACCAGAGGTGTTGCTGCTGTATTCAGAAGAAAATACAGGAAAATGGAAGAATTGGAGAACCGGCGACCGGATATTGGGAATGACCTTCTTCTCCGCGACGTGAGTAAAGATGTGCATTTTGTTATCACAAAAAGAAAGTCGCATCGCAAGGCCACCTTCAGAACCTTGGGAAAACTTTGCTTGAATTACGCCAACAATATCTGCATTATTTCACTAAACGCGATCCGGGACGGATCGCATCTAAGGAGGGGGCAATGTAACGAATATTGCACCACCTGCCGAAGTCGCTGCGCGTGGATTGCGTCACCTGCCGCCGCCACTCCCCTTCCCCCGAACTAGACGGTTCCGGACAATCCGCGAGCCGCGGAGAAACGCCGTGAAAGAGCCAGGTGCCTCGAGACAAGCGCCGGGCAGGTATAAATGCGCCGGCCGCGGCGGCCGCGAGTTAGTTAACAGTTAACAGTTTTAGCAGGAGTCAGTAGTGAGCAGTAAGACGTCAGTCCGTCAGAGTGTCCGAAGTGGAAGCTGTGCTGGGAAGTCTGCATTGCGGTGAAGAGTGGTGCAGTGGTTGAACAGCAGTCAGCAGTCTGAAGTCTGCAGTGGAAGCTGAGCTGTGAAGGGTGCATCGCGGTAAGCAGTGGTGCAGTAGGGAAACAGCAGTCAGCAGTTTGAAGTCTGCAGTGCAAGCTGAGCTGTGAAGTGGGCATCGCGGTAAACAGCAGTGCAGTGGACCCTGGTGTGCGCAGTGAAGTGTGGTCTGCGCAAGGAATTGTGGTCTGCACAGGGGAATTGTGGTCTGTGCAGGGAATTGGGGTCAAGTGCAGTGGACCGTGGACAGTGCATGGACTGACTGATACTGTAGAAGAAGAGAACTGTTTAAATAAATAGGGTGTAAGAAGAGAACTGTTTAAATAAATAGGGTGTAAGAAGCGAACTGTGTAAATAAATCAAGAGAACGGAGTCGTGTGTAACAGTGTAAATAATTAAGTGTAATATATCTGTAAATAGACCAAGTAGTTTTTAGTGTCAGTAGATTTTAGTGTATAATTCTTCACGAATAAACCTTCTTTGTTGTAAATATTGTGTTGGTTTTAATTCACCACGGAGAAACGTTACAATATTTTTTTGCATAGCTGATTTCTGATTTTTAAAATTAAAATGAAACCAAAAATACTTTAATATGATAACAATGGTTATGAAGTTATGTTCTCGGCAACCACCACATCCATTACGTGATACGTTCTCCATCTAAGAGAACATAGGATCTGATTAGGACAGAAATTGTCGGAGGACTTAATTTTTCGCTAGATATGAATTTCTTCCCGCTTGGCTTGAAAATTGTGTTGCTTTATTATTTATAATATATATTCTTGAGTTATATATTTTCTACGACCTTTTTAAATGTTTCTTATTGTTATTCGAATGGAAAACTTAGTTATCATTGAAACATTAATTTATTTATTCAGTCTTGCTTAAAAGGGAATGCTAACAATTTATGTTGGTGCATTGAATTTGGGAAACTGTAACGACGACACAATTTATAGATAGACCAACAAAGAGGATTTCCTGTGTGATATTTATCAACATCCTAGGAGGAAGGAAGTTTCTGACGTACCAGTTAGGGGCCATATATTAGAAAGTTTGACGTACCAATTATAGTCAGCCATATGTTCATAAATATCGTAATTACTAGACTTTTAAACGAAACTACGACTCAAGAGGCCGACTCGTAAGATAAATTTTACTTAAATCATTACTCGTACCGGCTATTATTTATATTGTACAGTTCTATACCAACACGGGCCTTCTTTCACAAACTATTCATATTCTTCCTTAATATTTGGGTGTTGCATTGTACCATTATTACTAATATTATTGTGGCTTTTTATAAATAACAAAACAGTATTTAAAGAAGCCTTTAGGAGCTGTACATAAATTACGTAAAGCAAATTTGGACATCCCCTCCCCCTGTAATTCACCAGTAACGTGAGTTCATTCCCTCTAAATATTTATATAACGTTGGCGTCACTGCATTTATATTTTAAATGTGTAACACAATTTTTATTAATTTTATATGTGTTATTTATTAAAATTTATAAGTAAAAAATTCAATATACGATATAAAATTTTTAAATAGATGCATTCCTTTTTTACTCTTAAAATAGAATATTTGAAACTTCTTTTTCGCTGGCCGGCAACTTCACTTTCACACGAATGTATTTAGTTTCGTTTACTGCAAATTAAGAAGAGGGGAAGAGATAGAAAATTAAGAAGAAGGGAAGAAATTCATTGTAGCGCCGAGAACATTAACGAGAACTCGAGGAGTACCAGTAATTGTTTGCGATTAATGGGGTCACGTAATGGGATTTGATTCTTGGCTGTTCGGGATGAGCTGCGTCTCAGGGTCTTGCGGACTGCACTGTACACTAACTGCCCTAAAACTTGGTTTATCGCTTAAGTTAATATAAAAAATATGAGAATTATCACAAAGTAATTTGTGTTATTTTTTGGGATGTCATCCCTTATAACAATGATCTGAAGGAGGCCACAACACGGTGGCCGAAACATCAGCTCGATCGACTGTGCAGAATAGCTTTGAAGAAGACCACATCACAAGGACGAAACGTCAGGTCGATCGTCTGAGATGCGGCTCATCCCGGAAAGCCAAGAATCAAATGACTCCGGTCGCGGAAGCCTACAGATTCACTTAATGGGTGCAATTTACCACGAAATTTTGAGGGGGCATTATGATCCTCTTTTCTGCCTTTCGATAGCATTGGCTGAAGACACTCTACAGAAAACATCAACATATTTTCTTTCATCCTTGAATTATGTATGTAAATATTGAAAAACCAAAAAATAAGTACTGCCAGAGTTTTGTTACACTAAACTAACGCCCCTACTCCTATGTAACTCAGAGTAACATTACCTCATCCCCCTTCATCCCTTTGCGTTTGATAATTTATGGGCGACCCCTTTAATCAATCAATTACATTTCAGTGAATGAAACAAAAACTATTGAGGACAGCACTGTAAACTAATATCTCTTAAACTTGGTTTATCTCTTAAGTTAATGTAAACAAAAATATACGAATTATCACAATGTAATTTTTGTCATATTGTTTGGGATTTCATCCCTTATAACAAAACTCATAATTTACGGAAATCCTACTTACATATTTGTCAGAGAAAGAGAGAACGCATGATGGTTTCCTTGTTTCTAATTAGTTTTGTCCCATTCATGAATCATGGCACAATGTGATCATAATTTGTGTCAGCTCTAGGTGACTAGCTCCTGCTACATGCAATATTTGCTGTGAGGTGAATGCGAAGAAAAGATAAATTGGTTGTTTTGTTCAATTACAATCGAAAAAAATCCGCTGGTGAGGATGTCAACCACAATATTATATTAAATGAAGCCACAAAGGGAATTAATCAGCAATCAAAAATGTGAACAATTGAAACGAACATTCTTACAGAATTGTTTTGTCACAGACAATAAGAAATTGTTTTGTCAGAGGCAATTTAAAGTGTTGACATTCAGTCTTCTTGTGTTTGAAGTTACTTATGTTACTTATTTATTTTGAAAATGTCTTGCTTCCATGCTGCAATTCTAACAGCAATTTGTACCAAAAAATTGACAGTAAACATTTACCACTTTCCTCCCCTAGGAATCCACAATCATCTACTTCTTTCTACCAGCGCCCAGAGGATCTTTTTTGGAATGACCTAATGGCGATCATACCGTGACCGATTTACCTGAAGCTCCAGTGCTTCTCTTGTACACGTATTTTTATTTGCGAGTTGGCAACGCCGGTCGGCGCGCAACAAAACTGCCCTGGTTACGCTTGCTCGCTTTAATAGGCATCGTATACCGCACACCCGACCGCGGCTGGCCTTTCCGCCTGGCAATAACATCAACATTGTAACTGAGAGGGCAGGCACTACCTGGCAAGTTGATGGAGTACCTCTGCTTGCACAAGTTACATGTTTTGTCAGATATATACAGTGCGCCAGGAAAGTCTCTCCGCAAGGAGCAGATTCAGGATCTCCTATTAAAAACTACACTTATGTTGGTAGCATCCAGATCACTGGGAAACAGGTGAAGGGGACATTTCCAGCTGAGTACACAATTTATGTTTTCAAGCCGCTGCTCGTGCTACCAACATAATTTCTTTGGCAAGCACTATCACCAGAAAGGTGTCACTGCGGAGACACTTTCCTGGCGACTATATAATTTTTAGTGATTACTTCTCTTAGAATTAAGTCTCAATCAGATCATTTTCATATCCCAAAAATATAAAATAGAACATTCTCTAAAATAACTCAGTTATTTTCTTAATTATGGGGTGAACAGGGTGAATTATGAATAAATCAAGCATTACATGTAGGGCGTATAAATACTCATTTTTCGTTGATTCATTTGTTAAACAGCTATTAATTATCATGCAAATATTTTCTTGTGAATGCATTATTGCTGTACAAACTTCGTGCATATAAAAATTTGATCTAAATAAGTAGATTAGAGAAAGAAGATACTTAAAATGGAACTCCGCGAGTTACTGAACTCATTTACCCCATTGCAGTGTAAACTTTCAAAGCGAAACTCAAAGGATCGAGTACTATCTTTCATTACAGAAGAGAGTTATCGTTATTTGATGAAAGTGTTGGTGTTTATACTGTTAACCAACCAAACTAGACTATTATCTTTATTATAGGTTTTTATCGTTATAAAGGTGTTCTTTATAGAGAGACATCTTCTCTGCAGATGACCGTTTTCCTACAATTTGTAAGAAACTACCTACACAAAACCCTGCAATTGTGCTACTGCTCAATAGGGAATTACTCGCCAAATGTGCATCAAACAGATTTATGGCGAAAATAATAGACTTTGCATATTATAACACAGGAAACATATTACCGCAACGGACACTACATACAGTCAGTACATGCGATGCTACACAATAAATATGTTGTTGACATTTTTGCTGGTCCGGCGTTTCTCTATATTACTCCACCTGCTCAGAGATGTACGGAATCTGCAACTAAATGCGTATGAGAGAGGCAGAGACAGAGTCAGACAGACTGAGACAGGGGCAGAGAGAGAGGGAGAGACGGAAAGAGAAAGGGAGAGGGAAGGAGAAAGAGGGAGATGAAAGGTAGAACAACGTCTGCTGGGATCCGCTAGTACTACATAGAATTTGCGGGAGGAGAATTTAGCGATTACTCTTTCTCTAACGTTTCACTTTATTGAAGATCATCTACTCAGTCGTATTTAAATCACATCACTGGTGTCGACTTCATCATTATGATCATTCACATATTCATATCATGGCGTCGGGATTGACAGTGCATGATAGCGAGCTATTGACTTCGTGCAATCGCAACGTACCTCAACCAGCGCCATACATGGATATCTCTTTAAAAGCCTATTTCATGAATATTGCAATAAAGTATTATACAACAAATTAGAGTAATATTTGTAATTGCAATATTTTATATTTTACTTTCAACAGAAAATTAAGAAATCTTAACAAATACTGTAGCTGAACCACAAACTTCGTTATACACTATTTGTTCTTGCTAAAACTTGGAGCATATTGCTTCCTTTTTATAAGAAAAGAATTGTGTTAATTGACAGTTAATCAAGAAATTTTCCTACCATTTTTACATCTACTGTAACTTAAGAGTAAGTTTGGTGTTCGACGCAGAAAAGTAAACTAGTTCTCACTCAATGTCCACGCTTGTCTTAATCTGTCCCTAACACATCTTCTTTGTATGGGCACTCGTCTCCAAGAGAAAAATCATTGTCGGGTTGCCGGACACTTACCGCCTTATTGTTAGAGAACGTCAGGAGCGCATTAAAAGTATGGAGTAGCGGGGAGAGGCATTTATTACGCAGAAGTCATAAAAACGCTTTCCTAGGGCGGCGCATGCTATTATTCATTGATTCACAGAACCTCTTCTGAATTACAACTTTAATTTATTTTTATAGTGGTAGTAAAAGAATATTAATATTAAAATATTATTTTTAAATCGGTAATTGTAGGGCAAGACAGATTTCTTGCTGAGAGAGCTGAGTGGCACGGCAAAGGAGTAACTGATGGGGTCAGTGATCTGTAAAGGAGTTGGACAATGATTGAATAGTAGATATCCCCAAAATTGAATAAAAATTGCATGAGTATAGTTATCAGATGAGTTAGAATCAAATTTGCAATTGATTTCTTAAGTGTATTTCAGCGCTATATATTGTGTGTTTGTTTAGATGACTAAGCGTGAAGAATTTGCAACCGGCTTATCTACCTAAATGTCAAGGTTACGTTGGGCAGGAAATTTGGCATGAGAGCAGTATAAAATTGAACAATTATTAAATATGATTATTTTTATTCTCGCAAACCTAACGTCACGCTGGGCAGGAAAATCGGTATGCGAGCAGTGTCGAGCAAAAAATCGTTTTATTCTATCTTCTTATCCCTATCAGATGTGATCCTCAATATTTATTAATGATTAATTTTATTTTCATTAACAAACTTTATTTTGTTCTTACTTATAATTCGGTTCTTAGATGAGAAAGTCACAGACTTCCATGTCTCAGAAAAATTTGCATATTTTATCCTTGAAGTGAAATAATGTTTAAATAATTCAACACATCTAAACTAATTAACTTCCATTGCATCATCACTGTTTATCAATTTGTAGGTTTTGTTTGCTCTTTCTACGATGATCAATAAAAATATATGAATATTCAAATACAATACATTTTCTTTAATCATTCTCTTCCATGGTCTTTAAGAGCTCTGTTTCGTCATGGGGGAATTGAGGAGTTCATATAAAGATAAATGCTCTCATTTGAATAGAATTTTGTATTGTTTTGAGGCATTCTGAAAATGTCACGTCTGTAATACGTAATTATTTTTTGCTCAAAATAGACAAAACTTAAAACTTAGGTTTTTTGTCTTTGATATCAAATAAATATCCTTGTAGTATTAGATTCACTGTATACTCTTTAGTAAAGAAGCAAAATTATTATTAGTTTCCAAACGGTATTTTTCAAAATGAATATTATTTACCTCTTTATAACCTCTTTTGACACAGTTTTGGTGGGAAAGTAGTTCACATTAAATCCACAGAGTAACTGACGACGTAATTTGGTGAAGCAATTGAATCAGCCTATGCGATATCACCGTCACGTCGCGATAAGATTGTTGTGCACTTTGCTCATAGTATCATAATTGTAACGAATTCTAAGAATGTGCTTATTCATGAGTATGTCTATTTTTAATTCCATGTAAATGATACATTTGATATATTCTAATGTTACACGAATATGTAATATTTCCAAAAAATACAATTTAATGTTTATCATGAAGTTGTTCAAAAATCCACTTAGTAGTCAAACAGTAATTTTAATCCTACCGTTTGGTTCTCACCCTAACACTTTCATGATACAAATTCAGCCATACCAAATATGGTGTTCTTAGAATGTATTTTTTATACGAATAGGGCTTAGCTTGACACCCAATTTCCATGACCCTTGGTTGATCTTTTGTCCTTCTCGTTTGGTACATAGAATATTATCAGTTCTAATTGACCTTCCATAGCGTTGGGCAACCATTCGCGAACTTTAACAATGTAAGCATTCATCACTTTAGAATCTTGAGGTAGGTCATTATAGGCTAAGGCAAAAATACTGTAGTGAACAATTGAACTCAATTATATACTAAATTAAATGTATACAAATAACCTCCACGTTTAGACAAAATATTCTAAGTTACTATCAATTTAAATACGATATATCAATTTTCGCTCTGCTGTCCTCGTATGTTCATTGTTCCTTTGCTACTTAGTAACCGGCAATAATCTATCTCTGAGTAGTCCCACAATTGGAACACTCAATATTGTTGGTCAGATTATTAAAATAAACTTTCTCCTAGGAACTGTCTAAGAGACTAAAGAAACGCAATTCGAAGCTGTAGATCTACTCATTTGGATGGGGTTGATAGGAATATAAATGACTGTAGACAGGCTTGCGTCTCTTTCAACGTCTACAGCCGGTCAGAGACAACGACGTGGCAGGAGAAAAAGGCTCAGCCTGCAAACAAATAGTGGGCTGAAAGCACTCAAGCGTTCGTGATGAATATATTTCTTACTAGCTGAAGTACCCTGCGTTGCTCGGGTGTTTATTACATAGGAGAGCGATTGAATTCTATAAGCGGCGTGCCCCCGCGCTCCACTGCCCTGCCTCCGCTCTGACGCAACGCGGTCTGCCCCGCCCCGTCCCCTCCGCCCAGCTACACCCAGACCAGCCTCACCCCGTCCAGCCCCGTCCAACCACGTTTGCAACAAAATCAAAAGCAAATATGTTCACCCTTCGTAATCCAAAATTACCTCCCCTTTACTCGTCCAAAACACTCCCATACTATTGCTGTCAAACAAAGTCCAGTTAAGTACCTAGGACTCAGAATGGACATAAAATTAACCTGGAAAGCACGTATCACAAACCCAGTGGACAAAACATACACAAAAATGACAAAACTCTATCCCATACTAAATCATCAATCTACACTTAGCATTGAATGCTTTAAAATAATGTAGAAATCAGTAATCAGACTATCATTAACCTACACGAGCCCCGTTTAGATAAAATAAACCCGTAGCCACATAATCAATCTCCAAATTCTTCAAACTCAGAAAATGTCTCAGAAAATTACCAAAGCTCCGTCGTTCGTAAGCCAGGGCTGTTCAACTGACGGCCCGCGGTGCAATTTATTGTGGCCTGCGAAAAATATTAGTCAAACGCGAAAGTTCCTTGCATCCACGTCGGGCGAGGACACGTCCGATATGGACAGCATAAGCGCCCTGCCGTTGCCAACACCCTATTTAATGTAACAATAGATTAAGTTTAGATTAAAGGAATGTTTTTCTAATAAATTCAGAAATTCAAAACCATCCCAATGTGTTTCACTGCGTTATGCATGGTTCGGCCTGATATCACACATGGTTCCACCCCCCCTTTTTTAAGAGCAGCCTTTTTAAAAGGCCAAGTTCAACAATATACGGCCACGTGTGGATCGCCCGAGTAATGAAAACGTGGCCTGCAACCCTATTAAAGGTTTTAGTTGTGGCCTTGCAAGTTGGTCATCCCTGTCGTAAGCAATCAACAACTACACAGAGAATTAAAAATATGACCAATTTAAGAATATATTCTCAAGATTACAAAAAAATTCTATGATTTACCACCAGAATACCACATTATACCATATTACAACTTACCATCAAGGTACGACTTATAAAACCATATTGAATCAATTCATGCTAACCTAAGGACATTTTCAGCCCTCCTTAACCATCTAAAAATATAATCTCTCTCTCTCTCTCTCTCTCTCTCTCTCTCTCTCTCTCTCTCTCTCTCTCTCTCACTCACTCACTCACTCACTCACTCTCACTCATTCACACACACACATACACAACTACGCAAAAGTACCAACTAATGCTTGTCAAGCTCATGTTACCTGTCAATTGAACATACCTATGCCAGAAGTGTGTTGACATTTAGACCCAAGGATGATTCAGCTGATAAGGTTATATACGGTACCTTGTATCAACACCCTTGAAAGGCAGAAAGTCCGGGCAAGAAGAAATACAAATTTTAAAAATGTTTTCAACAATGATTGTTGCTGCGACTTGCAAACCTTGCTATGGGCAGCTGTGAACTGATGACTAGTTGCATACATCGGCATCCAAATTTGATCTCATTTGGTCCAAGTAAAATAGCTCTATTAGAATTGATTAAGAGCATTTAGTAAAAACTGCATGGGTTTTAAAAACTCTTAATGTTTAATAATATTTTCTCAGACTTTTGAAAATATTTGCAGAAAATTGAAAGTGTGCGTACCTCAATTTCTTCTAAGGTCTGGGACAGGGTGACAGGGTTATATTTTAGCAAATTTCAAATAGATACAAACGTTACCTTGCTTTAAAGGACACGTGTGCCTAACTTTCTTAAGATTGGAAAAAAAGTTGTTGATTAGTAAGAAAAAACAAATACTTCTTTGTATGAAAAAAATAATAATTTAAGAAAAATAAGTGGAAGTTATGTCCGGTAAAACACTCTCACTACACGTTTCAGTGAAAACTGCATTGAAATCGGTGTAACAGTTCTAGGGAGTGCCACAGATACACTGACAAAACAAAAAATCGTAAAAACAATTGAATTGATTTTTATATCATCTAAGAAGCTTTTGAGTGTATGGAAAGCAAGTTATTGTTTAAGTCACAGACAGATTCCCCAATATTTTTTGGGGGGTAGGAAATGACTGAAGACATCTATCATATGTTCACAATTGCAGCATTGCCCTTGGGGCAGTCATGAAATAGACAACAAAGAGCAACACTTGATCGGCCTTAATCAAGTATATTTATCATCCTAATGACGTTGTTCGAAAATAGAATGTAAGAATAGGTAGGCATACCATCACTTCCAAACACATTCTCCCCAATCTCTCTCTCTCTCACACAGACACACACACACGCGCACACACACACACACACACACACACACACACACACACACACACACGGAAACGAAGGGAGAAAGAACTACGCGCGGAGCGTGCCTATGCTTTCGACCTGCAGATCGCAGGGGCTCACCGACTCGCGGCTTCGTGATGGCAAAAGCAACTAACAAAAAATAAGGCACAAAGCCCCGGGACGCCGTCTGGCAGAAAACAGATTCATTCACATTCATACATTCAGGGAGTCGGCGACTTCGCGCAGCGCGTGTATCCTCTATTATGCATCACGTGCGTATGTTTGTACGTTTGGGCGTAACCGCGGCCGCAAGAGGGCGGCACCTCTCGCTCTTGGAGCGCCTGCCCGCCCTCCCTCGATAACTCCATTCCCCTCACCCGCCCCTCCCCCCGCTCCAACCAGCCCGACCCATTCTTCGAGTCGAGATTTATCGCCCCTGCCCGGGACATGATTTTGTGGCCGATCAGTTTTTCGTTCTCGGTCGTAAAGTAGTGAGAAGGAGCTACAGGGACCCGCTTCTCCGCTTGGACCCTCTCCGCCCGATCCGTCTTCCCCTCCGCCTGTTCTCTTCCCCGCCCCCGCCCCCGCCCCGCCCCGCGTCGCGCGGCCCGCCCTATCCGCGACTCGGCTTTGAGGATTTGCATAATTGCCTCCTTTCCAATGGGCGACTGTTTGTTGTGGAAGGAAGGTTTAGCATGGAGATTTGTGCCTGCTGTCCACGAGGCGGTTCGGATACTAGTCAGGACCGCTCGGGTTAGCTTGTGTCGTTTTGCTACTGGTTTAGCGAAGCGTCGATACGCCAGCAGTTCTTGATACGCTGGATAGTAAATTCGAAGTAGCATGATTTGCCTGTCCGACTTTCGTTCGCTTCCGATTGCGACAATATTTCGCTTTCCATGAGAATATTTGTGGCTCGGTGGTGAACGAAATTGATCTCAGGCTGTGCTTGTGGGTCTCCATAGTCGATTGGGCGTAAATTATTTTATAAAATTTCGAAATATCGCTGTTTTTTCTGTATGAGGATTAACAACGTTGTGGTTGATGGCTACTCAACTTCCTGGAATGTTTACTAGATCTCATTATCTCACGTTATGGAAATATTATATAATATTTTTCCATTTCGACTGAAATCCCTAGAAACAATGGGATCTTCTTAATGGTCTAGTTCCATTTCAGATTTTCACTCATTTCGTTTGGATCCTTTGTATTTCTTCGTAAGAATTTAATTTCTGTTGCAGTGTTTCTCGAAGTATCAAGCATTTAATAATCCAAGTTCTGTTTCCACAAAATTTTGTGTTTCGAGAGGGTTTTGAAGATTTCTTTCATTCAAAGTTGCTGTTGGTAAAATCCATATCCATAAAAGTGAACGATCAGAACCTCAATTCCACATCTCCCTTTTATTATGAGTTATTTTGGTACCCTTCACCATTTTAATACTAATGCTCTCAATTTCCCTGATCTCTCATATAACGTGGTGGAAACCATTACGATGGCGCGTTCTCCTGCAGCACTTTCTTATAGGAATTAAAACACGAACTGCTGCCAACGATACTTATAAAGTGCGTGACTGCTGCGTGAGTTCACGGATCGCAAGTAGGCCCTTAATGTTACATAAGATAGCACCAATGTTCACGCTTCCTTCAGGTGTTTCTTATATTATAATTGACCATTTAAAAGACACTTTTCCTATTTCTTCCAAATTAACCAATTTTTATATGCGGAATTTGGCGAGCCTAACCTACAGCTGAACCTGGCGACACTAGCGCCTCCTAGAGTAGCATCCTCGAGCTTTGTCCACGGTTTTGATCGGTTGCAAGACCCTGACGCAAACCAGCAATCGCGTTTTCTGTTGCATCTAATACGAAGGCACTGCCAAAACCGAATGCTTCACTCCGGAGTCAAATCCAGACATTTCAGTCAAAATCACTCTAAGCAACGTAGAGGCCCACTACACCTTGCCACCGCCGTCGAAGCCAAATTCACTGCCTTTGGTCGCATATTGTCTAATCCAGGGTTCTCCAACTGGCGGCCCGCGATGCCATTTATTGTAGCCCGTGAAGGATTATTATTTAAAACTGAAAGTCCCCTTCATCCATGGCGACAACATTGTTCGCTTAGCGCATGCGCGCTGCCTGGGTGGACACCCCCTTCAATGTAAAAATAGAAGTTCATATTTAAATATGTTTTCTAGTTAATTCAAAATCCGTTTGTGTTTCACTGCATTATGCACGGTACGGCCTAATATAACGCATTGTTCCCTTCCACACCCTCTCCTGCTCGAGCAGCCGCGCAAGTGCCGAGATTGACAATACGGTGAAGTCAGGTGTGGATCGCTCAAGTAATGGAAATGTGGCTCGTAACCATATGAAATATTTTAATTGGAGCCCTTGAGGCCTTGCAAGTTGGACACCCCTGGTCTAATCCAACCATTACCGCTGCTCTACCAAGACCATGGGGTTGCTCAAATTAGCCCGAAAATAATCGTCCCACTATCTACTCCATCTATCCCTGATTCTCTAACCAAACCTAACGCATGCATCGTTTCGCCATTGGTGCCGGAATCAATCTCTGGTCTCCCAAGGCCAACACACGTCTCGGCACTATTGTTCGTCTCATTCGCATACGCGTACCGTTGCTACTAAGCACATTCACTTCCACTACTACAATTTTGACCCACCCGTCTTAGACTCCCAAATCTAAACACCAATGTCAGCCATCATTATTACATCTCGTCGCGAATCCAAAGAATCACTCCCATAACCTCCTCCCAAGTCACAAAACAGTTTAACTATAACTAACTAAACCAAAGTATTAAATAAATAAATAAATAAACAAATAAATAAATAAATAAATAAATAAATAAATAAATAAATAAATAAATAAATAAATAAATAAATAAATAAATAAATAAATAAATAAATAAATAAATAAATAAATAAATAAATAAATAAATAAATAAATAAATAAATAAATAAATAAATAAATAAATAAATAAATAAATAAATAAATAAATAAATAAATAAATAAATAAATAAATAAATAAATAAATAAATAAATAAATAAAATGAAGTCGTTGCGTATAATTGGTACACCACTGCTTCAGTCTAGTCTCCTTCCTCTTTCCACCGTAACTTGCCTTCACTGGTAGCGCCAATCCCACCTCCCGCTCTGTCGCTGCTCCGCGACCGCTGTCGCCTGTGACTCGGTGCTGCAAGGCGACCGCGACGGCGACGGAGCGGCGTGCTCGTTCAGGTGATTCGCCTCCTTCTCCTCCTCCTCCTCCTCCTCCTCCTCCCTCTCTCCACCTCCTCTTCTTTTCCTCCTCCTCCTCCTGCTACTCCGCCGCCGCAGCGCCGCCCTGCCGCCGCCGCCGTCGCTTTTTGCGCCTCGCAACAATCAGGGGCTCTTCCGGTCAGCAGCCACTCGAGCGCTGCGCGGCGCGGCGTGGCGCGGCCGGGGCAAAAACGCCACCGCCGCTGCCACCGCCGCGCCCCCGGCACCGACCTGTCGGGCCACCGAGCTCCAATTACCCGACGGCTCTACCGCCGCCGCCGCAGCCGCAGCCGCAGCGTCCTCCGACGCAGGGCCTCCGACTCCCCGCGCCGTCGCTATCTCGGCCTCACTGCCGCCGCCATTCACGCGCGCGACACAGCAGCGAAGGCTGTTCAAGGGCCAGTGAGGTGATTTTTTTTTAGTTCCTTGTAATTATATTCTCTGTGATTACAACTAACTTTAATTACTTTCATTATAATTGAAGTCGGAGGCTTCCGCGGCCTCAGTCGTGTGGGTGATCTGGGCTGTCCGGGTGACGCCGCGTCGAAGGCTATGTTGCCGACGTTTCGACCATCCTGTCGTGGTCTTCCTCAGGGCTGGTATGTGGGTTAAACATGGTTTGCCCGCATTGCATACCAGCCCTGAGGAAGACCACGACAGGATGGTCGAAACGTCGGCAACACGGCCTTCGACGCGGCGTCACCCGAACAGCCCAGATCACTTTCATTATAATTGTTGCCTTCTAGTTGTGATTTAGTTGGGGTCAAAAAGTTCTAACTGTATTAGGTGCGGTTCCACGTACTAGAATGTGCTTGTTGTTGAAAATATCAGAAACACAATTTCAGTATTGTTCTTGAATAATTGATGGAATGTAAAGAGCTCGTAGCACAGTGTGAGGAATGACAAGTATTTCCAAAATGTATTTAATGTAAAATCGTTCCAAAAATTACATTTGGTTCCAGTCATGAACACATGTTCAGAATAACCCGTTAATAGCATTCTTATTAGAACTTTCCTGTGACTGAGCAGGCAATTGTTGGGGGTACGTGACAACTGTAATGATAGCACCATCATTACAGTTGTCACCTACCCATCATCAATGCTAAAATGTTCTCAATTTACTTGCATCTGTTTCGGACACAACGATAACTACCGACAGTAATTTATCTACACATCTGTCATCATAACATAAATACAATTCGTACTTGCTGCAGTACTTGTAATACTACATCCCTAGCATACTATACCATGTATCATATTATCGGCTCCAGGAAAATTCGAAATAAAACTACCGTCAATCTCAAATAAACTAAGGCAATTCTAAAAAGCAATATATTTCACAAACACTTCTTTAACTACATTACCTTAATATCTACATCTTATTAACTCCACACCTATATTACTGACGATATCGCTTGTCGAGTAGAGAGGTATAATGGATACAGGAACTCAAGAGAAACAATTATACTTAAAACGATCCCTCATTTGACGAGGAAAATATTTAGAAGGACGTAAGTGCCAGAGATCGAGCTTACCATATGCAAAATTATTGTATGGAAAAAGGGGATAAGTAAGTATCAGAATTCGAGTGTTTGCTAAATGGAACGCAAAGCTGCCAATAATCAAATCTAACAAAGAAAGCATGTTTATTAGCTTGCGCTGTTTCCAAATCCTTATCATGTGCCTCGTCAGTTACCTGGTTCAGGCATCTGGTATTCCAAAGGAATCCGGATGGTATCACGTTGTTGTTTAAGTTTTTTGGTATAAATGTTAAGGAAAATGTTTAAAAGTATTGCACGGAGAATAGTCTGATCAGCAAATTACCTAGTCGACTGACGTCTGACGACAATAACAACAACAACAACAAATAATAATAATAATAATAATAATAATAATAATAAATGGATAGAAAAAACAGAAAACTGCTTAGAATTCATCATGTCGCTCACCCTCGAGCTGATGTACTAATTTATGTGTCACGTAAGGAACGAAGGAGAGGCCTCAGACAAATTGAAGCCTCTTGGCATAATGCAATAGTCAGAGTGGGAAAGTATGTAGTCAGCCATCAAGATGACCCACCATTGAGGAAGGGCACTAAATCTGACCGAAGAATTCGAAACAGATGCAGTGTAAGTGTAGCAAGAAAGCGGTTCTCAAAATTTCCCAAGATGATAAATTCCGCATTTACAAGGAATAAGTAGAAACCATTAATCGTATGGCCTTAACTTGTTCAATTCTAGCAAATATAGAATACTTGAAAAGTCACCACAGGGTGGGTAATTACTTGTACCGGCAGATCTGTAACGCCCTTGAATTTCGAACACATGCTCAAAGTCATATGAACACTCGCCAAAACCGGTGACGTCTATTGGACTGTGTACAATGCTGTACAACCAACAAAAATGTTTCCTCCATGTTTTTCCCCATGTATATCCGCACATTCTCCATACGATCCGCTATATGGTTCCTCCCAAGTAGATCACAGGCTCCCACTTGTTCCTCTCAAATATACCTCGTTATGTTCTCGAAAATGTTCCTCAAATGTTCTCCCAGATGTTCCCCAAATATTCCTTCAGGTGCACCCTCAAATATTTCCGCAGATGTGTCCTGAAATGTTTCTCCATATGTTTCTACAAATGTTTCATACCATAATGTTCTCTAAAATGTTCCCAAAATGTACCCTAAAGTATAATCCCAAATGTATCCTGAAATGTTCCCTTAAATGTTCCCTAAAATATTCCTTCAAATGTTCCCACAAATCTACTTCACATATTCACCGCATGTATCCGCCTTCGTTAATTTGGAAAACAAACTGAAAATAAACACTCTTGTTCTACAGAATGACTCAGACTTTCTCGAACTAGTTAGTTTTCAAATTTCTTTGGTTTGGGCTAGATTTTTGGTTTTGCTTCACATTTTCCTCGGCTGCCCCCAAAGTAAATATTCTCACATTTTCTTAATTGTTTGGTCCCCTAGTGATAGAACTGAAATCTGAACTTAATAATATAATTGAATAGTAAAACCTAGTCATCTATGGAAATTTGCTATGAAACCTTTTGTGCCAGTTTTGAGAATATGTCTTTTAAGCGTTTTTGTATATACGAAATTTCAAGCTCTTTTTCACAAAAAGCTTTTGAGTTTTGGAGAAACTTCATTGCCAATCGTTTACAGCTCTTCTACTCACAAATGAAATATTGTATACTAATCGCTGGTAATACAAATATTGACGTCGTGAGATATATATCAAAAAATTACATTGTATTTATTTATTTATTTATTTACATCAAAAACAGTTAAAAACTGTGTGTGACGTGCTATTAATTCTTGAAAACACAAAAGAATACATCAATAAGGCATTTATGTCATATTATTCAGTGCATTTACTACTGTCTGTTCAAAAAATTTACAGAAAAAAATTAAAGCTGTTTTTGCGAAAATCGCATTTCAGCGATTCTGAGAACGCGGAATTTTGAGCTTTATCAAGGAATATCTTGAATTTTCGAAAAACTTTAAGACATAATTTGAAGCCCATATACTCATAAATTATTAATTGTGCCCGTTCATGAGCGCGCACGTTCACATAGTTACGGCACTGAACGCCGTCAGCGCTAGCGTATATGCATCGTTTAGGCGATTAACAATTGAATCGATGCGGCCTCTATCCTAACTCATATTTTGGGGCTCGGCATATGTGTGTGACCAACGACCCGTAGGCACGGAACGGAACGTAATATTGGCGAGAGGAGATTCCAGGAAGGCATCCTACTGAACAGAATTATAAAAGCTCAATAGAGGTAAGCGGCGAAATGGAAATGTGTTATGCATACTACTAAAATCACAACGCATGCATGGATAGAAAGTGCGTGATTGGTGACATTAATTTAATATTCTGTTACACCATGTAATTGCGCCACGTGTTATATAGGTGAAACATAGTACCTATTTGAGACGTTACATGCTTTTTGCATAAAATTTACAGCTTTTGGTCTCAACTCTATTTTACTCTGGCCTGGAAATACATCAAGAATCATCCGACCGACGTTACCGTTGGTAAAATTCGAAGGCGACGAAGTGCCCGGGAGAGGCGACGGTGCCGACGTAATAGAACCCCGACCGGTGGCAAGGTCGCACCTTGGAGGCGGAAGGAACATGGAAGTCGAAAAGTTTAATCATTAATTATATGGAATGTGCGATTAGCTTCTCATTGGCTTTTGTTTTGTTTTTGTTTTTGATGAACAATTTAGAAAATTGTTCGGGAGCAAGATAACCTACACATCAGTTGATTTATTTGTAGTAGGTTCTAGACAGAGAGAGCTGGTGCTACTATTATTTCATGAATGGTTGTTTAAACGATCATAGTTATTAGGAAAGACGTCTTGAACATTATATTACCTGACGCTGATTGTAACAGTGCACTGCGCGGTAGGGATAGTTTATTTGACCACGATTAATATGAGAGAGTTTTGTCTGCCAATGAGATACGTAAAAGTAATTGCATTTTGTTTTGGATAAGGGAATTATTGACTAAAGAAAGTTATTCATGAGAAACTAGTGTAACAATATTTACGCTTTCACGCCAAATTGTACTTCCATTTTTACATGTACAAATATAACATATTTTCACTTTTCAAAAATAAAATTTATCATTTATTACATCATATTTACAGAATGTTTAGAGCTCTTGAATCAAGTTATTAACTTTCGTTTAAAACACATAAGTATCAACACATACGCTTCTCGATGTGTCTTCTGAACTGTTCTCCAGGTCGTGATCTGTCCACGTGATATCCTCGGTATCCTATTATTGTTTTCGAATATCGTCTGAGTAAATTCCCAAGTGATCCCGGAATATTCTCGACTAATTGATGTTTTATGTACTCAACAAATTGATTCCGGGTACGCGACGGACCCTCGTTAGGTTTCGAGTGAAACCTATAAACGCGACTATCTATTTTTAATCAATTTATTAATATTTCCTCCCCATCTATGGAGCTATCCTGACATTCGCCTCTTCGAAAATACGAAGTCTATTTAGCAAAATATAACATTACTTTAAATCAAAGCAATGATAATTACGATTCAACATTAATAACACATTGAAACTTTAACTCTCTACAATGCCGATCTATCAACAACTAACATTCAGGTATTCACCTCTCTATCTTTTACCAATAATCCCAACCTACACTAACAACTAACATTGCAACATACCGGTCATTTAGATGCGTTCAGCTCACCAGTTCTCGTGAGACTGGAATTTTCGTACTTCCAACAAGACGGCTTTCAAAGCCTACTTCCCATTATCACCCTATTCCCCTTCTCATTTATTCGGGGCCATGTCCAGCGTTGGGAAATGGAATACTATACTTTGTTTATTTGCCCTAACAACGGGTATTCTTTCATTCCCAAGCCTGTATACAATCGTATTATGCCAACGAGCTAGAATATACTACGAATGGCTGAAGCGCCTCCATCTTTGAAGCACATTGAAGCCATGTTTTTCGCAGTCAGAACGGCACCCTCTGGGGAACAATGTATTCTATACTGCGATTTATGCAACTCTACCCCTGGCAGGTATTAGCTGTTCACGGTTTCATCCAATCGGGAGCTTGATCGTCACAATAGTGACATCACTATGGTGACGTTTAGGCTCCCGACTGAATGAAACTGTCAACAGCTAATACCTGCCAGGGGCAGAGTTACGAAAATTGCAGTATAGCATTACGTTTTCCGCTGTTTATGGACTGTTACACCGCCACTCGTGTATGTTTAGACTTCAGAAAACATGGCGGCCACTAGTTCGGCGAGCTTCCACCAAGAGCGCTGGAACTATAGGGGCAGTCACTCTATCTAGTATACTCTATCCCGTTGGTTATGACTCATGCGGTAAAAAAAAACAACAAAAAAAGAAATATTTATTTTTCGGGGGTCATGGCCGCCACGGCTGCCATGGCTCCGTTTCGGAGCCGCCTTGAGTGTGCCTGCCGGGAGTGCCCGTGCATTGCGTTCCGTTCCGCCGGCGCTCGCCGACTAGGGTTGGATGGGGGTGAGGGGGATGAGGGGGCGGATGGCCTGCGTGTTGCGGCGGCTGCCAAGAAAGCGCGTTTACTTTCTCTCGACCGCGAGGCGCGCGAGGAAAGTATTGTAATCGCGCAAAACATCGACTGCCACGGGATGCTCTGTTTCGGTGCGTGATTGGTTCACACGTGCGTGAAACGGGAGCGAGGGAGCGTTGCGTATGGCGTGTTCAGCAATTTGCGTGAGTGCTCGTTTGCATGTATGTGATTTTGTACACGTAATTTTAGCGAGTACGCGTACATCCACAGTGTTTTATTTTATGAACTTCGTATCTCGCTCAATCCTCCTCCCAAATTATGCAGTTGTCGAGCGTATCTCCCTACTCCTTACAAGTTTCGGTGGTGATCTTCAAGTTATTTTCCAGTTCTTCACATACGTTAATGCAACGAACTAAGATTACGTTTTATACATTTTCTTTTGCATTGTCAGTTGCATTTTACGTGATAAAATAATTTATCTAGATCGCATAATATAGAGTATAAAAAATGCCATAGCAACTTGAAAAATGGGTAAACTGAATACATATGATTGCCTAATTAAATATAAAGTTCAGGGAAGTAGACTTACAATTAGTGTAGAGAAAAGCAGAATAGAAATATAAGTCATGTGAGTGTTACAATTCGAGAATGGAACAATTATGTTTCGAACTAGAAAGAAAATTCATTTTGTGTTACCTTTTAATTGCTTTTGTTCTTTTTTCTCATAATTTACGTATGTTGTTTAATGGATGTCACAAAAACGGTTAATATCTAATTTAGAGATTCCCAGCCTTTTCTTTCATTGACCCCTTTTAAAGCTATTACGTGCTTCATCGATCCCCTTACGTTATCTTTACAATATACAGCATCCACAATCACGACGCGAAGGATTCCATACAAATGCCTTAAGCGGACGATAATTCCGTACACCAATATTCTCCTAAACAATCTCTATTTTTAATAATCGAAGACGCTTCCACTTTTAAGTAAATGAGTTTCAAATCCTCTTTTTATGGAGTGATTGCAATTTTTTTAAGAACTGGCCATAATATTTATTTAGAACGTATTGCAGAAAGCACTTTCTTGTGATATAGAGTATCGTTGTGAATATATAGTTATATCTTGAGTTTTCTGAACATCCTAACTTCTAGGGATGAACGACAAATACGAACGAAGGGGAACGAATTTGTAATTTTTGTTGTTGTTGTTTTTTTACTTTATATCAGGAAACAATTAATTTATTAAATTATTTTTCTATAACCAATGGGATCTTTATTACAATGAGCAGGCACCGGTTTATATTCGGCTCTTGGCCCCCAATCATCGTTGACCGCCTTCAAACATTCATCGGCCTCCAGGGGGTCTATATCGACCCCGTTGAGAATCCCTGATCTAATTATTTTCAACTTTTCGATGTGACAGCTAGTTCAAATGTTTTTGCATATAAAACGGGGTATTTTGTTCCAGACATGAAAATGAAATGTAAAGGAAGGCATTGGAAATCTTGGAAATGCGTAACCAACAAGTAAAAAATCCAGTTGCGCGATGCCATAGTGACTTGTTTCGTGAAGAGCGGAGGTGGCAGCAGTCGGAATCCGGAGGAGGTCACCCTTCCTTTGCGCGCGGCAGTGAACGTGCACCGATGAGGCCATCGGGCGGGTTGAGACACTCCGGGATATCCGTTTCAGCCAGTCACTCTTTTCCTTGAAATGGCGCGAAGAAAGGAAGCATGCAAAGTAGCACAAAAATATGCCTTCTTCTCGAAGAAATGAGAATAACAGAAGAGATAAGGAAATGTTTGACTTGTCGAATGATTGCAATTCTCCACATTAATAATCAGAGTAGTTCCAAAAAGTTTACATATTCGCTGAGTTGAAAAAGTCGGCGCCGCTGCTGGAGTATATTTCCTAGTACCGTCAGTAGGGAGACGATTCATCAAACGCGATTAGTTCAATAATTGCAATTTATCATGCTGCGATTGAAATTATTGCCATAAAGCGAAAGGGCTAATGATAGTAACTTGCTTCTTTTATTCCAGTCATTGTTCTATAATTGGGCGGATATTAGATCATTACAAAAACTCTCTTTCCACTCTGGAAATCATTCGGATCTTGTAAAATTGTATGAAAAAAAATATGCAATGTGTCAGGCGCAGATCCATGGGGCGCCTGATGGGGGAAATTTCCCCCCCTAAACTTTTTCAATAACTATTAATTTTAACTTGACACGAGATTGTCAAGCACAAATGTTTCCATATTATCATTAAAACGATTAAATTTGTTTCGCAGCATGAGCTGAGTGTAGCCTGGGTCACTTTACATTTTACATCTGTAATATGACATATTCGACTAAAACCTTTTGAATTTCCCCTCCCAAAATTCGTCTCTGGATCCGCCCCTGATTGCGTCATTAATTCCGTTGTTACACGATATTCGTGATTCAATATAACTGATTTGTACACACACCCATCCTTACACCACACCATCGTTTTCTTCGGCAATCGTGCATCCACCTGCTACGGGCGTCGATGTAGGTGCAGCAGTTGCGAACCACGTGCATCGGCTTGCATCACTCCCCGCATTCCACAGAGCCTACCTGGGCAGCAGGCTCCCGGACGCTGTTTCAGGAAACAACTACGCCACGCTGCAAAAGACGCCAACGCGAGGCCCATCGCGCAAGGGACGGTAGGCGTTCGCAATTTGTGGAGACACCGCCTCACTGTGCGCATCCGTCTATTGCTAGCGGCCTAGGAACTTCACGGAGATTCTTTATGCTTGTTCACCTTAATACAAATGAAAAATACGATCGTAATTTTCAAAACATGTATGTCTAAATAGAATAATTAAAATTACTTTTCTAGAACGATTTTAAGAATAATAACAATAATAATAACAATAATAATAATAACAATAATAACACAAGCACATCCAAAACAAAATTGTAGACCCGAAGACTTGACACTTTCTCTACGAATTTCCACTTGTTGAATCCGAATCTGAAGCCCAAATTTCACAACATCTTTCCATTTTTTCTCGCGAAAAACACCGTAAAATTATAAATTATAAACATACAGAGAACAATTTTTTAAAGTATTTAAAAAAATTGGAGAGTGATGGCGCAATTATGGCTTCAGATTCAAATTCAACGCGTGGAAATGCATAAAGAAACATTTCACATCTTTGGGTGTGACAACATTTTTTATTTTGTGTGCCTGTGTAATTAATAAAAGTTAACCACAAAGTAGCTTTTAAAAATTACTAGTATTATGATAAGATTTATCTTGGTTTACAGTTTTCATGAAAAAAAAGTGGATTTGTAGAATACGATAACAATGCAGTTCATATCGACATATTAAATATTGGAATATAATGTTTTTTGTTGTTGTTCTTTTGTTGTTGTTTTTTTCATCTGTCAGAAGGCAGAGGATGTAAATCTTCAATTTCTCCACGATTTACAAATGGAGCAACCGAGAACTTTTTATGAAGTCATGGTGTGCAGCTGTAAGTGGAAAATACACGATCATTTCTCCAAGGAAGCGCTTATTTTCCCAAAACGTTCTTCAATCATTCTAATCGTCCCATGCGTAGTGGGCGAAGCGCGCGGAGCGGCGCTCCCAGGGGGCAGACACCCGGATGGCGTTTCGGGAAACAGCTACGTCACGAGGAAATGACAGCGTCTCGCTCTGTGAATGAGCCGCCCACACACTCGCGCTGGCCGTTGCGTATCCTGTCCAGGCCTACTCCACGCCACTCCCCGCCGACGCCCCCACTCCCGCCGCCATTGCCTCGCTGCCTCCGCCACCGCCCCACCCTCGCCGTCACAGCCTCTATCGTCACCGTGAATGCCGTCTGTTTCCCCTTCCATTTCCAACTCTCCCGCCGCCGTCACCGGCACCAGGGCTTCACAGTTTTTTTTTTTATTATTATTATTATTATTATTATTATTATTATTATTATTATTATTATTATTTCACAGAGTTATTTTGATTTCCATCGATAACGCGACCGCCTTCATTCTCCTCTACTGTGTCTGCTTCAATTCCTCTCTCTGCCAGCGCCACTCCCACAGCCTCCATCTCCGCCTTAACCCTCTGTCATAAAACCACTGTTGCTTTAAACAATGATACTGACGTCGCCTTCATCACCGCCACTGCCTTTTCCGACTTGGCCAGATCCAACCCAACTGCCTCCGTCCTGCCTTCAACACGCCTTGCCTGCACACCACAACAACTATCGCCTGCACCATCGCCACCGATGTCGCCTCCGCCTCCATGTCTCTCCTCTCTAACATTCTCCACTTCTCTACATGTCACCATCGCTACCTACGTCCCCTCCTTCACCGCCGTCCAGCTCCGGGAGAGATGCCAGGGCTTCAACTGATGTCACTGCGGCCCCTCTGATCGGGAGGTCCGGGGTTCGAGTCTCGGCAGTGGCAGGATTTTCGACACTAGATTGTTAGAGGTCGAATTCAGTCACTGTCTGAAAGAGAATTCTAGCTGCCGGCTGCTCTGTTCGTGGTTTTTCCGATCAACACCAGGCGAATGCCGGAGCGGTACCTTAACAAACGGGCCACGGATCGCGCGCGATCTCACCTTTCTCTTTTTTGTCCTATCCTTACCCCTTACACACACACACACACACACACACACACACTAACACTCACTACACATGCCGGGAGACCCGTCAGGAGCTAAGACCTTTCCCCGGCAGGGGCGGCGCCCCGCAGGTGGGTGATACCTGCTTGGGGAAAACCCCGCTAGCCGACGGTAGGTCGGCGCCTTATGCCGCCATACAGAGGGGAGAAATATCACACTACCTCCCGAGCAAAAAAGCATGCATTCCACTTGCGGGACTAATGCCCCTGGTAGTTGACGTGTCCGGAATTACTAAACAATCAATCAATCGATCAACCGCCGTTCCGCCATCGCACTCACTATCGCCTCCGTCAGCGCCACCGATATTACCTCCTTTGCCGACTGAGCTGCACCAGCCCTCGCTGCCACTGCGACTGCCTCTGCTACCGTCGCCGCCACCTCCCCGTCTTCGCAACTGCAAACTGTCTTTGGCTTTGCCTTCCCCTGCATTTCCTTCTCCGTTTCTATCGCTGCTGACACCGTCTCCGCCACCAATTCTGCTTTCTTCTCTGACTCCGCCTTTGCTTTGCCTCCTGTACTGCCACCACCATCATTCGTGCCAACTACATCAACATCTCCGCTACCATCGTAGGGAAGCTGTTTCATCATTCTCTTCCTCTGCTTGTTCTCCCACATTGCAGTCATCACGCACTACTTCACTGTCACGGTCTTCGCCGTATTAGTTATGTTCTCCAGTGTCGCAGCTGCTTCTCTTATGTAGTATTGTCGCAATTATCAACAGAGCGGACCCACCGCTCCATGTCTAAGAGATTGCACCAGACGCCATTTCTCACACTCTGTGATGTTTCTCACACTCACTTCAGCTTCTGCTACATTCAAGGGATCATTTTTTTTTCTTAGAACCCTAGCTGTACTGTTCTGGAACTATTGCAGTTGTCAGTCCCAATCTTCCACAAGTCGATGCTGCATTTTTATGTGACCAATTAACGTCGCCTGTCATTTCAGCGATTGCAGCAATCACGTACCAACTACCAATCTCGCCTACTTTATAAATAATAAATGGCCGTTGTCATCCTCAGCTAAATTACATCGATATTCGCAACCACCGCGCTTCAATATCGCTTCCGAATTTTTACTCTACCCACCATATCCACTCGTGCGTCCTCCCCTGCCGTCATTTTCGGCTTCCTCTCGTCTCCGCTGCCGCCCCGCTCCAGGTCGTTACGACTGGCGCCATATCCTGCGCCTACGCACCTACATCCATTCTCGCACTCGTCTCCGCTTCCGCCCCGCTCCAGCTTTGTACCATCCGTTCATCACCATTGCTCGGATTGTGATGACCCAAACATTCTTTAAAAATCACCCATAATACCTATATGACTATAAGAGAAAATTACCTGAAAATAACTTAACAATAAGGGGGAAATGACCTAATTTTTTTAAAAATACTCAATTTCTTTCATTGAATAAATTAACATTTTCATTAAATTTTACAATTGGAAATAAAATGTATTCTGATCTTCCATCCGTCAGTTTTGAAAGGTCGACGAAGTTGCCAAAGATCCGTGCAATTTTGAGAGTTCAGAAAACCAAGTCCACTGTAGTAGTGAATTTCGTCATGAAATGATGCTACAATAAAAACTTCGTTTTGGTGTGTCACTGTAAATTCATGAAACATTCATTAACAGAACACACCCAAAGGAAACAAATAAACAATAACAAAAACGACTCAAAGGACCAAAAAACTGACCTAAAAATTTAATAATGACAAAAAAGTGACCCTGTATATTTCTATCACATGTCGTGACAAACATTCATTTACAAGTTAGCTGCGTGTAGAATGCACCAATGAAAAGATGACTTGTCGTCCGTGCCCTGGTCAACACCATAGGCATTGTGACTGCGCTCTCGCCTCCACACCTTACTTTGCATCAGCATGCCTCTACGCGTCTTGTGCCTCTGCCGTCACCATCACCCCCGTCAGAACCTCTACCTGCTCAGCACACCCATGTCCACAACTTCCCACGGTAACTCCGAGGTTCAAATACACGTCGGTCCATGCGGAACTTATGGTGGGGTTCGCGGTGGGGTTTCCCGAAGTTCTCCCGTTTCTCTGCTTCTGACTGCAACATTGTTCCATCGTCATTCACCGTAGCATCTTCATTGCCATTATCATGACCAATCCATCAAATCCATTTATCCTAGGTATTGCCGATAATGCTAGATTTTTATTACATATTTAGTTTTCTTTCTGAAATACATAGATGAGTTACACTTTTTCATATGCAATAGGTGGTTTACAAACGTTCTTATTTCCTAATCATAAAACTAATTCTAACTACAACAAGGGGTAGGTAGCTACAAACAGTACCTACTGTTAACACTTGTTCGCAAATGTCTTTTGGAAGGCATCATATGGGTATCGGTTTTTGAGTTGAGTTGGAGTATGGTATGTTGAAGCCAGGTTGTTGTGGATTGCATGTGATGTTTGAGAAAAAAATATTGCAGAAGTGGGCTATGTGTTTTGTCATGAATGTGGTTCAGTTCTTTGTGGGTGTTTTAGTTTTTGGTCTATAAAGTATGAAGCGTGAGTTATCCGATAATGCTACATACTGAAATCGTAATAAAGATAATCCTCTTCCACCCTCAGCACCACTGTCGTTCGCCCGCCCCCGCCCCCGCCCCGTCCCCGCCTCGCCCCGCCCCGCCCCCGCCCGCGCCGCCGTCGCCCCTGCTCGCTCCGCCGCGCCGCGCCGCGTTCCCGGCCGGCGCAGTCATCGCGGCCGCCGACGACACGCGCGCTCGCCAGCGGGAAGGGAAGCGGATTTGGGGCAACGGCCTCGCGGGGAATCCGTGCTCCCCTTCCCCTCCCACTCCCCCCCCCTCTCCCCGCGCCCTCGCGGCCGCAGCGTTTCCCGAGAATTCCTATAATTCTTTTCGTCGTCGCGTAACTTAATTGTCGAGTCGGCCGAAGCACCGCGCCGCGCAGCGCAGCGCCGCACCGCCCGTGAAATGGTTCATTGCCCGTCAAGGTTGCAGTCGACGTCGAGGAAGCGTAGTAGGCGGTTAACCTCGGGCATCCGCAATCGGTGGGAGAGCTGAGTGTGTGTGGGAGGAGGAGGAGGCGGCGCGGGGGAGGCCTTGATGGCCGGCCACTGGTGATTCACGCCCCCTTGCAGAATTCCAAAGCGATCTCGAGAGCGTTTTTCTCGCGAATGTTTGCGTTATGCGGATCTTAATCTATGTTACGCGACCAGTGCGAAGTAGTATATTATGTCGCTACGTCGTATTCCTTGGACACGTAATCTTAATCCGTGGAATTTTTTTTGGAGTCTGTCAGAGTGTAAGTGGAAAATACTTGGTGGTGCGTGGAATTTTTGAAAGGGGGTGCCTTGAATTTTGTGAAATCTCTTGCATTAATTCTTTCAGAGAATTTCGAGTTGTTATCTTTTTCGCTATTTCTACAAAGAAATCCAGTTTAATTTATTTGTGAAGCCTTTCAAGATTATTCTACATGTTAAATGGGAGAAATTAAACTTTTTGAAATAAGAATGAAAAACAGTAACATATAATTCTCTATCTTTACTCCATGTAGGAGATCTAAGTCTGCTCTTTTCATGTTCAATTCCAAACACTACAACTGTGATGTTTTCAAGAAAAAGTCAAAAACGATCTATTATAGTATGGTGAAGCGCTCGAATATGCAATGTATTTTTTTATGCACTGTGTATCAGAGATTGGAAGCTTCAGAGATCTTTTAGAACTTTTTATTCGGCCAAATTTATAATAACACGTGTAATTACTTTAGTTGCTACCTTTTCAAATTCGTATTCAGGGATATATCTTTTATTTTATTCGACAAAATGAAATATTCATAGACCAGCTAGATTTCCTCTCTATCCTCAAGATGTTAGGTAATAACATCAACATAATCCAGGAGATATTGATGTGAATCACGTTACATTTATGAAACGCAAAATTTAAAGGTAGGAGTTAGATTTCCTGGTTCATTCAGAATGGGTGAATGTCCCGCACCAGTCACTGTAAATTTGTTTCTCTAGTGCCAGAACTACTATTACTCAAATATTTTATCTCGTAAACAACTTCGTACTCACTGATTCATTGTCGTGTGGGGATTCTCCGCGTGTTGTTTTTAAGCGTACACAGGATGTTGCATCATTGCTGCTCTACAACGAACATCACGCTGTGCATAAAAATCTGCAGGAAAAAAACAGAAGATGACAGTTTTGTCGGTAAAGCGAAGAACATTCATGTGATGCATTACCAAGTTCCCGTGTCATTTTTCATTATGTTTCAGTTTATTCAGTTGTTTTTTTCTGTCGCTGTATAATTGTTAGTTCAGGAAGTACATCGAAGGCTGTAAAAAAGTGTGTGATTTACGTAATAAGTTATCGCTGAATCTTCCAATTGAGACGGCGATGTTTTTCTACAGATATAAGTTCGTTTCATTGATGGCTTGAGTTGGTTGAGTCGCCGATTGAGTTAATCCTGGCCGCTTTTTTCTGTTAGTCTGCCCACGTCGACTACTCATACTCACATGCCCACGTCTCTCTTCGGAGAATTCCACTACTTCTTATCAGAGCTCTGTAACTTAATTGTCGGTTCTCGACCCATGGATTGCTTTATTGCTCGTCAAGGTTGCCGTGGTCTTCCAGGAAGCACAGTAGGCAGTTGACCTCCAACATTCGCAATGGTCAGGACGACTACGTGCATTCGCATACAGGCGATACTCCACAATCTTGCCCATTGAATCGTTTGGAAATATCGAATTGCAATTGGACATTCTTAAAAGAATTACTTTCGTGATTTGTGGGCGGTATATGAAACATTCACGAGAAAGGAATGTGAATAGCAATTGTAATGTATCGATTGGGTTTTAGAGGTCTTCGAATTCACGTGCAAAGCGTATTAAATGACGGCAAGAACAAAACAGCATAGTTTCAAAAATTGATACAGAAAGATAAAGTATTAGGGAGCATAGTATTTTTATCTCAATTGACAGACGAATTATTATTTAGAATTAGTATGTCATCCGCAACTTAAGCAATCTGGACGAAACCAACTGTTCGGGAACAACTGTTTAGGAAATACAGCCGACAGCATTATCCCGTTGGAACAACATCATGATTTTTCAAATGGCCATCCATTCCTTGCGCATGCAGTGCACTGAGAACAAGAGAAGAGCGATATCGAACGGCAAGGGCAATTTGTATTAGCGAAAGATGTTGGAAATATGCATGTCATTTTCTAATAAAATAAATTGGATAAATGAAGTGATACTGAGAAGAAAAATCAGAAAAGTATGTCAAAGTTTTGTTGAGAAAATATTAGTTCAATATCGTGGTTTAATATATTTGTATCTTCATGTGATAGAAATTAATGAATACATTTCCTAATTGGTGTGGTTGACTGCATGTTTATTGAAATTCTGAAAGTGAGGAAGTCGGCCACATGTGCCAAGACTTGATAAGAAGAAAGAGGAAGGGAATGCGTCATGAACAGTTTTCTAAGAATTATTCCGTCATTTTCCAGGATTGTACAAAAACTTCCAAGCAAATGGCTAAAAATTTGACGTCATCTACACGAAAATTCACGAGCGTAAATTTTTCCTTAATTTGAGACACGGAGTTCAAGAAGAGAGAACGTACTGACTAGAATTAGACGTAATTGTAACATTTGTACATGTATTCAAGATAGTTTTGTTAGTGAGTGAAATACTAAAGACATAGCATTTCAGATTTCAAGAATTCTTAACAGAGTCATCTTCAGTAAAAATTTTTTTATCTCCTTTGAATACCAAGAAAATAGCTAAGTTTTAGCCCTTGTTTGAAATTAATTAATTTCCCGTCAAGTTTCAAGTGGATGTACTAAAACCGTGAGCGTTTAATCTCGTATAGGTACGCAGTGTAGTAGTGTGTGTCTCTGTCTAACTCTAGTTATCTCGGTGTTCTAAAAACACAATAACACAATGTATTGCTTTAATAGCCGAATCACTATAATGCTAGTGTTTTTGACTATATTTGCTCCAAAAAGAAGCACGTTAACTGTAATTTATTTTTCCTGTAGCTCAATAGTTTGTCGAAAAGTTTATTTTATGTAAGAACCTCCAATATACTAATATAACAATGGAGCTCAAATTTCAGATTCTGAAAACTTCTGCACGGAAAGTTTAAACAAATTTGTTATATAATATTTGCCTAAAATTAATTCAACAGTTTTCACCTAGAACGCTAACGTAAGATCTACTTCGAGTAAAATTCTAATTCAATGGACGAATACATAATGTATTCGTATATTAATAGTATACCCAAAACATCAACTTTTATTATTAGTTTTGCGAATGTACTCGAAATTCTCCTTTGGTGGAAACGTTCTACTTTGGTGGAAACATTTTAGCGGAGGGAAAAATCATAGCAAACTCAATCTTGAGTCAAGTTAATGTGCGATTTAACTGTCCATACCCGCTGCTTTGTGAAAACAGTCAAAGTCAAGCATTTATTTATTTCAAAATCATAAGATCCGTTACTGTCACTCATTCTTAGTTTTCACATAGTATTCTGATATCAAATATGATATCAAAATTGAGCAACTTGTATGATATGATGTTCTTGATATGCTTGTCCTGAGTACTTGAAACAAGTTTTTTAAATGACCTCTTGAAACAAAACTTCTCTTATCTGTCGACCATTTATAGGGTCCAAAGCATTGCATTAATTGAAATGATCTGTAAACATTTTGTAGCATTTTACGGTTATTGAGAAAAAATATTCGAAACCTATTGTATATGCTGATGAATGTAATGATTCTTGTAACGTGGCGGGGTAACACACTCAAGGTTTTTGTACCAAATTAATGTTTTTTTGAATATGCCAAAAGCAACAGCTCCTGAAACGTCCAAACCTTCTATTCAATGAGTAACATACGACAGTCGTGGTGAAATTATAATCGCATTATCGCTACGTTTGACTCCCACAAATCTCCTTGGTCATACCTTTCAAATTTATTGAATAAAATCTAAATTTAAGAAACATAATTTCAGACAATTGATAGGTCCCTGGCATTGTTTTTTTCGCCACAAAAATCTTGATTTCCCTCCCCTTATTCTTGTCAATAGCTTTATTCTTGTAGGTGTGGCTCTCGCAAACGCGCGATTTACTACCGCACGTTGCAAATCCATACGAGGTGTAAAAAGTGGGGAATTCCGCACTCGTGCTGTCTGGGTGCGGTGCGCGCACAGTGGGTCGAAAACCAAAAGAAGAAAATATATCAATTAAAAAAATCCCCGTTTTCCTCCTTCACTTTTTCTAAAAATATTTAAACATTTGCAAATAAAAATGGCCACTTATACATGAGCCATTGCAAAAAAAGTGTGACTCTTAATTTGGCATGTCAAATTTTAAAGTACTCGGGGACGTCATTCTTTGTAGCCATGAAAACGCGTGGTTGTAATTTGGTGCGGGTCAGTGTGAAGAAGAGTACATACATACAACCGACTCCTCTTAACACCATTCTACTGCAAAATGGCAATTTTTGTGGCGTTTAACTTTCCTTTTACGTGAACATTAAGAGCTACCATTTTAGAAATAGAATTGCGTTCTACTTTTATTATTTATTTATATATTTATTTATATTTATTTATATTTATTTACATTTATTTATATTTATTTATTTATATTTATTGGCTGATTGATTGATAATAAAAGTTTTATTATATTAGAAAATAATTCTCTCAGCCGTCTATTTTTGTTGAATGGTTTACCTAGTTTCAAAAACAGTCTTCTTTTCGTTTAGTTTTGAAACTGGTCCACTTCGATGATGATTTCTCCTTCGGCTGCGGCATTTCGACCGCTCGGCCGCTTGGGGCCCAGCGCGGCCGGGGGCGTCGCGGCGCTGCGCGGCGCGCGCGTGTGTGTGCAGGTGGGTGCGAAGTGTGTGAACTGGGAGGAGTCGCCGAGGAAAGGCCGCGACCTTCGCCAAGGAATTTTAACAACCGGCAGCGCCTCGCGGACCTCGGGCCGAATCCCGTGTCGATCCCGCGCGATCCCTTCGCGTTAAATCACTCATCCGCCGCCGCACCGCGCCGCGCCACTGCATTCGAAGCGGATGTGGTGGCGGCGGTGGCCCAGGTGCTCGGTCCTCTGGGCGGGCAACTCCGGTTTGCCGCAGGAACAGAGCACGGCGGCGACGTCTGGGGTGCGCATCCCGTCAAGTCGACTTGATTAATTGTTTAATTCGTGCTCCCGGAGAGTGTGCCATGGTCATAGTCCCGTAAGTGTAGTGCATGATTTATCACGGGAGGTGGCGGTGTTCTTCTCCCGCTGGATGGCGCTGACCTAGTGGGATATTTCCTATTCACTATACTCCTACTATACTCCTACTCTAACCGCCCCAGCCGCGACATGCTGTATGTCCCCAAGTAATGTCCAGACACGTGTGGAAGTGTAGTGCATGTAAGTGTAAGTGTGTGTGTAATTGATGGGTGACGTTTGCACAAGGAAGAGGAAGGAAACATCCATGTTCTTTTGAAATAGTTTTGTTTTTCCTTTCGTAATTAAAATCGTAATTTTGTTGTAAATTGAAATTTACATACCAATGACCGTCTTTGGCCGTGACCGGAGAAAAGTACAGCCAAGAAATGTTAGTTGCAGAAGAAATGCTTAAAAAGTAAATGTTTGATATTAGACTATGCAAAATAATTTTGAAGAATTATCTATTTGCAAGTTTTGACGATTTATTGTAAGATTTAAAGAGCATTTCGGCTCAATCAACGAATCTTATGCCGAGCAAGTTGTTTTGTGCAATAAAATATTGGAGACCGATGACTTTTTGACTCAGATATTGGAAACCGACAAGCGATTTGACTCGGATATCTCGTATACGATGTGTTCGCATTTTAGCTCCACGTAATGAAGATATAGCGTGTTTTAAAGACGTGTGAAGTTGCTGAAGCGATGTTGATTCGAACCATCAAGATCTGTTGAGAAGCAGTCCATAACCAGTTTAGAAACAATCGATTGATTGATAATTCCGGGCGGTTCAACAGATAAGGTCATTAGTGCCGTAAGTGTAGTACATGTTTTCTCCACGCAACGTGGCGCTGATCTTCCCCCGCTGGATGGTGAGATCTGACGCCGTCCTGCTGTCGGTTACCCCAGCCCGGAATCTCCCACCCGCGGGGCACCGCCCCAACCAGGAAAAGCTCCAGTTCCAAGCTCCCGACCGGTCTCCCGGAATGAGTGGTAGTGCAGTGCATATACGTGTGTGTGTAAGTAATGGTGCGGATAGGACAGGGAAGATGAAGGAAAAATCGCGCGCGGTTCATGGCCCATTTGTTATAGTGGTTCGCCTGGTATGATCGGAGAAACCACAGAACATTATCGATTTGAACAGCCGACCGCTAGAATTCTTCTCCAGACAGCGACTGACATAGCGATCTAGCTAGTATGGAAAATCCTGACACCGTCGGGATCCCAGAACCTCCCGGTCAGAGGCACTGCAGTGACATCAGTTAATGCCCTGAGGCACCTCTGCCGGTAGAAAAGAGGAAATTGGATGAAGAGCGAAATTCAAATGCAGCAAACAAAAAGGTTTAACAATTTCTAGGTTTTCAGTTTACAATAGGAAACTGTTATTAAAATATAAATTCAACTTTCCGTGCATAAAAGTTCGTTGTCTGTCACTTCTGTGACGTCTCTATAGTGTCCTTCAACTGTTAATGTTAAGAAGAAATATTCTATCCGGAACTTAGAACGTTTTTGATTGCTCTTCAAAATTTGAAACTCCTAGACATCGGATATTTTTGTTTTCTCCTATTCAATTAATTTCGCTATTTTTTATCCAGGTCTTTCAATTGACCAATAAAATTTTGATAATGGTGGAATCGAATGCATGGCATATATATATATATATATATATATATATATATATATATATATATATATAATATGTGATATGTGTGTGTATTAGAAATTGTATATAAAAGTCTTTAATGTTTATAAGTTAACGCGTCTGCTACCTCGTGGTTGAACTGTTTCAAGCTACAACTATTCTTCTGGATGCTTTTTTTCGAATAATCTGTAAGGTCTTTTCAATGTCACATGAAATAATAATCTATAAAACACATGAAATTTTCCTTTGATTGTCTTCGTCCTCAAGGTTTCTTTGAAGTCCATCACTAAATTCTGCATAATTGTGTCGTTCACTCAGATATGATCGGTTGAAATTGACTAGTAATATCAAAAGACTCATTAATTTAAAAGGTCTGAGCATCTTATTTTGATATGGAAATTTATTTTACATTTCACTGGATCTAAAACTTTAACCTTAATTCGGTTATATTTATTTATTCTATGGACATTTCTGCCCAAAGTGATTACAGGGCCCTTCCAAGAGTGTTTCGGAGTACGCATATTACATGGTTCTTGTATTGCACAGAATTCATATTATATATTATATTTTGAAGCATACATATTATGAAGCAATACACTAGTTTCACAATATAAAATTTTAAATTTCGTAAAGTAAAAAGCAAATCCATGTCAGAAATATTAAAACTCTATTGATGTTAATTACGTTGTGTATTAAACTTCTTCCAAAAGTGTAAAAACATTAAAATATCTAAGGGTTTTAAAAAAGTTAGACAATTAATAGTATCAAACAACGATTTCTACACTCACAGATGACTCACGTGGAATATCATCAATTATACTTATTAAAAATCTTATGTCAATGTAACATTTTACATCCACATTCATCAGTATTAAAATTACGATGTACATTTAAATAAATCAATCGTACCTATCAATCAATCTATTCTTTACTCTCACAGGTATGGGTATTGTTGATAGTTCATTTGATACGCTGCGAATAAATTAATTTCATTTCACATTCTTACATTTATCGCAGAGGCAAAATCTACTACAGAATGATCCACCATATTAATTTCAGTATGTAAAGAAATGTTGAGAAGTGAAAACCAGTTAGCACAGAGAATATACGAGTGGAAACTAGATGATCAAATCTACCATACGGCTGTCTAGCTAAGTTGTAAGCTAATGTAATGTGTCATGTTAGTATTATCTCAAGTGGTATCAAGCTTCAATTTTTAATTCTCACTATTGATAAATGATGCAAAAACATAATGCAGCTTTTCCACTTTGCAATGTTTTGCTACTTTTTTCAAAGAAATTAATTTTCACAGAAATGGCAAGAAAGTGTTATAACCTGATATGATTTGCCATGCGCCTTTTTAACGAGTACGAATTAAAAATGTATTATTTTTAAGAAGAGTGAATTCGTAGATTACTTGGCGTGTTCTGTGATAGGAGAAGCAGACAGATAATTTGTTTCTTGACTTAGAAATTAAAGAAATGAATTGTGCTCCAAAAAATAATCGTGACTTAAACCAAAAAGTACATTATCTTAAATAACTATTTAACCTCTATAGGAAAGTACTACATTAATATAATCAATTCGAACAAACGAAAATTGTTGCCCGAAAATTCAGATCACACTCTTGATAAATAAATCTAAACTCTTGATGGGAAGCATAAGAACAAGCATGGAACACATTTCTATCATTCAACAATAAGAAGTATTAATAAAAAAATTGAAAATTTAAGTAATCATTTGTGCCATTACAAATTACTACATCAAACATCACCCGGGGTTCCTGTTGCCGGTACAGCTTTACTACATTAAAATTGTTTCTGCGCAATACCTATAACAACTTATCATTTCTGCGTACTTACGTATAATAACTTATCATAAACGAGTTTTGTGCTGATTTTGTAAATGCGCTTTATCTGGAACCTTTCGAACTGTGGGCTGGGCCGCGCCGCGCCGTTTTCCCTCAATTGGGCAGAGCTGCTGGCTTCGATTCCGGAGCTGCGGGGCCGGGGCGCGAGCGCAGGAGGATGTGGTGGGCCGCGCTTTCTCTCGATGCGGCAGATCACGCGGGCGATGTCGTAAGGTGTGCGCGACCTCCCAGGCGACCTGTTCGTCGCGTCGCGGGCGCCGCCCTGCTTGCCTGCGGCCTGCCTACCTCTTCGCCTGCCTGCCTGCCTGCCTGCCTGCCGGCCTGCTTGCCCGCGGTCTGCCTACCAGTTTGCCTGCCTGCCGGTCTGCCTGCCGGCCTGCTTGCCTGCGGTCTGCCTACCTCTTCGTCTGCCTCTCTGCCTGCCTGCCTGCCTGCGGTTTGCCTACCGGCTTGCCTGCCTGTCTGCCTGCCGCCCTGCCTGCCTGCCTGCCGGCCTGCCTGCCTGCCGGCCTGCTTGTCTGCGGTCTGCCTACCAGTTTGCCTGCCTGCCGGTCTGTCGGCCTGCTTGCCTGCGGTCTGCCTACCTCTTCGCCTGCCTGTGTGATTGCCTGCAGCCTGTCTGCCTGCCTGCCTGCCTGCGTGCCTGCCGGCCTGCTTGCCCGCGTCTGCCTTCCGGCTTCCTTCCTGCCAACCTACCTTCCTGTCTGCCTGCCTGCCGGTCTGCTTGATTGCGGCCTGCTTGCCGGCTTGCTTGCCTGCCTGCCTGCCTCCCTGTAACCCTGCGTCCTGCCGGTCTGCTTGCTTGCGGATTGCCTACCGGCTTGCCTGCCTCTCTGCCGGCCTACTTGCCTGTGGCCTGCCGGCCTAATCAGCGATGTTAAAAAAATATCCGCTTTAATAAATAGATTTTTTTTTATAAACACATCGACGTTTTGAAAACATAGCCCCCGTAGTGAAGGCTCCATGGGCCCAGAGTTTTACTTAAGAGACAGCGTTAAGAGCCAGAGTTCGTTAAAGCGGGATATCCACCACTTATTCATATAATAGTTCTTAACATCTTTGGGCCGATAAAGAGCAAATAACCGACAAGAAAGCGTTAAATGAGTTCGTAAACAAAAGCGTTAACCGACCTTTCTAAACGAGTAAGTCTGTTATTTGTATTATCGTCCGCAAGTCCGTCAGCACTATCCGTAACGTGCCACATTACCAACAAAAAGTTTAAAATATGTTGTGCTATTGTCGAAAACTATTTGATTTAATACGTATTCAAATTTATCACAAAGAAAATAGTAAAATATAGTACACGAAAAATGTATATAAATAAAAATGTATGTAGTGAAAAATATCTTAGGCCAGGATATTTTTTTCTAAAAATATCTTGGGTTGCTATTGGGATATGAAGTTAAATGGAATTCTTTTCTTATTTGTAATAGTATTTCAATACCAAACGTCATTGATAGCATTGACTTTTAGATTCGGTAACATCAATGCATTTGTAATTTTATCTGTCGTTGATTTCTGTACCAAATGTATCGATTCAAATCATTGAACATCCTTAGACGCAAGTCCACGGCACAGTGAGAGGCACAGGTGTCATGAAATTTTCAAAATTGTCTAGCATATAGAAACTGCAATACCACAAAAGGCATGCGATATACAGGTAATACTCCATTTTGGTATTGAATATGGCAGTGATTTTCTGTAAAAATGCTCTACAACATGAAAAGGAAAACGTTTATTGTGCGGTAAAATTGTAGAATGTCAACATTTAAACAAACGTAACAAATACGTAACGAAATTATATAATTCATAGGGTCAGACTTGAGTCAATTGTCTCACATCTAACCTTTAAAATGATTTCATTGAATCCAATATATGCAAAAAATTATACCACAAAAACATTGCCATTAACCTACGAAGGGTCGATATATTTTGCAATCGCTCCTTATAAGGTAGCCTACAGGGAGCGCTTATAAGCAGAGGATGAGGACGATACGAGAGCTCTGGGAACTGTCGTGTAAGGAATTTGAAGGCTCTGCGATTATAAACCAAATTTCAAACCCGCCATTGGACACTTTCCCAGAAAGTTCTCTTTGATCAACACCGAGGACTTCAAACACAAACTAAGAAAATCCACTAGAACCTGAATTTTGTCCCCTAATTGAATCAGTATTTTGAAAAGATCACATCACATATCTTCGCAAACATGAACTCACCCTTGATTTAAAATAGGCTTTCAGGTGTTATTTATTTTTATTTATTTTAGATCGCTTTACAAACAAATTAAAACAAAGAAAATAGGTTTGTTGAATGTCAAAAGTTACAAATGAGCTGCTCATTAATGTTATCTAACATTACGTAGGTGAGGTTCTCTTTACTTCTAATAGTCCACTTCTCCAGGGATGGGACGCTTTCCAACAACGTTGATGGAGAGTGGTCTTTTCGAAATAACCCATTTAATTTACTACAAGATTCTGGACTTGGGGTGAATTTCTTCTTTTTCTACTCTTCTTCTTCTTATTATTATTTTGCCTTCAGGCATTAGGTTGCGCCTGTTCCTGCTTCTCCACCCATCTTTTTGGACGCCCGGCATCTTTCTTGCCTCCAGGTATATAACTTAATGCTAGTTTGGGCAATCTAACATTTGTCATTCTTTCGACAGGTTTATACCACGTATCTCTTTGAGCTTCGATCCGGAATGTTAAGGAGAAGATATTTAGTTCTTTCCTTATGTCGTCGCTCTTTGTGTTATCGAGTTGTGAACATCTTTACCAACCTCAGAAATGTCATTTCTAAGGTTTGTACTCTTTACCAGTTCTTTTTTCTGTGTACCCGAGACTCCAAGCCATAGAGGAAGATGGGAACTGCCGTTACCTCGTAGAACATTATTTGTCTCTGTATAATGTACCTATTATTATTATTATTATTATTATTATTATTAATAATAATAATAATAATAATAATAATAATAATAATAATAATAATAATAATAATAATAATAATAATAATAATAATAATAATAATAATAATGTCAGCCCCGTAACGCAGACGGTTGCGGCAGTCATTGTCTGCGCAGAAGAGGCTGCAGATTCGGGTCCTACGTAGGCATGGTCGTGTTTGTGATTGTGCCTCCACCTCTCATTATCAACCTATCACCTCATTATGTATAATTCAAGGCGTGACAATCTTGTCTTATCAAGACACAAAGCACAAGGCACACGTAAAAAGCTGATCCTCATAACTACACAAGTTAATCTCTCAGGGGCCTCGGAAGATAACGTGTAGCATGGTCATAAATGGCCGATATGCTAATAATAATAATAATAATAATAATAATAATAATAATAATAATAATAATAATAATGTTTTCCTCAACGATATATCAATACCCAATACCCACAACATATCGGGAAAATATCAAGAGAAGATCCAGAAGTATACCGATCTCGCCCATGAAGTCGCAACTCAGTGGAACTTCAGTAAAGTGACAACTGTGTCTATAATAATATCAGCTACAGGAGTGATCCCGAAAATGACACTTCGGGCACTGGAGTGTCTTCACTTGGGTGCCAGGAATGTATATAATATGCAAAAATATGTAATTTTGAATACATGCCGTATTGCCAGAAGCCATCTGAACCTTCAGTAAAGCAACCACATACCTGGTCATCATTCCTGTGTGTGGTTGACATCCCGACCAGTAGATACTGTGAATAATGTAAATAATAATAATAATAATAATAATAATAATAATAATAATAATAACAATAATAATAATAATAATAATAATTCAGACAGCCCGGATAGCCGAGGTAGCTAAGGTTGAAGAGCCATAGCTGTCTTGTGCCTGATGGGTCGCGGGTTCGAACAAAAGACCCGAGACATGGATGTTTGTGTGCGTCTTATGTTTGTAATTGTCTATTCATCCTTCATCATCATCATCATCATCATCATCATCATCATCATCACTCCCCCACTCCAAAAAAAGTCACGTGCACATATCCCCGGGAAAATATGACTGGGTACAGTTGCACGTTCGTGTGGTCCTAAGATGGCCAATTAGCGACAAAAAGATATTGATCTAGACCTTTAAATGCTTTTTATATATATTGAAATATTTTGAAAACGTTTCTGTGTCAATGGTTTCGTAATGAAAGGAAAATCGATTTATATGGATTTCCTAGGATGAGATATCTTCAGGTTCATCTTGTGAGGGCACCAGAACACGGGTTATTTTCTGTCCACTGACGATTCCGTTCGAGGAAATGAATTGGTAATTTCGTTGGAAAAATTCTGGAGATGGAGCGCAGAGCACATATGACGGAAACGGTGCAGATGTCTGGTGCATGCGGCTGTGCCTGCTCGTCGCTGATAGTTAAAGTTTGAATTTCGCAACTACTTTGTGCAACAGTAAAGTGCGCGTTGCTGAACGAATGTAGTCAACTCATGCGCATGAGTTAACGTTTCTGTCACTCTCTAATTATTGTTGCCTCACATCGAGAGTTCAATATTTCCGTAATTCATTACAAAATGTAGCTTAATACATGAACAAAACAAACATTTCTCTAGTGCGTTTCGGAATTGTCCTTATTGATAATCGATTTTGTGATTAATGAAATATCTGATCACTTAGCCGTGATAAATAAATATTTGTTTAAATCGAAGTACTTTCAAGGAAATTTCTCAATATGATACTAATGTGATACTAAATATAAAATTAAAATAATTATGAACTTGCTTTATATATCATTTCAGATTACTTTCCTTTAGAGGAAATATTCTATGTAGCAGAATCAACATAAATTATTTAGTCACACATTTATAATCGCCTCGAATACATATTCATTGAAGGTCAAACTGATAATATGAAAATATGTTTGTTATTGCTATCTTGCGTATTTCTAAATGGAAATTCTTCAAATCTACATATACAGGTAAAGTACCAATCTGTTCATAAGTTGTTTGTTTTGTTTTTGTGTTTATCAGTTGGCATATTCTCGAGTAACAAAGGAGGAGAGTGTAATAGTAGTATTTATCATTTAGGAAGGCAAAAGAAACATACCCTGTTTATTTCAAAACGCCTCGAATTGGAAGTTCGTCCATCTCCAATAGTTTCATTTAAACCCGTTAACAAGAAAAACGCAAGGAATTACTCAAAGAGCTTCCAACAAATTCAGATTATTTTTGAACAAAATAACGTGCAAGTATTCTCACAGTTTCTTAATAAATCTTTTGGTCTACAGAACTCGTAATTTTTTTTCAGTCAAATAGAGTGTATGACTATGTAGATGCATCAAATATCGAAATCTCGCCGTATTTCAAATGCGTTTAGGGAAGCTTCGCCGTGAGAGTTGGATTATAAACGTATTTAAATTTTGGCAAATCTCATCACAACCAAAGATTCCTGCCACGACCTTTGCTCGCCGCTAACAACGAATTGCCATCCACACGGTCGACATGACGCCGGCAGCGCTGCCGCGTCAGCTGCAATCCCAAACTGCATGGATGCATTTTACATGACTATTGTCACTGGGCGAGTCTATAGAAAATGACCGATCAAAATCTGTCTACTTCGAGTGTTTGTGCCGAAATTTTAAAAGAAGAATCCTCTAAAAACGACATAAATGAAGCTAGAATATTGGATTAATAGGCATTGACTTCTCTATTTTAAAGTATTTTCATGAAATCTTTTTATATCCAGTGCCATATTGAGAAAGTTTCATTAACCCTCCTCCATTATGAAATTTGAATGAATTTTTGAAGTTTCGACAATAAAACGCCACAATTAGTAGCACACACATCAACAGTATCCACCAAACTTAGCAGCACTCCACAAGGTAGTGAAAAGTTATACAATTTGAAAAAGATAGGCAACATTTCTATACTTTCGAGAAACCGCTTTCCAGTACCGACCCGTTTAGATGTCTGGCACGAATACTGATTTATGTCAAAAGGCGTTCACGTGTACACGATCTACAGCGCGGAAGTGGTCCCACGACAATACCGCAGCGCTTCGTATGCCCGCACATTACTGCAGCTGTGTCAACGAGGCTTACGGTTGCCTCTGCCTGCGAATCCCTCGGTGTCCCTTCTCATTCCGCCATCTCTACCCGTCCCGCCCGCGCAACCTCACCTGTCCTCTTCTGTCCTTCCCTGTCGTCCTGCTCGCGTGGCCTCAACGTCACTTCACACCTCTCCTCTCCCTCCCTACCCGTCCCGTCCGCGTGCTCTCAACGTCACCCCCTCCCTCTCCTCTACCTCCCTACTCATCCCACTCGCGTTCCCTCAACGTCACCCTCCCCTCTCCTTCTCATCCTGCCCGTCCTGCCCGCGTGGCCTCAACGTCACCACATCTCTCTTCTCTCCCACCCTGCCCGTCCCGCCCGCGTGCCCTCAGCGTTACCCTCCCCTCTCCTTCTCACCCTGCCCGTCCCGCCCGCGTGCCCTCAACGTCACCTTATCCCTCTCCCCTACCTCCCTGCCCGTCCCACCCGCGTGGCCTCAACGTCACCCTATCCCCCTCCTCTCCTTCCGATCCGTCCCGCCCGCGCGCCCTCAACGTCACCCTCCCCTCTCCGCAACCTGCCAGCTCGTCCCGCCCGCGCGCGCCCTCGATCCTCACCGCCTCGTCGCGTCGCCTGCTCGGCCGGCGCGTCGCTGTCAGGCAGGCAGGCGGGCGGGCGGGCGGCTCGCGGGTCAGCCGTAGGCGCTACCTGTGACGAATAGCGACGAGGAGAAAAGGCATTCGACCCGCGTGGCACGGCTCGGCGCGGCGCGGCGCCTTCGCCGAACAACGACGTGGCCAGCAGGGCAATTCAGCGCCGCTTTCTATTGTGTCCGCTGCCCCAGAAGTGGGTTGGGTCCGCGGCGACTGCCCGTCGCCCCCCGCGCGGCGCGCCCACGCACGCGGCCCGCGCGTCCTCCGCCCTGCCCCGCGGAGCTGGCCGAGCACTGCTCTTTTCGGAACTTAGGACCCAAGATGTCTTTATTACTTATTGTATTGTATGATTTATTTATTTGATTATTTGTAGCGTGTTTGTTGCGTGTTCGACAACGATGTTATTGGATTTCTGCGGAAAGGACTAATATCTTAACTTAGACCAGATGTTCCAAACCTTTTTTTTACTACAACCCCCTGTAGA
Source organism: Gryllus longicercus (assembly GCA_038098605.1). Lineage (NCBI taxonomy): Eukaryota > Metazoa > Arthropoda > Insecta > Orthoptera > Gryllidae > Gryllus > Gryllus longicercus. Next base: position 132,311 of record JAZDUA010000177.1, read on the forward strand.
AGAAACAAAATCCAACGCCCCCTAGTCCATAGCAGTTACTGATTTTATTTGAAATATCATAATTTTAAAAATGAACACAAAATCAATAAGAAATAAAAATAATGAGATAGATATAAAATTAACCCAGTATCATCTTTGCCTCGCGACCCCTCCCACATAATCTCGTCGAAAGATGCAGCTATTGTAGGAAGAAAAAACAGTGGTTGTTGTACGGTCGTCCGTTTTGATCTCCTAAACGCTCCTCCCCCCCCGATATGCCTCTGACCGCCTCCATGTAAGGTACCAGCGCCTACTCTAGGGCGGTAACGCAGGGATTGCATATATTGAATTAATACTCAGCCTAGGATTAAATAACGGCCTTGTCATAATTAATTACAGAATTAAAGATGGATTTAGACCTACAGCGGCGGCTATGGTGTAATGGTTACCATATTGGACTGATATAACCCAGTTGGCGGGTTCAAACGTGGATTTTTAAGGGCGAAAAAATCGTTCGTACGCCTTCTTTCGGAGGGGAGGTAAAGCCCGCTGTCCTATGTTAGTAGATTTACTTGCATGTAAAAGATCCTCAAGCCCAAATGAAGCCTTTGAGCTAAATTCAAATCGCCTGTTTCGTCGCTCAAGAAATACCTCCTTTCTCCGCTAGTTGGTGAAAGGAGCGTGGCGAAATTTGCGTGGTCAAACGGAAGAGTGGGTCTGATGGCCCGAGTCTTGCCACGTAAAATAAGGCATAAATTCAATTCAAATTCAATAAATATAAGAACAGTTTAGAGTGAAGTTAGAACTGAAAATTATTATATTTCAACTCAAAGATAAGTGGGTCACAAACAGGAACGTAAGATCTGCCTCTTTCTAGACCTTCGAGTGCACTAAAATTGAAATACCAACCATTTCAAGATCTAAAACCAGTGTGCGAAAGGAGCCGACACGTGTGTTCGCACCTCGCCCGGCGCGTAGGGTAAGGCGAGGGAGACAGCGACATTGGCGCGACGCAGTAGCGCGTTTTCCATCTCATTCAGAGGGAAGGCGCGCCGTGTTTTTTTAGATCTCTTCTTGTTTGTTTCTGACTTAGGACTCCTCCCAGTTAGCGCTTTCCTCGCGCCCGAAGTCTTCGGATAACAGATGAAGGCATCACATCTGCGTGTGCTCATAGTATTTCCCACTTCCAGCGGAGAAGAGAATTGTAAACTTGTTTTTACTCTCTGTGTTGAAAAATGTGAATGATAACTTGGATTGCATTCATACGAAGAACGATGTATAACATATTTACGCATTTGCAAGCTTTGCCAATGTGTTTTGCCAGGCTTCTTGGAAGTACAGTACCGAACGTAATTAATGACATGTTGTTTTGCAGAACTCGTGTCAGGAATGAGAATGTACAGACATGCAACGCATATGTTTTTGCGAAATGTTATGGAACTTCTTTAACTGGACTCTGAGCGCGATGCTTTCAAATACGGAGAGAGGAACCCATGGGCCCGTATTATAATAAATTTGCGTCGTAGTTGATTGTCAGTAGTTTCTTTAGCGTCTAATCAAATTTTCGCGTTAAAGTATCTCAAGATATCAGTTGAAGCTTTTATCTGATAATCGGATACATTTAACTTAAACTATGGAATTTTAAAATCACTCGGTTCGCAAGAAAAGTTTGAAAAGAAAATTAAATTATGCCAATGCGATCGTCATGACCGGAAGTTCAGGAATATATTTTACAGGCAAAAACGCATTTATTTTCAGTAAAGAGCCATGCAAAAAGGCAAGTAAAGAATAACAATTCACCATTTAAAAGGAATTATTGTAAAAATTAATAATTAAAATGATTCAATTTTGTTCGTAACTATAAAGTTTACATCAGCATTTACGTAGAAGTAAACGATCATTTTTTTGTAATCTTGTGTGCACATAAGCAGCCGAAATGATGAACACATTTCATTCACTTGTGACGCCGTCTCTAGGAAATGGCATTGTCGAGCCCTTTTCGAATCTGGGAATGGCTTCTGTGTAAACGAATTTGTATATTTCGGTCTTCGCACTTGTGTAATCTCCAGCACTGAAAAAGGTCGCGGTTAAAAGTAAGATGTGAGCAAACAAAGGCTGCCGGCATCAATGAAAGAAACCAAAAATGTTGACTGGTATAATCTTACTTTCTCATTTTTATTTTTAACACTACCTGACCATGGATCCTCCGCTTGCAGAAAAAGACAATACCCGACAGTACCTTCGTGTTGAACATACTTGCAGTTTTCCAGCATGATTGAAATCGGTGCCAGGAGAAAAAAAAGAAAATAAACGTAAAAAGTAAGAAAAAAGGAAAAAAATAATGCAAAATACTAAATAATAGGCATCAGAAGCTAAAACTGGCAAAATGAAAATTTATTAAAACAATACCAGAAGCACAATTAAGTGATTTCTAAGTCAGTAAATCGTGACAATAATAAAAAGGCATTAAGCCGAACTTCCGGGTACTATTTATAACATTACAAAAGTGAGAAGTACAAAATCATCTTACAACAGGACTACTAGGGCAACAAAGTTTTTCTAAGAATTTAGAAACAAACAGTTCAATCTGGACATTACATGCCATGTATCCCTTCCTCCATGATGGCGTTCGCTTGTACACATCTACTGCAGGTACACTAACCAAGCCTACATCACAAAGTAAAAAACAACTTTTCTTGTTAAAAAAACGGCTTAGATTGTGGGAAACGAGTGCATCTCAAATACGATCAGAGGAAGCTTGCATAACGCCCAGTGCTTCGCTTTCCGCCTTCAACTATTTATGCCCTGTCGCATGCACTCCGTAATCCGTATCGCATCTCGGGATTTCCTGCAACGCTCGGAGCATTACTTATTGCTCCCATAACGGAAATACAAACGTGCATAAATTACATATATTAAAAAAAAAGCAGCCGAGTCTTTCCTCGCTCGTTATTCACTGCGATTAAAGGGCGTGGGCAGCGCGCACTGCGCCGCCTACAGGGGGAGGGGAGGGGGAGAGGAATGTACACGGAACGCCCGCGTGCGCCCGCGGCGCGTGGCTATCGTGCAAACACGCGCAACGCGCCACACGTGTGCGCCAAGAGCTTCCTTCAGACCTGCGCACGCAGTTATTGCTTCCCGATTAAAATCTATCGCCAGAGCCGTTTGTTCTCGTCGCGAGAAGAGAATTGGAATCGTCTTATTACCTATAGTGTGGTAGAATGAACACTTTAAATTTTAAAACGTCACATTGTGAAAACAAGGCTGTAGCATTTTATGGCTTTATAAAAATTTAGATTTAGCATTTTGTAGCGTTGGTGAGATAAATATTATTAAGGGAGGACTCTTTGAGATAAAATTATTTTGATGCTTTTTAGATCTTCCCAATAAAGTCAGGAAATAAGGGAAACTGATAATAATATTTCGACATTTGTTAATTTCAACAATTATAAAAGTGTAAGAAGTAACACGTCTGAAGTAGGTATGAGGCATTTCTCATCTGCTCAAGACCTCCGTACAGCGAACCGAGGAAGCTGAGATCCTGTGAGATGTCCCTGAACGCAGAACAGGAACAGGAACTTTTAGGAACAGTTTTTTCCAATTGTTCTTATTACTTGTTTTACTTTTTTGTCAGTTTAATTTTTAATTATAAATTAATATATACGACCATTCTCAAATTAAATGTTTTCAAATAGTTGTGTTTGTTGTCGATGTCGCATCCCTAGTTAGAACACGAAGAACACGTTAGAACGTTAGAGAAAATCCCAAGTTAGAACACGAAGGAAACCATAAAATGCAATGTAGTGCAATACCATTTCACACTTTGAAATGTAATTTCGCATTTGGCGATTAATTTCACATTTTATCGCAAGTTGAAAACCTTCAGAAATATACTGCAACGATCGTCAAATGTACAATTGGAAATCTTTTCAGCGTTTGGTAACATTCCGCATTGTTAGCAATTGCTAAAATATGCGATCACTTTATCTACTAGCTTAGTGTGTTCCATCCAGCGGTATTTTCGCGTTGAAAACTTTTATTCGTGCGCTGCTCCTTTATAATAATAAGTATTTTTAAACAAATTACAATTACCCGGCTCGGCCATTTCTAGGAATAAATATTAGGTGAATAAGTGTCGTTTAAAGAAAACTGCTTTTTTAAATTTTTGTTTAATAACAAAATTAGGTTTAGTTATCGTCAATTAGATGAATTAGTTCCTAACGATTCATTTAAATGTGATAAGAGTGTGTAATAAGTCACAGAGTTTCACCAATGAACTCGTAGTTGCATTGAAATCTGATATCATGAATATCTGTTGTGCTCATCTGCATAATTCTGATTGCACTTTTATCGAATTTATAGCTTACTTATTATTAATACACTTTAATTATTATATTCACTGAAATCACAAATTTCACTCAGTGACTTCTTTTTCAAATGTACCATTTCCTTCTGACATCAAACAACTCTCTCTTATTTGGTTGCTTGCCTTGACAACGTATTTTATTTAATATAACAACATGCAGCTCACCCAATACTTCGTACTAAAAACCCATCAAAATACAGGTTTTTTATACTTCCTGAATATCCTAGACAAAATTGACTAAGAATCGTAACAATCGATTGGTCTCGTCGAGCGGCATCGAAAGAGCTCTTACCACCTCAGTACCTGTTCAAAGTGACCTAAAACATATTTTAGTCGCTTAAAAGATTAAAAAAACAACAGATTTTTAGTGACATTTTTCAGAATATTTTAGAACCCGCAAAACAACGATCAGTTTCCCATCGCAAGACCGACTCGCGTCGAATGTCACATCATTTGACCGATCGGTAAATCGGAAATGGTCCAACCGTGAGTGAAGGGCAGACGGACGGACGTAGGTAATTCGATGACTACTAAAAAATCAAGAGTTCGTATTAAAAATATTCTTGCTAACAGGGGAGTGAAATTTTATTATTTTTTTCTACAACATTTACAGAATATAGGGACACACGTACTACTGTATACTATTTTGTTTGTTGTCACTCTACTCAACAGTATTACTAGGTACAATACATGAATCCCACATGATTTTGTGACGATAATACAGAAAATGCCCACGAGAAGGAAATTACTGTACTGTAACATGAAGAAATGTAGCCACATACCATTTTCTAGTGAAAAATGTGTGATAGGATAGGATTTTTTGATAGGATATTCATTACTGACGCGCAGGTTGGTTTAGGCGACGAATTGTTTCTGCCCCATATATAGACTTCGCGCGTTTCGAACAGGGCAGTTCTAGGTTGGAACAAGGATTTAGCGGACCAGTGCACAAAGAATTCCGATGGGTGCTATACATAGATGTTTGTTAATAGTTTGTGTAAGAAACTTTGAAAGTTCATATAAAATGAAAAAAAAAAATAATGCAACGGACTATAAAGTAGTTCGTAATTCTTGGTAAACGAAATTCGCGTTAGCCAATAAAACTTGCTTGTTGCTCGGAAATTTCTGTTTTCTTATTCAAAACATTTGAAGAATAAAGAATAGGTAAAAATAAGATATGCATTTTGAATATGAAATGTTAAAAACATACTTGTGCCTGCTTTGCGATATAAGAAGTCTGTGGTTGGTTCATTTGTTTATCAACAATGAGAATAATATTTAGTTTTCAACTAACAATTGTGCCTCAAGAGCAGATGTTGCAATTTAACGATCTGCTTACTAGTATTACACCCAGCCAAGGTCGACACGAGGCTCGGACATTCGCTGTTGAGCCACAGAGGCAAAGGGATGCTCTCCCATGAGCCCGCTGCAAAAGTCATTACCCAAGCGCGTGTTGCGATTGCATTTGTGTAGGCAGAGCTTTCTAGACATTACTATCATAGGACAGAGTAGTTGCATTGACACATTTTCGGGTTAGGTACGCTCTTCTTTTTATTTTGAGGAGAAATTATAGAAAATTCAGAAGTGGACCAATTGTCTTAATTATTAAGTAGTCATATAGTGTGTTCTTCTGGTTATACACTTATTTTCAAAATCAGCAAGGATTCAAACGGTTCTGTAATTGATTCCTTCGTGCAATTTACAAATGCCTGATTCGAAATTCTGATGCTCTCGAACACAAACTTTGTAGATATCCTGGCCTTTCAGCAGCCACACTAATGATATCTTGGAACCTTTCAATCAATACTCTTTTAATTTGTTTTCGAAATAATGTAATTAATATATTCGTACGTTTACTTGTTACTATCCAATGTCTTTAATACTGATTTACCATGATTTATTTATATAAATTTTGATATACTGAAAGCGACCGGAGATACTTTATGTTCAATTGTATGATAGTATTTTACACGAATATATTATATACTTGCACAATTGCATGATGTGACTTTTATAAGTCATTTATTTTATTGGGATAAGATATTTTTTCATTTCACAAGAAATGCAGATCCGCTTCCAACTAATATAATAAGAGTCATTTAATGAAGAGTTAAATATTAATAATAATAATAATAATAATAATAATAATAATAATAATAATAATAATAATAATAATAATAATAATAATAATAAGAAGAAGAGAGAAGAAGAAGAAGAAGAACAACAACAACGACAACAACAACAACGACAACAACAACAACAACAACAACAGAAGTAGATACGTAGTAGGCATCGCGAAGATGGTTTTATTCGTGATTCTACCAATAGAGAAATTTTACTTTTTCAACAATATTCCTCTCGGCATAAAAATACTGTTTCTAGAGTGAACATTTTCCGAAAGCTGTTCTGCGCGTGCAGGGCTCCATTTGAGGTTTCTCCCAGAAAGACAGTTTCGGAGGCAACGTTGCGGGCAGTGGGGGCGGGTAGAGCCGCGCCGCTTCGCTGCTAGCGCCGCCCACTGCCGCCGATCCCCCTCCCCGTCCATCGCCCTGTGCCGCCGGGCCCCTCGAACACCGCCCATTGCCCACCACCCGCCGCCACAAGCGGTCTACTATTGAAAGCCACTACCGCCGGTCCCCTTGCACTCCACCCAATGCCAACTATCCGCCGCCCAACGCCCACTGCCCGCCGCCCGCCGCCCGCCGCCCGCCGCCCGCCGCCCGCCGCCCACCGCCCGCCGCCTGCCGCCCGCCGCCCGCCGCCCCGCCGCCGCCCGCCGCCCGCCGCCGCCCGCCCCGCCGCCACGCCCGCCCCCGCCGCCCGCCCGCCCGCCGCCGCCCGCCGCCCGCCCGCCCGCCGCCCGCCGCCCGCCGCCCGCCACCCCGCGCCCGCCGCCCCGCCGCCCCGCCCCCCGCCGCCCCGCCAGGACCACCCCGCCGCCCCGCCGCCCTCCGCTCCCGCCGCCCTCCGCCCCGCGCATCCCCACGCCCCGCCCCCCTACCAGCCCGCCACACACCGCCCCGCCCACAGCAGCCTCGCCGCACACCGGTCGTCTCGCACGCTGGCCATTACCCACCGTCCACCAACCCGCCCCACCGCCGCTGATCGGACCGTCCACCACCCATTGCCCTCCACCCACTGTAAGCCACCTCCTGCCCGCTGCTCCCGTCCACCGCCCTCCTGCCCGCCACCGCTCACCAACCGTCCTCACCCCGCCGCCCACCGCCCAGCCGCTGAGTTGGTCGCGCGTTTCCTCCCTGACCGCTCTGGCGGTTTCGGGGTAAAAAGGAGAGGCTGCGCGGACCCTCCCCCTCCACCGCAGGGATCGTAAGCGCCGGTGCTGCG